>JAODUD010000039.1:7018262-7046590 GCA_026784285.1 Stomatorhinus walkeri | reverse complement strand
TATTTATATATATATATATATATATTTTATACATTTTACTCATTTTGTCCAGTTTTGTATATTACACTTGGGTATTGTGTAATGTTAGGCAAAGTCACCATGAAGCTGTGTGGGACATGATGAATGAAGATGTACCTGGGAAGTTTATGCATGTTTTTTTTTTTTTCATTTTTTTTTTTTCTTTCAGTATCTGGGGAAAAAAATCCTACCTTACCTATGAAGTAGTAGACAATCAGTCACACCTTTGGTCCGGCACCTGCAGACGCGCGCTGCAGGCTGACGTACTGTGTTTCACATTGACTGAAGTGGTCTTATTCCTCATTCCTGTGACGGACGTTTGTGGCTGCAGAAGCAGGCACGCTACGAGGACACACACATCTACTCCGTACCCCCCCCCCCCCAGCCCACTATGGCTCTTCTGCGGTGGGTCGAACAGGTTGGGATCAGGTCAGAACGTTGACCTCGAAGGAAACGATGACTAACAAATCTCATTAATATCCATGAATGTGAGAATACAACACATTGCAATAAAAGCACCATTAAAAAACAGGATTTTTAACATTTATTCTGTACCCCCCCCCCCCAACTTCTTTCCTACTTAATGTGTCCATTTCTAGCAGTGCTTTGGATGAAATTGCTTTAAGACAAAAGCTTATAAACAGAATTATTGAATACAATGGAAATTGCCTATGCTGAAGAATGGATTGTAAAGATTTTTTTTTTTTACTAAGAATATGACATTAATCATATGCCTAAAGACTGTTGTAACCTGTTCAGAGTTGTAAGTTGTAGTGCACAGGTGTCAAACTCCAGTCCCGGGGGGCCGGAGCCCTACACATTTTTTGGGTTTCCCCTCATTTAACACACCTGATTCAGCTCCTTACACCTCCTTGTGCTCATTGACACGCAGCTCTTGAGCTGAATCATTTGTGGTGGGACAGGGAAAGAACTGAACTACACAGGGATCCAGCACAATTCAGACTGATCAATTAAAGGTGCCGGTGTTTGGGGAAGTTACAGAAGTAATCCATTACAGGCAGAGGTGGGAAGTTCAGGTCCAATTAGTAAAAATCCAGACCAAGGTTTTGTTTCAACCAACCAGTTGAGTATAAAGAGGCACAGTCACGGAGTACTCAGCTGATTGATTGGAACAAAACCTTGGTCTGGATTTGTACTTTCTGGACCTGAACTTGCCACCTCTGTCTGTAATGGATTACATTTGAAACTTCCCCGGCACTTTGTCCCATTTTAAGTATTTCCCATTTGAAATTATTGAAGAATTAAAATGTACCTATTTATCTATGACTTAAAGGGACACAGAAAACAATGAATTTTATGGTATGTCATGGTTAATTAAAACAAAAAAGCACATCTTTACTTATTCCTTGACACACAGGGGAGTCACCTGGTGTGTATAAGGGACTTATTGTGCCATTTGTTCTACAGCTTCTTAATTAAGCTAATTACTGGAAATGTAGGCTAATGTGCACATGGAATGGGCCACCAGAACCAGGATTCTGAAACACTTTTGTGACAGTTCAGGAAGTTCTTGGTATGGAGGAATCAGGAGCCACACAATGGTAAGTAAAAATTGTAACCAACTGTAATTCACAACATACATGAGTTTTCCACCACTTGTGTTCAGTGTTTGTTGTGATGGCAGAGCATTACGCTTTGTCTGGTTATTCTTAAGATTCATTCATATCAGTGGCTTTACTGGTAAATCAAATGAATACACAAGACACTAATTAATGCCAGGGTTTCAACCGTGTGTATAGAGTATTCCAACATTTTATGGTTCCTTTGGTTTTCAAAAGCCTCAGGACATGGTAATCAGTGAAACCCATCCCAGCTGACTGACTGTGCACTGTCAGTTACATCCCAGTGTTAAAACAGGCAGTGATTTAGAATCACAATCCAATTTTGAAGGGATTTTTAATATTTATGAAAAATAAGCCTATTTGCTCCATGTGAACTGAAGTACAAATTGTTAATCTGAACAGTGCACAGGAGATTTTACAAGTCGCGCTTATGAGAACATAAAATCCCCCTCTCCCTCAATGCTACATCCAGTTCATGCTTCTTGCAACCTGAGATAGTAAACTGCACCTCCACCTGCGGACTTTGAGATAAGAGTGCGAAAGTATTTTTATAACCAACACGTATTAAACTGCCTCTACGTTTATCATGCATGAAAAATACATGCAAGAAACACCTTTGAGGCAATTTATTATCTTACATTTCCGAAAATCTCTCTTCCCCCGTGTTAGAATACGGAAGTGACGCACTCTCTCCAAAAATTACAAAGGATCACAGAACCAAATGTGCAAAGATGTCACTGCATCGCAATATCTGATGCTTCTTGGGAAGGAGGACATCAGAATGGTGCATGGTTTCACTTTTTCCTCTATAAAATATCCAGAAAACGTTTCAGACCAGCGAGGCCAGAGCGGAGCAGTAACGTTGCATGACCCTTTCGTAAGGATACCTTCTGGATACGTGAATGACAGCTGCTCTTCCGTCCTTTCCACGTCATTTGAAGAGTTTTAATTTGCGTATATATGTGTGCACCGCCTCTTTGGGATAGGGCTTTAATGCCAGGCAGGTAGGTATGTTTTCGGGCTGCTCGATCCACAGTTTGTGAGCCACCCCCTTCTCCCGCAGCGTCTCCGACAAATTAGTTAGAGACGCCTCGTCCGGAGCCTGCAGGACGGAAAACAGACGGTTAGCCGAGGTGAAAAGCCAGCAATTTCTCTGGGGCGTCGCTTTGCAGAAACACAGAAGACTACCATTACATGTTAGTTTCATACTGACTTCATTCATTACCAGTGCACATTTGGAGAGCGCCGCTGGTATGCAAAATACAGGACTCGAATCTAAAACCCGCTAATATTCTTATAATGCGTTAATAGGGCTAAGGATCAAGCCACTGGGTAAACCAGCCGGCTGTCGGGCGTAAGCGGGGTACCTCCAGCACGACTTTGTGCATGGTGTCCAGCTCTGCCAAGTACTCCTGCGTATCTGGATCGTCATAGTTCAGGTGAATTGCCGCTGTTGCTGCGTGGCAGCACTGTGTGATGACGGCCCCTAAAGGCCATGCCATAGTGCGCAACAGATCCGACCGGACTACGACATACTGCACCAAACGTCTCGAAGCTCCACTTGCAGGAACCGCCATGCTCGCCGGCTTGAAAGGGAAATGCCCATAGGCTGACGTAATTAGTCTTCGCTTCCGGGTCATGTGAGCCGTGTGTCTCAGATGAGGCCGCTAGGGGGCGCTGAGGGCCATAAAATAGAAGTGCGCATTTTCGTTTAACCTTGCAGTGCCGTGCGTTCAGCCAGAAGAAACGCAATTTAAAGGAATAAACGGCATACTGGACGATGGTGAACGTTATGTAGGTTAATAGGCGATATTTGAAGGATGTTATATTTATATATACTTCCCATGCATCACATTCATTTGTGAATTAGATTTGACTGTATTGATCCCCTTTGGGTGGTTGATTCGTGTGTGGTATTCCTAATTTTTTTGTCACGGACATAATGCAGAAAAATTACGGAGCCCCTGAAGGCACCTGTGCAAAAACAAAATGCTCTTACTTTCTCGTTGGTAAAAATGTTTTTTTTTTCAATTTCCGCTAAAAAATGCGATGGCTTAGCCTCGAGCTATTTGTATGTACTTTGTCCTGCCTTTGTAATATAGCTGGGGGACAGTAGCTGATAGTAGAGTTCACTCTGATTAACATTTTATAGTATCGGCCTGGAGCCTATTTTCAGCAACTGAGACACGGTAACAGCAACTGCAGTGAATAACCAGTTATAGGAGACCCATGGATGGACATATGGAATGAATTGCAGGCTATTACTCTAGTATGCAGCTGTGTGTTATTCACCAGATCAGCATGTTAAATTTACCTTAGTAGAGTGTTTAATGTTTATTTATTTATATTTTTGCATCTGTCCCAGGATATATGAAAATGATGCAAAGGAATAATGGTTTTAATTGACAAATAAAACAATCATATATTTTTAAAATATAACAAATAGGATTTATTTTGAAAGTACAGTAAAATTCACAATCCAGGCATGGATCATATATTCATATGCAGAGGCAGTGAATTAAGGATCACACTGAAGCTAGCAAGCAGACTTACTGGACGTCTTGGGGTCAGTCTGTTTTGGGGCCCTTTAAATCTGGAACTCAGTTCCAAACCCAGGCTTTGTTTTCAGTTCTGCCAGGTAGTTTAATAATTACTGATTCTGATTGGCCAGAGGCTTCACACCCGGCATAGGGTTAAAGAAATGCTGGAAAATGAGCAGGGGTTAGGCCCATGAGGACAGTGATTTGAACAGCCCTGGTATATCTGTGTGAGCAGATTTTGGCCCAGCTTGGGCTGTCAAGCAGGCAGCTTAACTTTTAAGGCTAGAATAATTATATGAATGAGGAGGTCACTGTCAACTTGACCACAAGGCACTCAGGTACTCTGGCCTAAAAACAAATCCAATCCATTCTCCAGCCACCGTATTTGATGATTGGTGAAAAGTGCTCTTGGTCATACGCTGTCGTGTCAAACATCTCTACTCTTGTATCATGTGTCCAAACTGCCTCGTCCTTGTGGTTTGTTCAGATGCAGCTTTGAAACCCTAAGCTATTCTTTTTGGACAGAAGGGGTTTCTTCTCGATACCTTTTTGTGAACATCATACTTGTTCAGTCTTTTTCTAATCATGTAGTCATGAATTTTGATATTTAACTAAAACCAGTAAATCCCTAAAAGTGTTTTTTTGGGTTCTATATGACCTGACCTTGGGGTGAATCTGCTGAGACGTCCACTGCTGGGAAGCTGCCAAATGTTTCGAATGTTCTCCATTTGTAAATCATCTTTCTCACTAGAATTGCGGGTTTCAAACTGAAAACACCATCATAACCCTTCCCAGATTGATAAGCAGCCACTACCTCTTTGAGACCATTGCTGAGATCCTTTCCTGCTTGGTGTGACCACCAGACTGCCAAAGTTCTGCTTTTAAAGAGCATATTCAGCCAATCAAGTGCATTTTATTACCAACACATGGCCAATAACTTCTCAAGTCCTCATAGTTTCTGTATTTCTGCTTAATTTTTGTCGAATAGTGACATAGTGATGTTTTATGTATCATTTAAGGCTGCGATTGTCTAAATTTGGAAGCTGTCGAGGGCCGAACAATTATTTACACCAAGATGTAAAAACAGACTTAAAGAGCTTTTTTATAACACTGTTTATCACCTGCTCAATATTCATCCATCCATCTTTTATACCTGCTTGTCCTATTCAGAACTGTGAGGGTCCAGAACGTACCTCACAAGTTACGGGTGAAAGGCAGGGAATACCCCTGGACAAGACGCCAAGGGCAAGCATACACACACACATCCATACTACTCATACGCATTCACACCAATGGAAAATTTGGTAACTCCAATTCACCTTAGCATGTTTTTGGACTGCGGGGTGAAATTGGAGAACGTGGAAGACACGCCACAGCGACACAGGTAGAACATGCAAGCTCCACACGTATAGAGCTACAGACTCGAACCCTGGCGACCATATTCGCCACTGCACCGCTGTGCCCCCTATCCGCTCAATGTCTGATCATATACAGAATCTGTCAATGACTCCAATGTGACATTTCCATTGTATCCGGGGGGAGTGGTGGTTCAGTGGGTAGTAGGGACATGACTTGGGATCCTGTCCCTGCTCTGTGTGCATCGAGTTTGCATGGTGTCCCCTCGTCACAGGGGTTTCCTGTAGGTACTCTGGTCACCTTCCATGGCCCAAAGGCATGCAATTAGTCTAACTGGTATCTCTGAAGTGCCCACATATGCCCATGATTGGGAGGTCATATGTGCCACGTGTGTGTGTACCCCTGTCTGTGCACGGACCAGGATAAGTGGCTGGAATATGGTCGGGTGAATATTATTTCTGAGTAGAAAGTCAATGCATGTCATGCACTGGCATGAATCATCTTGGAAAGTGAAAAGGTCACCAGGTATATCACGCAGACCGCAAAACATATCCAGCTTGTCTCTATAACGTTCAAATGATTCACCCGTGTCTTCGCAAGGTAGTTTGTGTAATGCCACTTATATTTTTCATTTGGCCATCCACAGGCAAGGACGATGTCTCTGGTAGGAATCGGCACCAGGGGGGAAACTCCGCAGGCTCTAAAACGAGGTGACGCCCGTCGCCCTCCGTATCTGCTCATAGGTCAGCCAGAACGTCATTGACCACGGCGCCTAGGAAGGGGACAGTGACTGTGTAATCAATGCGTTTTCCAATGGTGGGAAAACACCACAAAGCCAAGCAGAATAATCCTGAGTTTACCATTCTCATCCAGGTGGGGAGGAAGCCTTTGTACAGAGACATGAACCCCTCTCCTCTGATAGTTTGCAGGAGGCAGTCAAGCGAGGACTTGTACAGTAAACCTCTGACAAGACACAAAATCCAACAGGAACTGTTATCACTCACAACACATTTCCTATAAAGACTACAGTATACAAACAATGAACTCCCAAGACTATTAATAATTCATGAAGACAAGGGTGTCTCCAAATTAAGTCATGTTATGTATTCTGAGACAGCCCCTACATCGGCAGCCTGTCTGTTCAAATAATGTTTCCCCTGCGATGGGCTGGCCCTCTGTCCAGGGTTGTTTCCTGCCTCGTCCCCGTTGCTTCCGGGATAGGCTCTGGACCCCCCGTGACCCAGTAGGATAAGCGGGTTGGAAGATTAACGAATGATTGAAAATAATGTTTCCCGTCCTGTGTGATCTGGTGCATGAAGGCTAAACCTATATCGAAATGATCCCAAAGGTTAAACTCCACTGCTCGTTGGCTACTTGCCATTACCAGTTTCTGCATGGGAGTGTTTTGCTGCACTAACCTGCCGCCATTGTCCCTGGGCTGGTTCATGATCCTGGTTTTAATGACATCCGCAGGCGTCCCCATGATGGCTGCCACCAGACCTGAACAGGTGCTGAGATGCAGAATAAAAAAACAAACAAAAAAAATGTTTTAAATCAGCTCGCCTGCAAAACTAATCACTGACAGTCCAAAAGACCACGGCGAATACCTTGCCAATCCGTGACACACACTGTTGTCCTGCATGGTGGTGTTTCTCAGCAGGAAGTGCTTCACGCTGTCATACGTGGTAAGATCTGCATGAGGAATAAGAATCGGCCTCCCTTTCAGTGACATGCCCGCTAAGTCTCCATTATCTAACGGCAAGCATACTGTTCAATGCGCAACGCTTCGATGTAAGGTAACTATTTAATAATGGGGAATTTCTTGTACCTCCTAAATTTACCAAGGCGGCCCTCTGCACATTGGGGGCCCATCCTGCCCAGAGTCCTCGAACCCCTCCCTCCGAGATGGTCTTCGCGAAGGCATGGTACACCCCCCTTACTCTGTCACAATACAGGTGCTGTTCAGACCAAGTGAGCAAAGTCTGCCTGGTGCTGGCTAAATATTGGCTCTGGTGGGGGCCGTGCTGAGGGAGGGGCTCACCGTGGGGGCTTTCCCTCCAGCCGGCGTCTCCCCTCCATCTGCATCTGTACCTTCACCAGGTCTGTGGGGCTGGCCATGAACTGGCCGAGTGCCCCTCCCAGCATGCCCCCCACCACGGACTTCCTGTTGGGGGGAGGGACAAAAACTGCAGTCAGCAGTAAGTCAGTATCCAGAGGGACTTATTACCACGGCAGGACATGAACCCCAGTGTTACACAACTTTTGAGACTATCCACTAATTCTGTTTCGTGGGGGTTCAACGTTCTTCTGTAACTACACTATTTGCAGAGCACATATGAAAAAACTCACCGAGAAAGGAGTGAGATTGCAATGCTTCTTTAGTTCTTTACTGAACAATACTTCTGGCTCATTACAGACTATGTGACATAACTACACCACACACTACAGGTCGCATTAGTGTGTGTGGAATCCGATGCGTTTTCCGCAGGTAATACAGTTCTTCCCCGCAGTCCAAAAAATTCTGGTTGAAATGCCCACTGTGTGTGTGTTTTGTGACTGACTGGCATAGTGTCCAGGGTGTCCCCTACCTTGTGCCCTGTACTAACTGGGACAATCTTTGGGCCCCTCCTGGAACCCTGCACTGGATAAGCAGCTGGAAGACGACATACTGATGTGCAGTGACATGCATCCTCTCACCAGAAGGGGAAGCTGGTATCCTCATTCCGTCCCAGTGGGGATTCCCGCAGCTGTTCATAAGCCACCATCCGCACACCAGAATACACTGTGGGAGGAGGGCATGAAGGTTAAAGCCTGCAAACATCCTCTGCGCTATGATGACGTATCAGCAGTGCAGTTAAAGTGGGAGGGGGACATGGATGAAGCCCTTAGAAGTGTTACATTGCCCTTCCTAGTACAAATCACACCCCCAAAATGGCAGTGCAATATTCCGCAAATAACTGACAGGTAGCTTGGAAACTTTTAATTTCAAAGAAGCTTAAGACAAAACTTTGTAGCAAACTGAAATAAGTACTTCTAATGAGAGCAGCTACACCTCATATAATCATAACATTTGATTATCTTAACTGATATCTGCAACGGTGTCATAACGCCCGGTTACCTATATGTCTGTAGACGGCCGGGGAGGCACCCTGCCACAGCTTCAGCGGCCCCTCCTCGCGAGCGACCCCGAAAGCCGTGCGCACCATGCCCCGATAAGCACGGCCGTCACTACCACCCCGGGCTGCCTCGCCTTGTATCTGCAGTCTGGTTTTTGTCAGGTCAAGAGGAAATGTAACTAGGACAGAAGCAAATCAACAGCAAAATAATAATACCAATAATAACCATAATGCATTTTCAAAACAACGTGCTGCGTTCAGAAATACACGGAATAAAAATGATACAATGTCATAAATTATGAAAAACAGGGGGAATAAATTGTATTATGCCGTATGCCACATTTACAAGCCATTACGATTATACTAATTATTAGTTGGGGTACGCTTCTCGGGGTCCCGAGTAAAACACATATTTCTCGGATTCCTCACAATAAGTGGAATTCGAATAAAGTATACCCACGCTCATGGGCGTAAATTGTGCGGGAATGTGCGGGGGGGGGGGGGGTAGTAACCCCCCATGATTAAAACCAGCCAATACAACTCCCCGGACCCCTTAGTTGGCTCGAGACTTCAACCCGTCCAACGCTCAATCAAATGTTGTCCACGCTAATTTCTAAAAGTATATAAAGTACATTTTATTTAATTTTCCAACATTATTAAGTGTTTAAAGAGCAATGCTACCTATGATACGAGGTGAGAGCTACTTCAAGATCCCAGCGAGAGGGGCCCCGTAAAGCGTGTGCATTGCATGACCCTAACCCGGCTACCTATTTCTGCAACCGCAGCTGCGCACGCGGACAAGATGAACTTTGTCGTCCGCGGCCACTCTAGCGGGACAGGCGACGTATCTCCCTGAAAGAATCCCATTTCGAAATCAAACAATTTTATCCAGAAATAAAATTGTTTTCGGTGGTATTGCTCCCTTTCAAAAATAACACAAACGTCGAGTTGTTCAAGGAACTATTTCTAACCACAGACTCTTCACTTAGCGATAAAACAAATTGCTCCGAATAAACGCACAAAGACCCTCACGGCCAATCACGCTCCCGCAGATGTGTCACTGAGCTCCTTGGGACGCCCGGGTTTTTATCGAAACACCATGAACCGGAAGTTAGGTCAATGTATTTTTCAATAAATTCATTCGTCGCTCGCTGAAACTGTTAACTGACATTACAAAAACTACATTTCCCAAGATGCATAATGGCGAGCTCCGCTTTCCCGTGCTTGATTGGATGGCAGTGTTTGCTGTTATGCCCATGTCAGCCTATCGCTCGACTCCTATATCTGACAGGTACTGCTATCACACTTAGGATTAATAGATTCGGTTGTCAGAGGGAGGTGACGGTCTGAAACCATCCGTTTGTGATGGATTTAATCATACTCTTTCTGTGTTTGCTGATACTTTTTAGCTCAGTATATGTGCTGTTTCTTCAGAAAAAAGTAAACTATCCTCCATGCATTACAGGATGGATTCCGTGGTTTGGAGCCGCATTTCAGTTTGGAAAAGCGCCGCTGGATTTTATCGCACAAGCCAGGGCAAAGGTAAAAGTTACTGTGATAATTTTGTGGCCTTCATACATTCTTTTCGTGACAGTTTAGTCATTCGAGATATTATCCTATATTAAACTCTTTCAAAATGATGTATATCAAAATATTTGTAATCAATATAGCATTGATGATCAGTAATGTATTTATACGTTTTAGTGATTGTGTATTTTTCTCCTATTGTCTGTACTATTAGATTAAGATTAGATCCAGATCAACTTTATTGATACCATGTGGAAATTCTGGGTTGACATTAGCTGACATTAAGTCTGACTGGGATTTTGGAAAGTATCTGTTTAGTAAGAATACGTTTTGCATTCACTACGAGGTAGTGAGTCAGAATTAAAATTACTGGTACTGAATCTAAAAATCTTGAAATAAGGTCAAGGTCTTTGACATTGCTAACTCATTATCCGCACCACAGTTGTTAACATGTTGCAACACCCAGCAAAAATCTATCTTTGATAATGAGATATTTTATGCCCTGACATGTTGGGGAAGGAGTAAAGCATACAAAATAAATTTAAGCATTACCTCTTCACTATATACCAGTGACTCAGCTTGGTATATCCAATAGCAACTGTATTGTTAAGAAACATACAATTTATTCCAGGCCAGGTGCACGTTGTTGACACATGTTTTTGTATTGACAAAATTTGACTTACTTTATTATTGTACACTCCATCTGCTTTCCCTGTCTTGGGTGTAAAAGTGATTAATTCATTTTTTGTAGTAATCCCATTTCTGGAAAAGTTGGGATATTTTCCAAATTGCAATAAAAACAAAAATCTGAGATATGTTAATTCCTACAGACCTTTATTTAATAGTACTTTTTAATTGTTTTGGAACTGATAGTAATTGTAGTAATTTTGCAATTGAAAATTTTGTCCATTCTTGCATGATGTAAGACTCCAGTCCATGGTCACCATTGTCTGATTTTCCTCTTCATGGTGTACCATGCATTTTCAATAGGAGATAGATCTAGACTAGCAGCAGGCCAGTCAAGCATATGCACTCTCTGAATAAGAAGCCAGGCTGCTGTAGCCCTTGCAGAATGTGGTCTGGCATTGTCCTGCTGAAATAAGCATGGACATGCTGGGAAGAGATGTTGCCGTGAGGGCAACATGTGTCTCTCTAAAATCCTAATCTACGCTTCAGAGTCACTGGTGCCTTCACATACATGCAACTCCCCCATGTAGTTCGCACTGATGCACCCCTATGCAATTACAGTAGCTGGCCTTTCCTTTCGTTGATAGCAATCTGGACGGATGGTTTGATCTTTGGCACAGAGAACTCGACACCCATTTTTTCCTGAAAACAAGCTGAAATGTTGACTCGTCCAATCACGGCACACAGTTCCACAGATTTTCGATCCATCTGAAATGAACTCAGGTCCAGAGAACTCACCAGTGTTTCTGCAGAGAGTTGATGTATGGCTTCCTCCTTGCGTAATACAGTTTCAGTTGCATTTCTGGATGTAATGGACGGTTAAGTAACAATGGTTTTCAAAAATTTTGGCACAAAGGGTGAACCACGACACATCCTTGCTCTCAGAGACTGAGCCTTTGCTGGATACTACTTTGACCCAGTCATGATACCTCACCTGCTACCAGTTAGCCTGCTTAATGTGAAGCCTTCCAAACCAGTGTTGCCGGAAAATTCCGTACACTATTCAATCATATTTTAACTCTCCTCCAACTTTTGTTGAGTGTGTTGCAGCCATCAAATTCTAACTGCATATATTTATAAAAGACTATTAAATTAGGCAGTCAAACTGTTGAAAATCTTTTCTTTGCATTTTTATTGGTTAAATAAAGGTTCTCCTGAATTAACGCATCACAGATTTTGTTTTTATTGTATTTTAGAAAATATCCCAACTTTTCAGGAAATTGGGTTTGTGATTCAGATGTGTTTTATTGCTTGTTAGTATGGCCCAGTCTTCACTGTGTTTGCTGCTGGAAAGCGCCTGACCTTTGTGACCAGCCATAAAGATTTTCGGACATTCTTTACATCTAAGGATGTGGATTTTGAGCAGGCAGTGCAGGAACCTGTCTACAACACAGGTAGGACTGTTCATCAGCATCAACAGGCAATCCAGAAGTGGCTTTTTTTTAATGAAAATGGGAAAATCAATGAAATGAAATTTAAATAATTTGGAATTTAATGAAAATTTATACCAAAAAGGACTAGTCAAATCATTAAGATATAATGTTGTCCAATAGATTTCATACTTAATGTTTGCGTGTCTTTGTGAATTTTTTGGTCACTCTTCGGTACTGTATGACAGTAGCTACATGCTGAATATTGGGTTTGGATTTGTTTAATTAGCTGATATTTCAAATGTACAGTGCTTCTGGTGGTGACAGAGTTGTTCCCTCATGCTGGTGCCTGTATGTAAGAAATGAAGAAACACTATTAAACCACCACTTAAACCTGGGACATTACCTAAAGTTTGTTTTATTGTTTAATTAGAACACACACTGTTTTGTATTACCAGGCTGACTGGCTATACTTTTCATTAAATGCCCATATGCAAATTAAATGCCCATATGCAAATTAAATGCCCATATGCAAATTAAATGCCCATATGCAAATTAAACACCCATAAGCACTGTATATGAAACGCTTGTTTTTACACACACAGCCTCCATCAGCAAGGAGAGCTTCTATAGATTTCACCCAGCATGCAACCCTCTGATCAAGGGCAAGCTGACTCAGGCTCGGGTTCAACTGACTGGTCACCTGTGTGAGGAGTTCAACACCCGCCTGGCGCTCTTGGGCCGTAGCGGTTCTGGAGAACTGTGTGACCTGGTCAGGTAAACTGTGGGGACCTGATTCTCCCTCAAGCTTAAGACAGGATACAGGAACATTAAATAAGATTGACTAAGCAGCTGATTTGGTGTTCTTTATAAACCGACTTAATCGCAAACTGCTTTACTCTTACTTCATTCTTAACTGTAAGCTATGCGAGTTATCCATGTACAATTTATTAATGTTTACTAGCGCAGTGTCTCCCAACCCAGTTCTCAGGAACCCCAGACAATCCACGTTTTTGCTCCCTCCCAGTTCCCAGCCAATCAGGAACACTGAATACCTGGTACAGGTGCGCTGGGAGCTGAGAGGAAGCAAAAATGTGGACTCCCAAAGGACTGGGTTGAGAAACACTGTACTAGCAAACTTAATAGTTGTTAATTGTCTAGCATCTATATATAAGAATAGAAAAAATAACAAATTAGTTATTCCCTTAGTATTGCCATTATTATTTGGCTTGTTGCTTCACGTCACAGATTTTTATGTTAGAGATGGGTAACTGACTGATCTGGTGATCCCCACCTAATTCTCAGAAAGTCTACTGACTCACAACAGTTTTTCAATAACTTCAGCACAAGTTTATGACTGATGTTTTCTTTTTTTTTTTTATCATGGGAAACTTACCGTAATCATCTATGTGTGACACTCCCCTTGAAATAATCCCTAAGCAAGTGTCACGGGCATTTTCTTTGCTTTTCTTATTCCTTTAAACTTCGTGCACCTATATATATATATAGTATAGTAAATGTATTTGTTAGCGAAGAATATTGAGTGTATTTTTAGGAAATGTTAAGTGAGCAACATGCAAATGTAGAAAAAATCTCAGTGTCTGCGAAAACTTTTGACTGGTAGTGTCCTAACAATTATTCCCTCTGCTTGACTGTACACAAAACACCCCCTCTGTCAGCCTCAAGTTCCACAGCAGGAGGGGGGAACCTCATCCATGTAGGGCTCGTGCGAGTTTTTGGGATCAGACAATATTAAAACAGTGATTCTCAACTCCAGTCCTGGAGACCCACTATTATTGGCTGATTGGGAGGCCATCCCAAAACCTCGCACCCACACCGGCCTTCCGTGGAACAGGTTCTCCACCCCTGGTCTACAGCATCTAGTCTTAAAGGCATATCACACCTTTCTGTCAACAGAGCTTGAGCGAATCTCAATGCCAAGAATACAACGACTATACTTGTGGTCTTGGCAGAACCAGTCTTGCCAACTTGCCTTCCAAGAAGGAATATGGGGCACTATGAATCATGGGACTGACCTCATTCAGCGAGGATGCAGCCGATGCACCCTTGGTATTTGGGGTGGGGCAAGAACGACATCCGGGGATTTTTACCGTCATCTGTACTCGTGTCCTTAGTATTGGAACTGGTCTTCAGCAATGGAAGATGATGTGAAACGGGTACATGACAGCACAAGTACAGTGATGTGCACATACTGAGATTCACCCCTTGTCTTGCTCTGCTTCACAGGGTTGCCATGTACCCAGCAGTGATTAGTAACCTGCTGGGGCAACACAACTGCCCCAACAGCACCGCCGCTGTGCGTGAGTTCATCGAGATGTTCCGGATCTACGACGAGGGTTTCGAATACGGCAGCCAGCTGCCTGACATTTTCCTGAGGTAAGCAACAGCCCCCTAAAGTGGGATGGAAAGACATCCTGCCGTAGGTATAAATGTAGCGATGACGCTGCGTGCACTGGCAGGCACCTGCTGATAGCCCGTAATGGGAGAATGGCTTTGTTAGTATTAGCATTAGCATTGGGGTTTACCGTGCCAGATCCCTCAGTTTCCATTACTCAGGCTGTTCTGTTTTGGGTCTCACTCGCTCGCAGCTCACCTTCAAGTTTGGCACAGGTGGCCTCACTTGTCTTCTGCGATTGGCTGAGTGTGCTCTGGGATTCTGAGTCTGTGACAGCAATAAAGGAGCCCCAGACCATGACCCCCCCCACCACATATTGTCTAGCATTTGCCCTACTAATGCCAGTTTATCTCAAGAAAACTTCCACCATAAATTTTGTTCCCTTTAATAGGATAGTCTTCCTCCTTCCCGACGTTCCATGTGCGAACTTCAGTCTCTTTCTGACGGTTGACTCCTGCACCTTGACATTTATTGTGGCAAGAGATGCATGTGGATGTTTTATTGCTAAGTCGGGTCTCTTGGAGACTTTGATGGGCCAGTCTGCTCACAGAAGATTGCCAGCAATCAGTTTTTTTTTGTTGTCGATAATTAGTTGTATACTGTTCAATTAGCTTGGTTTTCCTTTGAAATTGCTCTTCCAACACAGGTCAACCTAACCAGCCGAAAGCCTTGAAGCAGAAAACAAATCCCCTTACGGTCATAATATGTTAAAAAATAGTGAAACAATCTAATTTGCTCCATTTTTCACGTCTCTGTAGTTGCATGACGCCTTAAGGGGATGATTGTGGATGCCTTTGTGAGATCTGTGCTTCTTTATGTACGTATGCAGAGCGGAGCTCATTTACATCCACTTGCTCTGTGTATCTATGCAGGGACTGGGCTAAATCCAAGCAGTGGCTCCTCTCCCTGCTGAACCGGATGATCATCCGAGGCCGTGAGCCATCTGAGGCAAATACTGAGGTCCATCCTGGGATAAACCTTTTCCTTTCACCCATCACAACTAAGCATTGTGGTGCTTAAATAGCGGGAGTCTTTTCCCTTCACCCGTGATCTGACTGTATATGAAATACATGCCAGGGATTTTGATCCAAAGAATATGGAATTTTACACGATACTGTGCATAATACTCTAATGATACGGTAATCCTTTGCCTATGTGTTGTGTTGATGTGTCCTCTGCTCACAGACACTGCTTCAGCGCCTCATGGCCACAGTAACAGACAGATTCCTGCCCAATTATGCACTCCTCATGCTGTGGGCATCGCTGGCCAATGCCATACCTGTAAGTGAGTATAGCGCCGTATTGACGCACAAACGTCTTCCAGTAATAAGTCATGGTGCCGTGGGATCATGTAGCCCGTTCAGCCGTTAATAGTCCTTTGTTTTCAGATCACTTTCTGGGCCATTGCGTTCATTCTGTCCAATCCTTTGGTCTACCAGAAAGCCATGGAGCAGATAAGTACAGCCCTCAAGGACCAAAGTAAATAATCCCCCATAGTATAAAGTCCCTCTCTCCATTTTTTAAGGAGATTGTTGCTGGGGATACAGATCTATGCCTGTATTTCAGAAGATTTATTCTTTGAATTCTTATGTTATAAGTTTAATATTACAAATTAGCAAGATACAGAGTTTTGAATAATACATACTGTGTGATAACACTGGCTGAACTTCCCTTGATGTACAGCAGAGGTCAGAATAATCATAGCTCACATGCAGAGATGATTCTTATAGACTGGGCTTGAAGTCCATTTTATGAATATGAGTGTGATGAAAAGGATTAAATCAAGTGATAAGTTGTTTTTTTTTGTTGTTGTTGAAAAATAGGTAACCAACTGTAGAAGGTAGAAGGTGGTTCAGTAGCTGTGTGCCAGTGGTACTGTGTGGTATTTTTCCGCAGGCACGGATAGGATGTCCGTATCAGCTGCCCAGCTACAGCGCACGCCTTATGTGAAGTGCTGCATCCTGGAGGCCATCCGACTCCGGGCCCCGGGGGCTATCACCCGACGGGTGGTTCGTCCCCTTCAAATACAGGTACAGAGTTACCAAAGGAACATACCGTTACTGCAAGGAGGAATATAGACACCTAGGATCTCTCAAGAACGCTGGGTGTGCTCTTTTTCAGAACTACATCATTCCACCTGGAGATCTTTTGATGCTGTCCCCATACTGGGCTCACCGGAACCCACAACTCTTCCCTAACCCGGAACAGTTCTGGCCAGTGAGTTATCATTTTATACCTACTGCTACAGCAGGAGCGTCTATGGTATCGGATTATTGGTTCTGACCGTCCGCTGCGCCCTCCGAAGCTGGCGTCTGCGTATCTCTGTTTGAATTCGCCGCATGATAAAAGAGCGTCTTGTCTGCCGGCAGCCGGGTGTCTGTTGTTTGTGTAAATTAGCCTGAGAGCTGTGATTGAAACGGAGCCACCAGGAGGTGTGGATGACGAGCCCGCCAATCAAATAACTGTCCCCCTGCTTTGTCCGCAAGCTTCATTCCGCCACTCCCCCCCCCCCCCCACCACGCGATAGGCGGGCTGAGGGCTGAGCCCCACGCTGTGCTGTGACGTGAGACTGAACAATGCCGCTCGCCGCAGGGGGAAGGAAGCAGAACAATTACCTTCGCTATTAATCTTCCAGCTGGAGTCCGCAGAGATGCCACAATGCAGCTTTCAGAAAAGGTTATTTTACCTCACGTAAAAACAGCCCTTGTGGTCCAAATCAGCCAGGCTCTCATTGTGTGTCCTGCTGCTCAACAGCGATCCCCACTCTCCCTATTATAATTCATAATTCTCCTTTTTTGCAGAGTTGTCCTACCTGTAGCTGCGCTCAACAGGGTGCAACGACACGAATGCAGATTTTATATTTCTAAGGCGAGCGAGTGTTGGAGTTTTGAATGGACTTGCAGAAACATGCAGGAACTCGTGCCCGAGTGATCTGTGTGGAGGGACAGCCTCATAGAGAAAAGCGCGTTTGGTCTCAGTCGTTTAGGGCTACTTGAGGAGAAAGGATTGCCGTTAATAGGAGTACAGCTTTGTGTTAGGTGTACAGGTGTGTGTTAGGATCAGAAATGAAAACCGAGATGGATTTTGTGTTGTGGTGGGAATCCGGGGAACAGGATGCAGCAAACTGAGCAGAGCAGAAATTCAGAATGTCCATATTTTAATTATATTTCCCGCTAAGGGTTAGGCGGGTGAGGTATTTTGGAAACAGCAAAAACTGGTCATCATAAGTACTTACTCTTCACCCCATCCTTCTCCCTGGTTTTTAATTTCCTCAATCGATAGATGCAGAAAGTGTTGATGGAGTTTGCGTCATCACTACAGTTCTGGATTTGGTTTTGTCATTTCGTTTAAATTTAATTTTAGGTTCTGTGGAGAGCATGTCTCCCGCCTTTAAAAATGCACTAATAAAGTATTTTTGATTAAATATTGCTGTCCTGTGCCGTAGACCCTCCTTGTTCGAGAATTCCCATTTATATTTCAGTTTGGCAGTACTTGCCAAGTGATGGCACGGTCCCCAGTCCTTTTCCGTCTGGCCATCTCTATTTTTTGTGAACCTTTGTGTCCTCCGACTGGCACCTGGCTGGTTATTTGTGTTTTGATTTATCAACCCCTGTCCTTTTTCACAAGTGTGCGACAACTCAGGACCAATGTTTTAACATAATCACTCATTCACATTCATGAAGACCCACTCAGACTCATGCAGACCCACTCAGACTCTTGCAGACCCCACTCAGACTCATGCAGACCCGCTCAGACTCAGGCCTTAGAGCAGAGGCTGCGCTTGAGGCTTTGATTTTAATAAGGAAGTCTTGTTTGTCCAATAAAACTTTTCCTTCCCACAGGAACGGTGGGAGAAGGCAGATTTAGAAAAGAATGTCTTCTTGGAAGGGTTCGTGGCATTTGGAGGAGGACGTAACCAGTGCCCAGGAAGGTTAGACAAACATACATTTTAGCTTCATCTTCAAAAGACAATCGGCCATCTTGTGTTTTGAGGTTTGGTAAGTTTGGGGGTCTCTGAATGAGTTTGTAATGCTCCGTAAGTCTGTGTTGAGGGGTATGGTCTAACTGCAAAGAATTTGTTAGCTTTTTTTTGTCTGCTTCTAAACGTTTGTGCATGCGGTAATCCATTCAGTATACTTGCCTCTCAGTGATTTTAAATCTGTTAGCCATCTGTTAACCTCTTCCTTAGTATAACACGTCTCATCGTACGTATGAAGTTTCTGATTACTGCACTCTCAAATAAGTAAAAGTCCTTATGTATAGCAGAAAGTTTTCTTTTTTAGCATCCATAGTTTATTTTTAAACAAGTAAATACAATGATATAGATGGATGGATGATTCCAGAACCACACAGATGTTAATGAACAATAAAACTGAGCTTGGGGCTTCGCACACTGACAGTTAGTGGAACTTTTTTTTTTTTTACAGTGCAACCAGCAATTATCTCCCAAATCTAATGATTTTTGATAATAACAAAATGAACAGCTTTCAGTAAATCTGTTCCTTAAAGTTAATAGGATAATGAAATTCGAGCCAGTTTTAAATTGACAGTTAAATTGACATTGCAACACACAAACAATTCTTAGTTCATTTAATGTTTGTCAAAATGTTTATATTTATATATGCAAATAATATTTTTTCAGACATTTATATTGTTAGCCAGCAAGCCGTAGATTTAACCATCAAACTGTATTGTCTCTAGTAGATATGGAGCCATAATTCAAAAATACAGTTCATAAAAACTATTTTGGGCACTAAATTTATTTACATCTCTAATAACGACTTGGCTGTTATGTCAAAGCTGTGTGATTAGGGAAAAAAACCTCTAACGAAGCCTGTACTGTTTAGAGTGCTGCTGTCATGCACAGCAATGCAGGAAGGAGTCAGCCATCACTGCCAATTCGGACTCCATTTTAACCACATCATCATGTGGCGCCACACGTGCAGCATGCTGAGCTCCTTCATTTCCTGCTGCCTTTCATCCCGTTTCCTGCCTGCCATATCTTGTAGCTCAGTGATTTTATGTTTGATAACGTCTTACTATCATAACAAAACAAGCTGCCAGCGCCGCTTTAGCGTCTGTTAGCCTATTGTTATTCATTTCCATGGGTTTTCTCATGTTTGGCCTGTACTCTCACCAAGCGAGAAAAGTTCTGTTACATAAAGTCACTTTAAGACTGTAAAAGACATTGGTCCCATGCAAAGGCCGTGGCGGAGATCGTGATCCCAATATACACAGTCCTGAGGGACTAATTAAGATCATCCCTAGGGAACGCTTTAATATCAGTGCTAATTTATGACCGCAAGGCAAAACATGAGGATGAATTCAGGACAGTTATAGACAAGGAAAGGTGGTTGGTCTTATTAAAGGAAGTCATGGTTGTTTAACAGTACAGGATCAAATAGTGCCTGGCACCCTGACCAGGATATGCAACTACAGGATGGACAGATAGATGGGTGGGCAAATAAATAAATAAATAAATAAATAAGAATATATGTTTTTATTGTGGAAGTATCAAATAATTAATTTGAATGATGGATAATGCAGGTAATTTCCATAATTTAGCTGCCCATATTAAAAGGAAGAAAAAACAAGTTCTACAAGTGCAATTTGTATGAAACTTTTCAGTGTTTGGTTCTGAAGGGGAGAAGGAGGCCTAGTAATCAATGCAGGGTGGAGGTGGTGGCCTGGCACTCTGGGACTGCAGGGTGGAGGTGGTGGCCTGGCACTCTGGGACTGCAGGGTGGAGGTGGTGGCCTGGCACCCTACACTTCTAAATAGGAATTGCGGGTTAAATGGATTGCAGGTGTCTGGAGCTCAACTATGCTGATGTTCTGCCTGTGACCTCGTCCCTGAGCCAGTTCCCTTGCTTGCCACACTTCACATTATCCATCTCATAGCCTGCATGCAGTGCTCAAAACATCGCCTCTCACCAGCCCCCACCCCGGCACCTCCTGGGACCCAGGCAATGCTATCATCAGAGGTCTCCAGGGCGACCGCATGGCCGGGGGCAGCCTGCAATGCTCAGCGCAGGGCTGGGACAAGAAGACTATTCCCAGCTGCAGATGTTCACCAGGGTCTGAGGCACCAGCGGCAGACATCACTGTCCTGGAGAGACTCCCAGAATTCATCCCCGCTTTGAGGAACATCTGAATAAAGTCCAGACAACAGTTGAGGAACATCCAAGACAAAAAAAAAAAAGCTCTTTCATGTTTTGAAGGACAGAAATGGACTTGGCACTGTGTACTTCCTCAAATAATGTGTGAGCATAGACCTCTTCCCGATAACTCAGGTTCCTGAATGGATACATAGATAAGATTCCTCATCTTGACCCATTTCTCTATACGTTAGTACGGTGTAATTGTTTTTCACTATTTCGAGATACTATCTAAGCACGAAAGAAACAGCAAACAGAATCTCCTCCTCCTCCTCGATGCTGGCAGTGTGCCCCTCATGACAGAGGGACAGAGAAAGGTCCCCTCCAACCGCAGCGTGAGGTACGGGTGCCACAGCCTCCCGTTTTCTCCAGAGCGGTCTTGTTATGGGAGATTGCTTGTGTGCGTCATCGACACGATAGCCCACCATGACTCATTGTTTGCTCGCTGCCCTCAAGGTTATTATGACAGATAAAGCTCCGTGATACAGCTGCATTCAGCTGTATTCAGCATCAGCACCCACTCCCCTCCCCCGACCTGCCACCACACACGCGCACACACGCACACACATTCCCATACGGTTTCGGGCCGCAGCTGCCATAGCTTTGCAAGAAGCACAGCTCAGATGAGTGAATCGTCACCCTTGTGTCAGGCTGAAGCCCCTCCCACTTCCCTTGTTTCTTTTTTTTTTTTTTTCTTTAAGCTACCTCTGGGAACCAGGGTTGATGAGTCAATCGTCAGTCAAGCTCAGTCAGGATGCTAACGCGATACTGATGTCAGAGTGTGCAGCATACAGTTCAACGTCACTCTATCTTCCATGCTGTGGCACTGAATCTATTTGTACAAATATGCACAAATTTGTCTGAAGAAAATAATACCAGTTAACCCTGTCCCCACTCAACATTCAATTTCTATACCAGTTGAAAACTAGCACTGAGCTTTTTTGACACATGCAGTGTCAGCCACCTGCATTATTTAACACTATGGGCTGCAGGTTTTCATTGGACAGCACTGACACGCGTAGGGTACGGCCACAGCGCTGTGGGCGGCAGAGTGAGATGACATCACCGTTGACCAGTGAGAGGGTCGCTGCCGGTAAACACATTGATTCAAACGTGAGCCAGTTCGAGTTCTTTGGGCCTCTTCTTCACAAACAGCTACCCAGAGTAATGAGGATCCAGTCCAGTTCCTTGCTGAGAAATACCCCTGACTTTGATGGAGCAGTAATTTTTCTGATGGCTTTCACCAAGGCCCTCATGGTGGTCAGACATTGAAGAGAGGGACCTCTCCTGTTCTTGCAGGTCTTACGCCCTGATGGAGATTCACATGTTCATCTGCCTGATC
The DNA here is from genome assembly GCA_026784285.1 of Stomatorhinus walkeri. Taxonomy (NCBI): domain Eukaryota; kingdom Metazoa; phylum Chordata; class Actinopteri; order Osteoglossiformes; family Mormyridae; genus Stomatorhinus; species Stomatorhinus walkeri. The sequence goes on along the minus strand of JAODUD010000039.1, from coordinate 7,024,478 downwards.
CTCTTTAAGTACAAGTTCACTCTCCTGGACGCCGTGCCCCATCCTGTAAGCATAAGGCTTCAGAAATCTGTAGCAGATCTCAGTCTGTTAAGTGCTGTCGACTGCAAAAGAAAATATAAAGTAAAATTAAACACTTTGTTTTCTCAGTTTTTAACAAGTTTCTACGAGTACATAATGCGTACAAATTAAATTTGCAGGAATATATTTTCTTGAGTACATAGTAATATTTCTTGTATAATCTATAGACAACTCTAATAATCAGTAAAAGATGGGGAAAACTGCATATATTCTTGCAAACAAGGTATATAACATATACTCATGCAATGTTGCCTGTATCTGCAGAGCTCCCTCCACCTGGTCGGGACCCAGCAGCCAGATGGGCCCTGCTCAGTGCAGTATGCTCACAGGTAGTGTGTCACACCAAGAGGGGGAGCTACGGCATCCTGGAACCTGTGTGTGATGCAGTCTGTCCTCCACCAGACCTTGGACCACACCATGTTGCACCAGAAACACCCTTTCTTCTCCAGTAGCCACAACCTTGGCATGAAAACCCTGGGAATTTTTATTCATTCAGCAAACACTGAGTTTTAGAGACATCTGCGGGGTCCTAAATGATTACCAACAACTAATAAGCAAATTAAAAAATCACTGGGAACATTTAATCTAAATAACATGTCAGTTGAATGTAATTTGCGCAATAAACTAGAGGAAGTAATGCAGATTTTAAGGAATTGTTGCATTGTTTTATAACTGCATTGCAGCTGCTGTCATATTTAGTGTGTAAGACAAAATTAAACCACAAATGTTTATTATACAGAGGACAATTTTCATTTGCTGAGTCTGTGAAAATGTATAATTAATATTTGCCATTATATGAAAACTAGGCATTGAGAACATACATTCATATAGTTGATCTTATCTTGTCTTATCCTTTTCTTATATAAGCTATAAAATCTGTGTGCTTAAGTATATACAGTTTACTTAATATCCCCTCACTGATTCATAAAGTATGTCTACAAATACACACCCAGATAAGAGCCTTTTAAATAGATGATTGAAGGGTTAAAATTCTTTTCTCCTCATATTCAGGAAGAGTGGCTATCATCTCTCTCTTAAACTCTCTCTGATGTCCAGTCCAGTCAATTCATGCTGCACTGTAACAAAAATGGTGACGCACAGCAGTCATGTAGCCTATATATTTGTCTATCCATTAGGACTAAAATTAGCCATCTTTTGCAAGCATCTCCTTTGTGCTGTACCATCCCATGACTAACAGCAACAGCAACACCTTTCCCGCTGCAGCCCAAGGACATGGTTAGCTTAACTGACGTCTCCTAAATTGCCCATAGTGTACGAGTGGGTGTGCGTGACCTTGAGCAGAAAAAAAACTGTTGGAAGACGGACGGATGGAAATGTAAAGGTGTTTGCGCCTGCGCGGCCCTCTGTGTTGCGAGATCCTCACGGTTTTAAATAACTTGTTGTGTAAGAGGCTGATCTTCTGTTTCAGAGCGGCAGAAGCATCTATAATAATAGCCATGCACAGTAGTGTTTGGAGAACCCAGGACACTGATTCTAGAAAATGCAATGGTTCTTTATGGCAGAAATTCTGATCCCCGCACCTACCATAATTAGCATTGATGGTACCTGTGGTCAAGCCTTTCCCCAGTTTCACCAGGACTCATGAAAGTGTGGCATAGGAAATGAATCAGGTGGTTTATTTTGAGACATTTCCGTCCAAAAGGAGATGCTTTTCACTCCTGTGTAAAGCTGGGGCTGATGTCACGTCAGGAATGGAGGCGTGTTTTCAGTGAGCCTCCGCTGCGTTTTCTTCTTTGCTGCATCCCACATAAAGACTTTGTCCTAGACGTCTTTCGTTCATTTAAACAATGAAAGTGTCGTGTTTCTGGTAGACATTTGTAATGGGATGCTACATATAGAAAGCTGTTATAACACTTAAACACACCCCTTTCCTGTCTGTAGTTGTATTTTAGATATTCAGAATTCTCTTTTTCCTAGGAAGAATTGCATTTATACTAATCATAATGAAAAACTGAGATATCCGTTAGTCTATGTTTACTAGTAAAACTGTATTTGAAGATATTTGTAACAGATTTCACTTCTGTTCTATATATCTGTTCTGTTCTAACTAAGTCAAGTGATGTCATTCCTATTAGTAAGAACTGAATTACGGATGTTTGAAATGCTCATCCCTAAAATTACTATGCTGCCTACTTATTTAATGTTAAAACGGCTTGCCTTAGCTACAAGGTCTGTTATACAAGCAAACTTTATATAAAAATGTGTAGGCGCCTCTGTTAAAATAATATTTTAATGTAATGCATGCTTTTGAAGTCATGTGTGGTGTGTGCATTTGCTAATATGTGTGCGTGCGCGCGCTCTGTGTATGTGTGTGCATATAAAATTAGCTTTAGTCCCTTAATTACAGATATGGAACATCATTTATTTACAGTTAACTGATTTGCTTTATGACGCTTTGCGGATATGCATATTCCTAATTCCAATGAGGAAATCTGTAATTTTTATGGGAACCATATTTATAAAATCACTGCCTTCCATTTTTGGCAAACGAGACAGATACTCAACAACAGCCGTGTACCGATGTAGAAAGATGCCGTCGCCAGTCCTGAGGCTCGGTTCACCTGCTGCACAGCCCAGGCGACATCCCACCGCCGGTGCGACAGCGCTGACGCACCTCAGTCGATCCCCCAGCTTTTTTTAGCCACCGCACGGCGGCATCCTATTGGCCGGAACGCGCCCCCTGCGGACCGAGGCGTGATTCATTACTGGGTAACGCGAACATCACTTGAGCGCCGGAGGCCAGTCATTGGTAACTCGCAGCGAGCGCATTAACGTCAGGAGATCAGTGGCTCGCAGCTGGAACAGCAGGTTGATTCACAAAGCGAAAGTGAGGCGGCAGAGGCACAGGCGGCAGCACCGGACAGCTACAGCAGCGCAGGTGAGCGGAGAAACGGCGCGGGTCTCTGCTGGTGACGCAAACTGTACCCACTGTCGTCTTTTTTCGTTAACGTTGCATGGGAAAAGTGCCCCCCCCCTGCACTAGATAACTTACTGAAGCCATTCAGGAAATTATGATACTCTATTTCAAACAGGCAGAAGCAGAATTTTAGATGTTAATTGGGGTGTTCAGGGTGGTGCGTAATTAATTAAAGACGCTGAACTTAATTTTCCAGCCTGTTTGGCTTGATACAGTGGAGCGAGGAGGACGCGAAGAGGTTAACTGCAAACGGGTTTAAGTAAATACGTCAGTTGACTTTTTGATGATGCAGTCAGTAAGACCACTTGGGTTGTTCTATGATATGTCGGGTTAATGAAGATTTATTGCTGGATAAGGGCATTAGCGTTCATTGTTTTTATTGCACGGAGTTTTGCTGCGGGAACAGGTGTATTATGTCTCACTGTCAGTGCCGAAATGGAGAACCGGTAACAAAATATTAAAGAAAAAAAATATTGCAGGGTGTTTTGCCAGCAAGGTCATTTAAGGTATTACACAGGGGGTTTGTCCTGATTATGGGGCGTATTGTAGGATGGATGAAACTGGGGCTGGCGTCACAGACAAGTCCATCGAGCCTACAAGTTGCACTGTTCACAGTGTTTCCACTGTCTGCGTTTCCGTTTGATCGACCTAATCCTTTGAATGCATAGGAGCACTTTTAACATAAAGAGTTTTATACATGAAACACCCTACACAGTTAAAGAAAAAAATCAGTATAAGTACGGCTTTCTTCCATTTGTTAGTGATGTCCGTGGTATTATCACGGAAATCAATTTTTAATCAGCATGCGACAGCACGGACATCCCCGATGCTTTTAGAGGTAATTGTTTATTCGTGCCGAAGGGAGTGAATGAATGACTGAGTGGATGAACGAGTGAATGAGTGGGGCAGATCTGTCCGGTTTCGCTCAGGTAGCTGGTGCTGGGGTCGGATTCGCACAGATCCCATGTACACCAATCTGGAGTCCAATAGCAGCGGGTCATTAGGGGGATGACGTAATGAGTCACATCGTGTGCAGTTTAATTAATGATTCCTGGTAGACACATGTACTTTCATAGTGGATCTGCAATAAAGGGCGCTTTCTATACCTTGCTGTAGTGCTGGAGCTGCAGGAAAAGTTGCGGCCCGAACCTAAGCGCCTTGCAGCTGAAATAAGACCGAAAAAAAGTTAAGGCCCCGTTTCGTTTTCTTCTGGTTTTTTCCTTTAAAATGTCTCGGGTGCGCTACCTAAACGCTAACTTGGGTTTTTTAAAATTTCAGACCATGTTCTTTTAATTTCAGTTTTAAGAAACCACAATGGACCATAACAAAACCTACGCAAGAATTTGATCATAGTACTTACTGTGTTGAATTAAGGAGACCTATAAATATCTTCCGTTTTCTGTGGGCGACTTTATTCCTGTATTGAATTCTGTTCTGAAAGGCACTAGTATGAGCAGTTTCAGCATCCCTTGATAGCGGAGTTGTGCATACCACTGTTTAAGGCTAGCTTGCAAACAGAATTATCTAGTGGTTGATATAGGAATTAAATGGGGTTATCTGGAACGTTGCAATTTAATCAAGTGTCCAGTGATCTCTTCATTTCATTAGCCTTTGGTATATTTTTAGCACGGTTTATTCAGTGTGGGAACGATTTAGACGAGACCAGGTCCTCCATTTATGGCTGCATGGGCGGGGTATGGGTCATTGATCCCAAAATAGTTTCTGGTATCTCAAGTAGTAGACGAAATGCTAATAAAAGTGACACCCTACTGGTGGACTCACACTGCCAGGGTTAGGGTTAGGCTTTGATGGACTTTTTTTTTTGATAGATGGCATTGTTTAGAGAGGAAGTGTGGCTGTGTCTGGATTGGGTCAGGATAGTAAGAACGCCTCCCAAGCCCCCCATCCTTAAAGGATCTAATTCTTTTAAGCACAATCATTCACTGCTGACATTTGCTTGGGGGCACTGTTTTTAAAAAGCGTTTTTAAAAGAAGGCACTGTACTGGACATCCACTGCTGCATTATGGGCAACCAGTGAAATGGTCTCCAGTCAGGATGGCAAATAGAATGACATGGCATGAGGCTGGGCCTGGAACGGGGAACTTTAATGATGGAAACAAAGGAGTTTCTGGCAGAAGTGGAGTTGGGGGCACAAAAAGGCAAACGGATGGAGGACAGGCAGGACAGGAGCCCGGATAGATGTGCAGGAGCTGCTTTCAGGGCTGTGCAGAGCGTGGCTGCAGAACACATCAGTTTGTACACATCAGAGGGACTGTGGAACAAGCAAAATTAGCACACCAAACCCTGCTCACCTGACTCTCTCTTCTGAGAACGCCCCCCCCCCCCCCATCTCATAAAATCATGAAAACTTCAGCCACGATGGGGTCTCTTAAGGAAGTGAGCAGATTGAGGATCTAAACTAAGATAAAGAAAGCAGGGAGGGATGGAGCAGATCCCGCAGAGTGCTAAACTAATGAAAATGAATGGATTTGTTTGATTTAACCTCCCAAGGTTCGAAACTCAAATTCAAGCCTTATTGACTCCAGACGAATAGAGGATTGATAGCTTGTCACAAGAAGCTTGCTAAGTCCCTCAAGATGTCTGACATACTTTTTTTCTACTTGTGCTTTTCAGTCATGAAAGGAGAGCATTTGTTCCCCAAGATGAGAAACACCGCGTTCTACCAACACTTTTATCTCCTGGGTGGAGAAGAGCTGCTTGTCCTGCAGAACTCTGTTGGAGACCCGTTGCTGGACAATGGACTCCACCACATCACCGACTTCAACGATCTGCCCACCTCCCTATTTGCTTGCAATGTGGACCAGTCTGTGTTTGAGGAGCAGGAGGGGAAGGTAAGACTGAACCATTCGCTTAAGAAATAGGTGGTTTTTGTTGCCTTTTCCCCCCCTTTTTCTTTATGTTGGCCAACTGTCAGAAATTTGTAGGCTACGTAGACCAGAAAAGCTGCCTTTGCATGCTTGTAAAGTGAGAATGCAGCTGTGTGACACAGGGTAGGTGCAGAGGTGAGAGTCAGATTAACACAGCCTTGAATTCTGCTTTAGGATTAGAGAAATGAGTAGGGATGGAGGTTTTGTTAGCCACCCTGGAAATTACACACCACGCACACACACACACATGTAGGGTAAACATATCCTTATGGGGACCGCTCATTCATTTCTATAGGGAAAATGCTAATGCT
>JAODUD010000039.1:6992283-7012417 GCA_026784285.1 Stomatorhinus walkeri | reverse complement strand
CCTGGTTCTGGGAAAGACGCATATGCAGTTTTTCCAGTAATCATCCCAGTAGAGACAGACGGCCATATTAGCTCAAGTAGAGAAATGATTCATTTAATCAAATGCCTCAGTGCTTCAGATGATTGCAAACAAGCAGCATTATCCGTCCACCTTGATGAGGACTAGAATAGACCGGTTTTGATTGACCATGGTAAGTCACTGTTCTCTTTGGGGCTTGAGTCGAAGGTGCGCTCTGCTCTTTCCAGAACATACTGAATTTAAATGATTCTTAAAATGTCATAAAATTAAAAATACGACGTTTCATTTTTATTGGTGCCATTTGTTTTCTTGGAATTCTCTTCTTTCCCGTTTATTGTATAATCAGATCCCCCCCCCCCCCCCCTGAAAGCTTCTCCTGTAGCTCCTCCCCTAAAACCATGCAGCCTTCCCATCTGCAGTCATTAAAGACTCCAGTTGTGGACGGTGACATACACGCGGTATCCCGCCATCCGTCAGTGGGCCGCCCGCAGCGTGCAGCTTCACGAGTGCGGGCTGACGCCAGGCCCTGACAGGTGACACGCCGCAGCCATTTCGCATTGGTTCGCCAGAGGACGAAGAGGCCACGTCAGCCTCTCACTGTTTTCCTGAGCGTTCTACCATGTGCTTTTTGCTTGAGGAGTGCTATCCGTGCGATTGCACATGGTTGTGAGACAGCGGTGGAAATCGCTGGGAAAAGGTTACTATATTTATCACCGGGCGTCGCTTGCTTGTGTCCGGCTCCCATCAGCTCAGCCTGGATGGGAGGAGGGCAAGTACATATTCAACCCCCCCCCCCCCAAAATGAACCATTTATTACCTTTACACATCAAGCTTAGGGCGTACGCTAGAAAGGGTTAATCGTATCTCTGTAATGTGTAGTGACTGAAAACTCTCATGGGCTTTACATACCTGTAGGAGGCGCTAATTTGACAGCCAACTGAGATATAGGGTTAGGGCATCTCTTTGCTGCTTTGTCTGTGATCTCGCTATGGGCAGATGGATGCCGGTCATGTTCCCTTGCAGCTGTTTGCGCTTAGAGACACAGGTCGACACTAGGGAGGCACGGTGGAAATCCAGACAACGTGTAAATAACTACTTGGGTGTGGTCATGGAAACGTGCACTGCACGATAAAATGTGGTATTATTGGATATCTCCCAGCTCCTCTCTAATCCACTACAAAGTGGAGAACAATTTTTAGGAGGTTTTGACATGGTCTTGGCAGATTGCCGTGAGCCGAGACCGTGAGCCCCAGAGGACGAGCATTCTGATCTATTCATTTGTCTGTATTGCCTAATTACTGCTTCTCTCTCTCTCTCTCTCTCTGTCTTTCTCTCTCTCTTCCTCTCTCTCTCTCTCTCTCTCTCTCTCTGTCTTTCTCTCTCTCTTCCTGTCTCTCTCTCTCTCTCTCTCTGTCTTTCTCTCTCTCTTCCTGTCTCTCTCTCTCTCTCTCTGTCTTTCTCTCTCTCTTCCTGTCTCTCTCTCTCTCTCTCTCTCTCTCTCTCTCTCATTGGAGCAGTTGTGTGTTTGGTACAGGTATATGCTGCCCATGTTGCTCGAGGGTTGAAAAAAGTATGTGAAACAAGCCGCCGCTGTTCTGTTTAAAGGTTAGTAAGAGACTTTTGGAGATGGAATAAAAAGGAACATGCGGCTGCGTAAATTTGCAAGTCTTAGCATGAACGTCATAGGCTGTGGTACAAGACTGGAGGCTCAATTTCCATTATAATTGGCACTAATATCAAAAACTGCGATGGGGCGGAAGATAAGGGGGCGACTTCTGTTTGTAGTGTTGTGTTAATTAGTAACATTAGATCATAGTAAATTGAAAATGGAGAAAGCTGGCTAGAGTAGGGTCAGTGTTAATGTGAGTAATTCACTGCAATCCCTTCAGTTTGTTTGCTTTTGCAATAAAATTCCCTTGTAGTTAAAGGCCAGTGGGACGAGGGAAGTTACCAGTGTTCGTTTAATACATTCCTTAATCCATTCTTGATTTTGCGTGTACAAATAGGAATATAGGTGTATAGGTGAGCCATTCTGGTGAATTACGGTGACTTCAGATGGTCTGGGCGTTTTGTCTTCTAATGGTGTTCTTTGATGAGAGCGTCAAAATTTAACATTTTTCTTAAAGCAGAAGATGTATTGTATTTGTAGCACAATTTGTTCCTTGTGATCTAACCCGATATGTGGCAGGGAATTTTCTGCCGAATTAGCAGATTTTGTTTTGACCACATCCTCAGTTTGTGAAAGCAGCGATAGCTTTGTCCGTCCATCCATCCATTTTTGGGGTGTCCGTAGCCTATCCTAGAAACTATGGGTGCAAGGCAGGGAAGAAGCTGGTTCGGCATGCCAACCCATCACAGGGCACACACACACACACACACCATTAACACACACACCATTCACTCACACATGCACACCTATGAGCAATTTGGTAACTCCAGTTAGCCTCCGCATATTTTTCGACCGTAGGGGGAAACCAGAGTACCCAGAGAGAACCCCAGGACGACATGGGGAGAGCATGCAAACTCCCACATGGAGCCATGGCGGAGCCTCGAACCCGGGTCACGGCAGTGCTAAACACTGCGCCACCATGCCGGCCCGTGATGGCTTTGTGAAAACCATTATTTGAATTTCATGGACAAACAGTGTTTCCGCATTGTTACTGGAAACATTCACTATTTATTTGTCTGAACTTAACGAAAAATGAATAAGGAACTTTGTATAACAAACCAGTGCTACTTTATTGCAAATACTGGTGAAACTGGCTGCAGTCAGGTTATTTTGTTAAACATTGCGAATGGTGATTTGCAAGTGTGACACGCACGTGTAGAACCAAACACCCATTTTAATACATCATTTTGCATCCCTGCTTCCTGTAATCTTACCACCGTCTACTGTGGTACAAGCCAGCTAGTGAGAACTGAATCCAAATCTCTGTAGCAAATTTAACATCAGTCATCCTACCCCGTTCGCTCTCTGCCAAGAGGCAGGTTTTGCAATGAATGTGTGCATCTTACGTGGGTGCTGTTTCCCCCTCACTGCACACATGACGCTTCCTCACGGAGAGCTATTTCTTTGTTTGTTTTTTACAACGGGCCTCATCTGAAGGTTGGCTCTGCATCAGGCTCTGGTCTTTAACCTCTAATCCCGCCAAGCAATCGTCAAGGGAAGAATCAGGGTGAAGACAGAACAGATTTCAGGCCAGTATTTCAAGGGATCAGGCTTGACTTAGTGCTGCAAATTTTAAATGAGGGGAATATATTTAACGCCAGGGCTGGATGCACGATGTGTGTTCACTTCCAGTGAGATGGCATGGAGCGGCAAATATTGGAATAATATTTTTTCATTTCAGTGGTGAAAATTAGGAATTCCGGATATATCCTTGTTGATTCTGAAATATACTGTTAGATAGTCTTAATGATTTTAAATGACCTTTTAGACATTTGAATTTTACAGCATATTATGGAATTTGGATTCTGGTAATGAAGACTAAAAATACTTAATTTTTTTATATCCATTTTTTTAAACATGATGATGGATAGCAACACAAGAACCAGTGTTACTATACCAGTTTAATGCGCCTTTTTAAACTCCATGCAGATTGCACGGCACCGTGTGCCAATTAGGTTTCCAAATGTTGCCTTTTTGTCTGTATCAGGAGATGGGAGGAGTTTGGAAGCCTTCAAAAAGGCCCAGCCAATGAGAACGCTCACAGAGGCGACATCACTGGGCCTGGGACTGACACACACCTGGACAGGGGACCTCTCCATGGTTCTGAACTGAGCCTGGGGTAGGAATGTCAGTCTAGGGAAAAATACTTCGATCCAGATCATACATATAGCTGGGATGTAAAAAGGAGGAAGTTTCTGTCATACCTGTGAGAAATCTTTCCATTGGTTAATCAGCTGAACGAATGGAATCTTGTAAAAGATACGCAGTGATAAGGTTGCTGGTCGACAGGCATTAGAAATACTGCTGATCAGCTTTATTTAACTACTTAACGGAATCATTGTTATTTTTGTCCAGCCCTATTTTTTTCTGTATAAAAATTTAAATAATGTGGGCATTTCTGTAGTCTTCCATAAGTCCTTGCATGATTTTTATGACCAACATAAAATACATAATCCATGACGTTCCTCAAAGGAGTTTTTTTCTTATCCATTATCAAGTTTTTTGCTAGTTACTGTAATTTTAATTGGTTATTCGAAGGAGGTGTTTGGAAGTTGCATTTATTACACAATTTCTCTTCTACCACCAGATGGCAGACTTGTTACCCAGTAGGCAACTAGATAGGCTTACTAAGACTAGATCAAAATGACATATTGCCAAACAATTTAATCATAATTTTACATACTAAATCGTTATTTAATGTTATTCTTGTGCAGGAGCATTTTCTTGTCTGTCTTTTTGAATTTGTTCTTTCAAATCATAGAAGCCCATTATCTTAAGTTCTGTTCCCCTAGGATGTATCCGAGTGATTATTTATCAGGAAATAAGGTCCATGACCAACTGAAGATTCGTGAGACAGGACAGGAATCTTTTGTTTTTATGTATTGATACTAAATCTAAGACCTACATCGACGCTGTTGGATTTGAACATGCAAGTAATTTATACTGAATGACTTGGATGGTGTACATTGTAGATAAATGACACTGTCAAAGCAATGCAGTAAATCAAGCAACCTGTTGGGCACCATGCAGTCAAACCTGGAGGGGGTGCTGAAGCCAGTAACTGGCAAGCTGACACTTTTGTCCTACTTGAAATGATTAAGTATCAATAGCAGAACGGGGGAGGAATTGTGGATGCTCCCCAGGAGATGGGTTCTCTCACTGTAGAGAAGATAGCTCAAGGATGTTAGATACTTCTGCCCACTCCATTATTCACCCCCAAGTGCTGAATCTGTTTGGGACTGTAAGTAACCAATGGGAAGTAAGCTAAATCTTTCTTAGTGACAGCGGGGGAAGTTTTGTTTGTCCCGTCCTTGTAAGGTATCTTGGCAGCTAAAATGGGGAAAAACATCATGACTTCAAATCCGATTAAACGTAAACTGTAGAATTAATGGCATCTGGGAGTGTAAAGGTGCACAAAATTCACAGTCCGGTGCAATTGCGGTACAGCAGGGAAAGCAAAAATTGTTTTGAAATGATTTATTATTAAAATTCAATTATCTGTTGTTGAAACACAAACAATTAGGAACAGTTGTAAACCAAAGGCAATTTGTCTTTCAATGTGTTTGAATAACAAAGCTTAATATATATGAGGCACTTATTTACACATTGTAAATATAAATACGCAAAATAAATTTTTTAAAATCAGAAATATAGGCTAAAATTATAACAACCGTCATGATGTAAATCTTGTCTAAAACTTGTATTCTCCACTAACGAGAATGGTCACATTATCTGTAATGGCGAGTACTGTACCCTGTAACTCTCACTTTTTCTTAGACTACAGGAAATGCCCCTTATGTGTCAACGGGGAGACTGACTTGCAAAGGCTGTTTCTGCCTCGCTCCAGTCATACACGCACACGGATGATGTCGTCCTAAATGACTAAGCATGCTGGATGTGTGTCCAGTGACGCATCTGAATTCAGTATCTCGGTCCCGACAGGTTTTATCAGTCGCTCTCTGACCAGTACTGGTGGAATTTATCAGAAAACCAAAATGTCCGCGAATCACTGGTTATGAGCGACCTCGCTAGCATTAGCCGTAACCAACTCACAGCCACAGTTAGCCTAATGTTATCCATGCTGAACATCTACTCGTGAATTTAGGTTCTGCGCCTGTTAAGAAATGTATTCATTCGTTTCACTGTGTTTGCTGAATGGCACACGATGAATACCCGCCCCAGGCAAGCCCTTGTGTTAAAGGACAAAACTCTGGAATTTATTAGAATTAACTGGAATTTGTGTTTGGCATTACTGGGGCAGGGGGTAGTGCTGTGGGCTCACACCTCCAGGTTTATGGGGCTGTTGCGCTTCTGCGTATTCCAGCGGGTTTACTCTTCCAAGTGAATCCGTCCAAGATCAAGGTCTTCTTCTCACCTTGCCATGCCTATCTCTGCCTTTCACAACGCTCTGTCCATTTAGCACACAAAGCCCAGGGTGCCTCCATTCAGCATGTGGGACAGGACACCAGTGTCTCTAAACGCCTTTTAACCTGGAAGCGCTTTTCCTGAAATGCTCAGACACTCGCAGGCCCCGCATCTCATTTCCAGAGGATCTTGGAGTCGTGAAACGGTTGACAGGGTCAGAATCCACTATGATTTCTTTCAATAATAGGAATGAGTACATTTCAGCTCAGGTTAGTGGTTCCTAGATACAGCTGTGATTTCTTTGGGGGAGGAAGAAACAGCAACTGCCAATACGTTTTGCAGGCCAAAATGGTCTTGACACTCTAATGTGGGTCACGTTTAATTGTAATCCACATGAATCCCCTAATCGATGATGGCAGAATTATTTGCGTGTTGATTCTAAAACAAGCTCTGGCATCTTCGCAGAAAAATGGTCTCAAGGTTGTCTCCAGCCAGACAGGGTGGGCGGGGAGATGCTTTTAATGTCATCTAGTGACAGACGTCCTGTATGCAATGTGAACCAAACGTCATATGCTCAAGAATCGGACACTCTCCTGTGGCAATGTGATGTAGGGTAGAGATGTCTTTGTTCGAGACATCAACCCTCTCAGAATCCCTCAAATGCCAGGGGGATAAAAGGAGAGTTGCGGGTAACTGGTGTTCTGCTGACCACAATGAGCCCTGAAGCCCTTTACATAGTGTGCTTTATTACAGTGTGTCGTGTGCCATATTTTAACTTTAAGAGGTGATCCTAGGTAGCTGTTGAGAGAAACCTTGACAGATTCACTGCTCTTTAAAGGGGCTGAACTTGAAAAACATGAAAATATTTTCCTTAGTGGCTATAGACAAGTGTGATTCAAAATAAGTTTGTTTTACATTATTTTGTTGGCTTTTTAGTTATAATTAATAAATTTGCACAACTTAACAATTTATAGCACTGATGATACTCAAGCTATTCTGGCTGAACATCTATCTCAAAGGGCAATGTCAAGTCCCTTTTATGAGATTTGTATCTGTAATCAACCCAGCTAGTCCAGTTACCTAATCACTGTGCCACCTACTGGTGGAGTCCTGAAAAAACGGGACCCTCGACTGATGCAGCATGTGTTCTTTGTAGAGTAATTTTGTGTGTAGGACCATACACTCTGAGCATGCTTTTATCAAGAGGATTGGTTGTTTTGCTTTTTGACAGGATTTGGATACGGAGGAAAGGAGCAGGCCTGTCTGCATGCATTTTGTTGGGATGTGAAATGCGATGCTGAAAAGTCTCTCCAGCCTCGATGTTGAGCGAAGCTGTGTTGGACAGTGCTGAAACTCCGAGACATGCATTTGTTTTTAATGAACATGTTTATGGTTGGCCCACGCGCCGTCATTTTTCCGACTCCGTTTCACTAGAAGGTTCTTTATGAAGATTTCCGGAAAAAACCTTGGGCTCGGCTTCAAAGAGCTGGAGAAAAACTTAAAAGAGAACGCAAAAAAGAAACCAAAATATAGCTATGAAATGTAGCTGAGGCATAGGGCAACATGACCACAATAAATTTAAATGAACGTCTAATTACTTTAAATACGATGTGTTCCTGTTTCTTTTCTGTTTTTCCTGTCATAATAGTTGTCTTTAAAGCTGGAACCCTGGAGCTTCTGAGAGAGAATGTTTTTAGGCAGCACTCATGTGTATTGCATTATAGATACCTTCATAATGCATTATAATGACTTATACCAGGGGTCTCCAACTCCGGTCCTGGAGAGCTACCATCCAGTAAGTTTTCTATCCTACCCGGCTTCTGATGAGCGACACCTGTTCTCAGGTAAATACAAGGAGCAGGTGTGGCTTATCAGAAGCCAAGAGCCTAGCCGTGAGCTTTAGGTCCTCCTGTAACACTGATCACACTGATGTTTTTTTTTATTGTGGTACGCGCTTGTCCCCGCAGTGTGGTTGTTATGCCCACCACGGTCGTGGGCCCACTGGAGCGGATTGAGATGGAGGCACAAGCATGCTTGTGGTGCATTTGTCGCAAACATTCTCCGCGGCCAGCAGATTTCTCGCTGCACGCAGCCTCCAGCACTAGTACTAATAGAGAAGATGCAACCAGGGGTGATTCTAGGATTTTTTTAAGGTAGGGGATATAAGAGGGACCTTAATTCATATGGAGGGCCCTGATCTAATTACCCAGTGGTATGTTTTGCATTGAGGCGAGTGACAGGGGAGGGGGCACTCCGAAGGCCAATCAGCTGGGAAGAGTGCCCCGGAGGCCCCGCCGCTGTATGCTACAGGCCTCCTGGCTATGAGTGATGGAGCGTGGACAAGATGAACATCACCGCCGGGCATCCAGACAAATAAACCTTGGGCTAGGTGGCACCTTGCCAGAGCCGACCTCGCACATCACTGCAGAGTGCAGGGCGCATTTCCCTCCAGGGGCTTCTGCCAGCCGCCGCTCATTGTCTTGGGGGGTGATTTCGAAACGCCTCAAGCTCCCTTAAACACATATGTCATATTTTCAGCATCAGGCCAGCTGCTCAGTGGATAACTGTCACATTGCCGGGTTTAGGGGTATGTCCCTGTGTGCCTGTGTGCATGACGCCCCTTTCCTCGCCCCTCACGTGCTAGACGTTAAGCTGATGTAACGTTAGCCTGTAACGTTAGCAGCAGTGGATGTTTGTGCAGTAAGCTGATACCCGAGCTCCCCACTTACAAGGATTTGCCATTCGGTGGGGTTGGGGCCTGGGGGCAAGAGGGCACAACTGGTGTGTTGTGTGGGGGTGTGGTTTCAGCAGGGCGGTGGATTCTGATTGGCTGGAATGTCCAGGAGCAGCTGATCGATGGCCAATGAAAACACTGAATCTGCAAGAGTTTTCTCACAGCAACAGCTTGCAGAAACTGAATTTTACGCAAAAACAGCCCATTTTACAAACATTGTTAATTTTTTTTTTTCACAAAAACATTAGCATAGAATGCCTTAACAGAATAGAACAGCGATGTTGCTACTTGTGGACAGAAGAATTCTTGGTACTTTTTATAATTTTCTTTTCCATTATTGTTGGGTGTCGTAATTCTCAAATTCTGTATATTGTTACATTCCATTCATGTATTTTTGATGGGTGCTTCTTTGCTCTGCTAATTCGTCCTGCTTGTTGCGTATTGTAAGTCTACTAATAAAGGACATGGTGCCATTATCTTCTCTGGTAGGATAATTAGCCAGGTAACCTTGATAGCAAAGTGCCACTATGTCTCAAATTCTCCACTGTTCCCCTCTCATTCTCCTACTATAGCCACGCCGCTCACCCGACTACACACACTGACAGGTCGTCACGTGGATATTAGAGGGAACGCAAGGACAGCATGCAAAGTGTTCAGGAGCTGAGCGTGTGGCTTTTTTTTTTGGGGTGGGGGGCAAGTCTGTGGCTTGGTAGGCTAGGACACTGGGCCTGTGATCAGAAGGTCACTGGTTCAAGTCCCAGGATTGGCAGAGTAATGCCTCAAGGACTGTCTGACCCAGCTGTCCATCCATCACATTGGATAAAAGCATTTGCTAAATAAATAGAAAATGTTAATGTTTCTTGTAAGGGCTGAACTCTTTCCATGGATGGGGTTTTGATGAGCACTTTTCTGTCACCCATCCCCATCGAACGACAGTCCGCTGATGGCAGTGCTGGACTAGTCCCGGTGATCATGTTGCATGTCAGTCTGAGGTTTAAACACTAGAGCCTCTCGCCTGTGATTTCATGGCTTCACTGTGAAGTATATGATACGTCTGAGAAGCCCGGCGAAGTAAAGTTTTCCATATACTCCTAGAATTAAAAATGCGGCATTTTCTGTTTGTTTAACTTTAAATGCCACGGAGCGACATTAATGAAACTTGGTCAACCAGAATTAAGTTTGCGGTACATATGAATTTATAACGATTAATTACATTCTCACTCAGGTGTGTACTGATGCCGATCTTTCCAAAAGTGATTTGAATGGCTAGGCCCAATTAAAAGACATCCTGTTGCGCACTTGGGTGAACTGCAAAGCCCTAAGCTGTGTGCCTCGCTGACATTACTTTGGACATTAAGGGCTTTGAAAAGGGGCTGACACGGACCCTACGGGGCACGGCTGCGGGTTCGATGGCGGGTGTGTGCAGCACCGAAGCCTTTTGATCATGTGGTGACTTATTTTGGGTCACGTGCAGGGAGGCTGCCTTCAGCACTTCGACGTCGACGTGGTGACGTCCACAACACGGGAGCACTTCCAAGGTCGGCAAACAGAGCTGAGGCGGGATCTGGACGTCCGGACCTGGAGGTTGTGTTTAAACATGAAAATTGTCACTCAGAATGAAGATGCCACAGGCCGGACAGATGCCCCCACCGCCCTCATAAAAGCCTTTTGGACCTCGATGCTTATAGACTACAGCTGTGTCACAGGCCCAGTAAAGTACCAGAAGACCCAGTTTATGATGTCCAAGTACAGAATCCCGCTTAGCAGTATGGCTCCGAAAGTCTCCGGTCTCCTTTAGATTGGGTCTTTATTACGTCTGTGGGCTCCGACAAGGAAGACTAGACAGCTGTCAGATATTGACTCATAACTTCAGCAGCTAATGCAGACTCCATTAATCCCTCATGGAAAAGTAATCCCTGCACTCAATCGACTTGCCTGCCTGAACTGCAATTATTTAAGGAAATGGTTTAAGCCAAATATAGCCCAGCTTCCTCATCTGCTTATATTCTCGCATAAAAGCCTATTTATAAACTGCGCGGGGCGTCTATTTTTCGTCTGTCGTGAAAAAAAGCACCCTTCACGCTTATGACTCACATCTGTTGGTGGAGCCCAGTGTTTAGTCACTGCTGGTCAGCGTCTCATGACGCTAATTATCTTTTTGCATCGAAAAGAGGGCCGATAAGCCAACCAGGCGCCAGGCGCTGGGCTCCTCACCTGATCGTTGGTCACACTGTTTACTTTAGTTGGAGATTTTTCACTAGCAGATGAACTACATTCTAATTAATTTAGGTAGTTACCATTACAGTAGAGACCCCTGTCCAAGGCTTTACAGTTTGGGGGGCTCCAACACGTACTGGTGGTAAAAATAGGCTTGTCATCTAAAGGTTCTGATCTGATCTGATTCCTGTAGGCCAGCAGTTGTACGTTTTCTTTAACACAACTACAGATCCAAGCAGAACAGAGGGAAGAGAACTGTGTAACAGAGCAGGATGACAAACACACAGTAACATTTACAATGAATTCACAAGGAACTGAAGGAGGGCAAGTACTTAAATACAACAGACAAGCAAGCTAAAGAAGAGGTGACACGTAATGATGACATTTAACATAGATAAAGGTTAGGTAATCCATGCAGGGAGCAGAAATATAAAGTAAAGATATTTTATGGGTTCAAATGAAATACAGGTAGCTGATTATGAGAAAGACCTCTGTGTGTATGTTGATGCTTCCATGTCCCATTCTCACCAGTGTGGAGAAGCAATAAAAAAATCCAATAGGATGTTGGGTTACATCTCTAGGTGTGTGGAGTTTAAGTCAGGGGAGGTGATGCTACGATTGTACAATTCCTTGGTAAGACGCCACCTAGAATACTGTGTGCAGGTTTGGTCACCATACCTTAAGAAGGACATTGCTGCCTTAGAAGAGGTGCAACGGAGGGCTACGAAAATGATTCCTGGTCTTAGAGGAATGTCTTATGAAGAGAGATTAGCTGAGCTGTTTAGGCTTGTGCAAAGGAGACTAAGGGGAGACATGGTGTATATAAAATTCTAACAGGTCTGGATGCTGTTCAGCCAAATGGCTACTTCAGTATTAATTAAAATACTAGAACTTTTGGCCATATGTGAAAATCAGTGGGAGAATCTTTTAAACTGAAAGCACTTCTTTACACAGCAGGTAGTTAGAGTATGGAATAGTTTTCCTGCTAGTGTAGTGCAAGCTAAAACCCTGGGTTCCTTTAAATCAGGGCTAGATAAGATTTCACCAACTCTGAGGTATTAGTTAAGTTCTCCCCTAACAGGCTTGATGGGCCGAATGGACTCCTCATTTTGTTAATTTATGTTATGTTCTTATAAGACAACTAACCAGTAACGACGGCGCAGGGAAAACAGGCAATAGGTGCAGTAACTTATTCTAATGAACACAAGACCAGGGAAACTCTTGAAAATAAGAAACACTGATCACACAATGGGAATCACTCCACAGGGAACCAGAACACAAACAGGACTGGAATTGAACAGGACAAGAACAGAGCAGACCTATAACTGTGAAACAGTGACAGATTAACAGCATCTGAGCTATGGGGCAGCCTAGGGACCTGCGGGTCCAAAGGTAACACGTGGGAGGGGGTCAGGTGGGTGCTGGCCCTGTTGGTTAGCATGCTGGGGGGGGGAGTTGGGCAGTCCTTGGGCCCACGGATGATTTTTTTTCTCCCTAACTGGGAGTTTTTGGTTCCTCTCTTCCGTTGTCATCCTCCTTTCTTTCTTTCATTACTTTGTCTCACCCTTTTCTCTGTTTTTGAAGCACTTTGCCTGGCTCTGATCCTGTACACCTAGGTGCTCTCCGCTGTGTTTACGTAAGGCATGCATGTAGACGTGACCTTCTTCTTCCGCTTGCGTCCATTTAATCAACAGTCCATTACACACAGCAATTTTGTAGGTCTTTTGATATTAAATAAACCCTCCCCCCGTCGAATGTGGCTCAGAATTCTCCTTTTCTCCTCCGAGCTTCTTGGGTGAAAACAAGATATTTCATCCTGTGTATTTATTTACTTGTTTGTTTGTTTATCCATCTCTCTCTTTATGTGACGAATGTATGCTAGCTGTTCCTGTCCCTTTATTGCTCCTTCAGGGAGGGGCAGCCGTCCTCTGACGCTAAGCTCCGTGGAAGAGTACCCACCCCCCCCCCAGCTTTCTATCCAGGCCCATGTCAAATGAGCCATTTCTGTCTTCTAAAAACACTCCAGCATAAAACACTGCATGGATGCAAATCGCTTAAATTTGATTAAAATATTTTAAAAGCTGCTAAATCGCTAAGAGGTGGATGAGGATCGGCAAGGAGCCGCCGGGGCTCTGGGGTGTCTGCACACGCCGGCCGGCAGCCTCACTGTGCCGTTCGACGCTTTGCGCGAGACGTGATACTCAGCTGAGCTTTCGTATCTGTGTTTCTGTTACACAACACGTCCACGTCTTCTCCCACTTCTATCATTTTCGGCGCACGGCCCAGTCCCGCTCCGCTAACGAGCCACGGGCCAGCGGTCTAAAAATAGGCCGCGTTTGAGCGGTATCCGGGGAACCGAAGTGCGTGGTGAGTGGCGGCTTGCAGGGACGGTGCACCGCCGTCTCCCGGGCGAATGAAAGCCCGCGCGCTTTCCGCTCGCCTCCGCCTCCCATTGTCTGCTTGACGTCAGTGCGAAACGCTTTGTTGCTGGGCTCACTCGAGACGGGAACGTGCTGCAGCCCCACCCCCGTTCTCCAATCATTTATTTGTATTTTTTGTGTGATTGGGGGAAGGGGGTTGTGATGCATTGTGGGTGAATGGACCGAGGAGGCTGCTTTCACCACGAATGAAAGTGATTTTACCGTGAGGTCATAGCCTCCCTCCATGATGTCACACGGACAGAATATCCTCCGATATGAGATCGTGTGTCCCTCTGAAGGCTCACACTGGGCAATTACTGCAATTCACCTTGAAACCAGTTCATTCCTTTGTGTCGTACTGGCTCAAACACCATGTGCGGTGGACTCTGATGTGTGAACCACACGTGAATAGCCAGGTATTACAACAAGTATATCAATATATCCAGCGAATAGATCAAGTGTAACGAAGCTTTTGTTGTTAAATTAATGGCATTCTTTGATGTAATGGAGGACGTGACTCGCCAGGGTCTGCGAGTGAAGAAATTCTTATGCGGTTCTTACTTCTACCTGTTTCACGTAGTCAGAGGTTTCTGGAATCTTTAGGTACAGTAAATGGAAAAAATTCAGGGTTCGATTCCCACCATGAGTGGAGCTTGTATCTACTCCCTTCTCCAGATTTAGGCAAATTAGTCTGCTAAATGCAGAGGTGGAGATTTCAGGTCCGGAGAGCTCAAATCCAGACCAAGATTTTGTTTCAACCGACCAGTTGAGTATAAAGAGTCACAGAGTACTCAACTGGGTGGTTGAAACTAAATCTTGGTCCGGATTTGAGCTCTCCGGACCTGAAATCTCCACCTCTGGCTAAATGTATGTCATGAGTTTGTATCTCACCGCTGCCCCTTAATGCCTCATCCGGCGTATCCACCGCCTTGGGACCTGAGTTCCCTGGAATGGGTTCCAGACTCACCACATTCCCTGTACTGTAGCTATTAATAAGTAGTTATTTTTTTCCGATCTTTGTTCCAATGGTTAATTTATATTCCCTTCCAACTTTTTTTTATTACTCCTTTTTTATTTATTTATTTATAATGTCATTCTGTTTTCAAAAGAGAACATGCCTAATGTTTTTACTAATCCATCCTGTAACTCGGCAGGTTCATGCTGAGGGTAACATTCCGCACCACTGCGAAACATTCTGAGTTGGCGGGAATTATTCTAGTTAATGACATCTCAAGATGTTATCGATCATATAGTTTATCTAACTATCCTGGCATCTGAAGCAGAGGTACTTTCCCTGCAGTGGTCTTGTATGTCCTCCAGGGGGCACTTGTCTGGTGTACGTGATGAAGATGGCAGCTGAAGCGCTCTACCTCTTCTTATGGGCCACGATGGCAAGATGACCTTAGTCAAAGACATGGCTTAGTGGAGCCATTTATAATCGACATGAGACTGCCACGCTGACGCAGGCTGGAGGCCAGCAAGCCCCGTTGACGTCTCTGACACCTAATTTATCTCGAGCTGTAATGAAGGTGAGGGCGTGAAGTCCTTCCCCCGATTTCATGCGCATCTTGCCGCCGTCCTTCCCTTGACCATGACCCCCTTCCAGAAAAACTGACGGCGACGGGCCAAAGGTGCTGGGCCCTTAAAATGAGGATGGATCCACGCTGTACCAGCGCGTGACGTCCCAAAGCAGAACGGCGAGATGCCGCTGTCGGGTGTGATGGCCGAGGCGCCCGTGTAGGGCCCACGCTCTGTGGAGCGGCTTGCAGATTCCTGCAGGAAGCCGCATGCGTGACTCACTTCTGACAAAAGGCCGCCACGCTCGTCCTTTGTTTGGTCTGAAATCAGCTTTGACACATAATCATTTTCAATTTGCTCTGCTGCTCTGTCTCTAGGGGGTGGGGTGTATGCCAATGATGTCATTGCGTGGCGTTGGCGGGGGGGCGGATCGCCGTAGCTACACGCGGCTCTCCGAGAGCGGCGCAGTGTGACGGCAGAAAGGCAGCGCCTCTGCTCGTGAGTGTGTGTCCCGAGCGCGCGGCCAGCCGCCTGGCAACAGCCTCAGTGCCTCTGCAGACTGCCGCCGCCTCCCTCCCCGTCTCCTCCAAAGCCGGAGCGCACCCCCCCTCCCCTCGGCAGACACTAGTAAGCGCGTTAGGCTGCTCCGGCCAGGCTGGAATGCCCTCTCGAGTCATGGCCGGCGACGCATCCACTCTGCTGGCCTGCGCGGTGGACGTGGAGGTGTTTACAAACCGGGACATCAAGGTAGCTATTGTGGTTTTTTCCTTTTGAATGTAAGGACGTCCTGCATGCTGGGTGATGTGTGTTTGCTCGTCCTTCCCTGGGTTCCTCATCAGGTGTGTTTGCTGGAAAACTACACTGATGCATCAGTCTTCTGCTTCATTAGCTTAAGACAGGTGCAGTAAGGAGGAATTCCCGAACTGCCAGTCGCGTTATTTCTACCGCTTGTTGTCTCCTTAATAACCCGCAACCAGAGCAACGTTAGAGTAACGTTATTAGCGACACAACCTTTGGTACCATGGAGGTTGTTTGTGAGCTTTTTTGGAAGCCATGGAAGCACTTTTGCTAGAGCTTGGAGTCGTTCTTGTTAGCTCATTGTAAGAGTTTTCTCTGTGTGTCTGTGTGTGTGTGTTTCTGGTCTCCTAACCTCTCCTCTCCTTTATTCATAAAACCCCCCGTGTCTGGCTCGGCAGCATCACGTCTTACAGAAACCAGATTTTTCTGGAATTTTGAAGACTGCAGGGTTTTAATATTAAACAGCCTGTTTCCCAGGACTCCTTTGAAGGGCAGATTATACTGCATCATATATTTCCATTAAGTGATGCATGAAAGCTTTGCCTCCATAGCAATTGCTAGTCATCTAAGCTATTAAGTTACTTTATGTAGACTTTAACCCCCGGGGAGGGCTTTGAGTAAATGTACACGCTTGGCTTAAGGTGTAGGGTAAGGAGTGCATCTAATCAGGACCTCCAGGTTAATGAGACTCAGAGGGGGTGTACAAGGTGGGTTGTAGCTTGGGTTACAGTTTACACGTCTACTGAAGACCCACTGCCACCACATTCCCATCCTGCTAAATGTGGTGCTCTGAAGGTCACAGAACCAGGCTTCTTTGTATATCGTAACATACACAGAAAACGGAAAATGGCATCTATAAATAGGATGACGGCATAGTCCTGCCGGTGGTCGGTGATTTGAGATATGTTGTGTTTTTGGCAGCCTGGTCACCTAGGGGTTAAGGACTAAAGTGATGTTAAGGAAGGTGTCTGGTGTCGAGTCGTCCCTGGAGCAGAATGCTTCACCTGAATTTCCCCACTTAAAATATCGAGTTTCTTAGGTGGGGTGAGATATTATAAGTTTCTGTCATGTAAGCCAGAAGAAGACAAGCTTCTCCTCCTGAGAGAGATGTTTGTTGTGAATGAAGACATTAGTACAGTAAAAAACGAAGGAAGACTCTTTGGGGACTGGAGGGCACAGCATTTTGTCTGTTGGAGACGATTAACAGCTAATTGGGATAATCAAGGCTAGGGAATAGCCTGAAATGGAGACAGACTCACAATGCGCAGCTCTGTGGACGAAGCTAGGATGCATGCGGTGGAGTCACTATTCTGCGCACGTCTTCCGGCCAGCACGCCACTCGGCGCGTACACGCCATCCGTACGCTGAAAGCCTTGACATCCAGAACGCGATGGTAACTTGAGGACCATGGCATCAATTAAATGGGTATTTTTTTTTTTAAGAGAGCAGGCAGGAGCTGAACAATCATGTTCCTGGTTAACAGCAAGATGCGGTAAAGGGAACTTGTAATGCTTTCCTCAGGCATTTGAGATCATTAGCCCTGGTATCACACTGATGCACTGCTGTTCGTCAGGCGCTGAACTGCAAACAGCAGCTGGATTACCGGTCTGCTTTGGATAAGCACTCATCAACATCTTACAACAGAATGAATACGCTTATTCTTTCTCCTCTCCCTCTTTTCTCTAACTTCCTCCTTCTTTCCATCTCGCTTCTTCACTTCTCCGTCTCCTTCCGTTTTGGTTCACTTGCTCCTCGTCCCTATCTGCTCTGCCCCCACACCCCCGTCCTGCTGTGCTTCTTTTCGGTTCACCTGCTCATTCTTTCTCTTCTGACCCTACCTTTTACTACTCTACCCATACTTTTTTACCACTTTCTAGGCCTCTGAAAGTGCAATGCTGGTCCTTAATTCCCGCAACTGCAGTAATTTAAGTTTTTGTCATAGTAATATTGAATGGTATTAATCTCAGGATTCATTTTATGAGTAGTTTAAGGATAAAACACCCCTATTCTTAAGTCATCCAGAGGGAGAAGGTAGCTATTCTTGTTTTATATTGTCCCAAAGCCACCTTTGAAAAAGTTTCTTGGTTATCAGGATGCCAACGGCCCACGCAATAAATCCAGAAGTTGTGAAATGAACTTCCGATTTTTCCCGCTTCCTCTGTGCCTTTTTATCTGTGCTGCAGTCAGCTCATAATGTCTACTGGGCTCTGTATAGTGCCGAATTTGGAAAACCTTGACATGAGGAACAATGACCTGATGTGGGGTGCAATTAATAACCCTCCCTCTTGCAGCCCCCTCCTCCACCCCCAAGCAAACGTCCTGTCAACAAAAATCCTCCGAAGCACATTGACGGAGTCGCAGGGGACACTTTGGGAGAAAACCTATATTTAGCCGAGGTTAAAGGTCGGCTTGCAAAAGAGCCTCCTAATGGGTAAATCTTCAGTCTGGACATATTTAAGATGAATTAGTGTCTCTTTCACAGAAGGAGGGGGGGGGGGGAACATTTTCTCGAGTCTCCCGTTCCTCTGAGACTATGTCTAATATATCTCCACTTCCAAAAAGGTTCTGGATTTGATTAAGAAGAGAGGACTGTTAAACCCTGACATTATCTTTGCTATTTTAAGGTGAGTTTCGGCTCCCTCCCAAAAAAGGGCATTTTTAAAATGCCAGGAATGGAGTAGTAAACACGAATGTTTGACTCTGAAGCAGATGGAGTTACTTAATGCAGCCCCCGTGTACGAAAGAGTCTGGGACAGAGAACAAACGCAGCCCGTTTCTGTTCTACAAATGAGCACAAACGTTTACATATGGAGTGTTCACTTTCCGCACTTAATTCCCCAGAACAGGCCGCCGATTCGGCCAAAGAGAAGTGGACCTTCTTCACCGTAACGTTTCCCATTTGTCGAGCTAGAGAGGAACTCATAAGGAACCAGGAACCTTTTGTTTTCAAGCAAATTTTATATGTATCTATATACACAGCTGGTCCATTCTTATAATTATGTTTGTGGTTAGAGAACATGATGTCCTTTTCTGCTGCTTCTAAGGGATGTTACTAGTGTTTAGAAATCAGCATAAGTGCTTGACTTTTCTCCTTCCCGCTTTCTATAGAAAATATAGTCCATCATAACATTATAATAACATTGTTTTGAATGCTGAAGGCTTCAGTGAAGTACAAATGTGGTTAGCTGTAATACATGGATGAGCAGAGATCGGGATTCCCTCGATGTTCTTCTAGTGTAGTATTGCGAAGTCTTTCAGCATCTTTATTACCATTGGACGAGTGTGTATTTCCATCAGATGTAATCTCTTTCAGAAGAGACGTTCAAAAAGAGCCTTACTTCTTTTTGTCTCTTGAAGCTTGGTTTTAAGTTGCCCCAGAGTTGCAGAAGCAGACCTATGTGTAGGGATGCCTACGGGACCAGTGACCAGTGACGGCATGGATGGTTTATATGGTTAGGACCATACTGATTTAAATGCCCAGTCCATGGCTTAGCCTGACAGTTGTTAAGTTTTGGTGTTATAGAATGTTCACCACTTGAGATTCAGTTATCGGATCACAAACCCTAACAATCGCAGGATATTCAGTAAGGAGGTGTAAACAAGGCCGGGTGGATGGTGTACACTACATAGAAGAAAGTGCTTTGTCTGACCTTCTCATGACAAGCTTCAGCTGTTGTCAAATACGGTGAGCAATTATTTCCAAGTGTATTTGGGATCCCTGCTCAGTGACAATGGAGAATTCAACTCACAACTGTGTTATGGCAGAACATAAAAAATGTAGACAGATGTTACCATGCCGTGTTTTCAGATCATCCTATACTGTCGGTCAAATGGGTTTGAGACGCGGCTCAAGGGAGTCCAGCCACGGACCGGCTCCTTGAGTTTCACTCTTTAGGTATCCTGATATGCTGCAGGAGGAAGAGACCCGTTTCACGTGTCAGCTCTTAAAGATTTTATTGAGAAACATCTACAAAACAGAGACTAGTTAAGTCCAGGAAGTTAGGGATGAGACGTTGGCGTGTTACGTCTCCATCAAGGTCGGGGACACGTCAAGCAGAGGTCGTGCTTCAGTAAACTCTGCTTTCTGGTTGTGCTTACATAGGGTTAGATGAGGGTTTCAAGCTTTCCATTCTCAAGCTCTCCAACCGAATGAGTATTAAGTTTGGTTTGGTCTTGAAGGGTCCACTTGGGTCTTTCTTTGAGGCAACAGGTTTATATCCAGTCAAAATCTCTAGCTTTTCTTAGTCTCAGGATGAAAATGACTTTGCATTTATTAATATATTTATACTTTGTTGTTGAGATCTCGGAATTGGCCGTAGTGTGTGGTTGTGTGTCAGTGTGCTTTGCAGTGGACTGGAGGCCCACCTTCATGTGTGTGGTTGTGTGTCAGTGTGC
>JAODUD010000039.1:6943652-6956731 GCA_026784285.1 Stomatorhinus walkeri | reverse complement strand
CAGTTTTTAATCTGGTTTAATTTTTCCCCCATATAAACATACCTTTAAATTTTTATCCACTGCCCGCCCCCCCCCCCCCCCAATATCAAACTCTCCCCCACGCACTTGCTTGGCAGCACAGGGTGAAGCATTCTTTAAGACCGTAATATTCTACATTGCTTTAAAAGAGCAGTCAAAGGTTAACAAGCTGTTAAACAACGACCATATGGGTAAGAAACATTACGGGATTGGAAGTGGATGCTCGCCGGACAGAGAACTGGAACAGGAGAGCTGAGTCACCTGATCAAAGGTCATGTTCAAGGTTGCGTGCACCTGAAGGGAGCCAACGAGCCTCGGAAGGTCCGGGAATACATGATGCGGACGGGCTCTCCTTCCGGACCCCCAAGACAAGGATCTCAGAAGCACAGCAGGTGAATCAGAAACACATCGAGGAGACGAGCAGCAAACCGAAGGAGAGGCGGGAGGAGGGGGGGGGCGCAGGTCGGGCTCACCAGTGCAGGATTCCTCATAGGTGGGGTTGGGGGTGAAGCCTCCAGCGTGGCCCACCTGGGTGGAGTAAACACCCTGCTGCTGCCAGAACTTCCTCTCCGCCCCCCAGAAGCAGCCCATACCTGTTGAGGGAGGCATCGGGGACGGGTGACACTCCCGTCAAACCCACGGAGGAGCAGAAAAACGGTCAGAGAGCAAGCCGCCACGCAGCTGCGTAATTCTGGCTCCTCCGCCAAAAACAAATCTACACTCTGTGCTTTTATTTTCTTGCCCCCCGGAGGCAAAAGGTGCCGCTGAGTTGCACATGTCCTATTAATTCTGCCATGTCTCTTTTCTCGCGGAGCCTCGTTTGTCCGGCCTTTTAAGGAGCCTCACTCGCTCTCCCTGAAATGCGTCCCCAGGCTGTAAATTCTGCGGCCTGCGCTTGCTGACATTGTTATTCCCGGTCTTTCTGCAGTTCGTCCTTAGCCTTCCTCCTGGGATCTGAATACTATTCCACTGATAAATACTTTGGCTCCGTATTTATAGTCTAATAAACCTCACAGTAGTTATAAGTCAGCATCCCATCTTCGACCAGTAAATGCTGATAAACGACAGTCAAGGTAATTCTCACAGTTAAGTTTTATAGCCAAGTAAAGCTTTTCCCACAATAACACTAAAATACTGTCATATCTCCATATCTTCCGCTGTTCTTTTTTTCCCTCACATCGATGAGAGTTTATTTACTTTATCTGCATGTACAAGTGACAGACGTCAATCTCGTGCGCGTGAGTATCCTGCAGAAACGGCTGACTGTGGCAACCTAAGTAACGGGTAGCAACACAGACTGACTGAAATCATATGTTGCCAGGTTAGTTGAGGAAGGCTTGACGTGCGGTCACCTATATCCACTTCTGCTGGGGGGGGGGTTCAAATCCAAATGCGCAATAGACAAACTGCGACTTCAAAATTAATTCCTGTCAGCTATGAAGAACTCCATAGTTTTGAGTCAAATAAAGGAGCAAATGGGACGAGAGGGTTTATTAAAGAGATCCTAATCAGCCAATGCAATTAATTTCTGCCTCTGACTGCCTTGTTTGCCCATTCTGCTCCTCGGATGTTTTTTTTAGCGTTGGGGATGGCGGGAGGGAGGGGGGGTGATTGAAATAGGGGCAGGGGGGTACTGTTGGCGTACAGATCACTTACCAAACACTGCTGTGTGCAGCCCTTCGGGGAACGGTGGTGTGGTTCTGTTCCCATTAACATGGTGTTTCTCTGCAACAAACAGACAACAGGAGGCGCTGTTTTATTACTGTGACCCGGGCCATCCTGCACACGCGGGCCGGGCCACTCAGCTGGGAATGGCCATTTGCGTCTGGCAGGGGATTCGCACGTGGGAAGGGAGATCTCTCTTTCGGGGCAAAGTCTGGTTTGTTTTCTCGGTGCTGCACTCGGGCCTCAGCACGCACGGTTCACGCCTGACCGTCCCGTTCCAATTTCGGGTGTTTATTTTCAGAGAGAGGTGCGCACGGCGCTCATCGAGCCGGCCCGTCTGACCCAGATGCGTCTCCCGGCAGCCCCTGCGGGATTTTTTCCCCGCCGTGAGATTCCACGTCAAGTCACGCGGGATAGCTGAAAAGCGCATGAAACTGCGAAGTGCCCGGAACATTCTGTGGCAACACAGATATGGAAAGGCACTCTGAGCGGGACTACAGCTGCTGGGGGGGGGGGGTTCGCAAATGGGTGAAAACAGGGAGGGGTTTTGTGGGTTCGACATCTGGGTGCAGCCCTCACCCCCACCCTGGTCGCACTGCATGGGGGGGCTGGTCATCCTAGGCAGCCCCGGGGGCGGGGGGGGGGCAGAGGGGGCCCATTTGATACAGAGCATGCCACTTTGTTGCTACGCTCGCACAGATGCATCATCACACACAAAGATCAGAGGTTGATGTCCCCTGGGGTGTGACAGGCTTATTCGACCCCTGTGCCCCACTGCCTCGATGTGAGGTGCATTTTCACCCCAGAATCAACCTGCACTGTCCTCAGCTGCAACACAAGCAGCTGCCCCTTCCTGCACCATACTGGTATTAAAGTAACACCGTGCTGTCCTGCACAGGCCCTATGTCAGTACACTGAGGGAGGCATCAGGGAATTCTAGATCAGGTCACTTTACCTCCTTATTTCCTGAATGAGGCTCGGTATCCAGTATACTGTGACTCCCATACTGTGTCACTTGCTCTACATGGGATGGGACTGAGAAGGTGTGGGGGGGCCCTTCATCATCGTCACCATCGTCATCATCGTTCAGTTGAATTTTTCTTCCCCGATGCAACATACAGTTGAGAAAGCAAGGTCCGCCAGTCTCTGAAACAAGCGGAGTAATTGACTTTGCTCACATGATCAATGATGAATTCACTGTGACAACTATGGGAATTGAACCAACGGCCTTCCGATCATAGGCACGGTTTCATAAGTCACTGAACCACACACTGTCCCCAACATATTTTATTTGTATTGTGACTTGCACAGCTTACAGATTTACAGATTGCCTTGTCATTGAAGCAATGTTTCTCCCACAACGGTCCAACAGCTGTCTCCCTCTGAGAATTACATTTGCCACAGTGTTAGGGTCGAACCACTGACAGGGTGCTGCTGGATGGCTCATACGGCCAATGCTGCCAAAATTACACTCCAACACTCCAGGCCATTTTCCACTGAGAGCTATAAACTCTTCATTCCCACATCAAAATGTCAAGGGCAGAGGAGATGCCTGACCCACCAGGTCGAAGAAGCCCTGGAGATGTCATCACAGAAATCAAACTGAACGCCGACCTCGGGCAGCCTATGCAGGGGCAACGAGGACTTTGTTCATTACTATTTCTGCAAATGAACAATTTCAGGTTTTGGGGCGCTGTATGAACCCTGACACGCTCGCCACGTTCTCTGATAGGATTTCGCTCCATCCACCATCTCCGAGGCCCACCAATCACATCTCTCCATTCTGATTGCCTCAATGACTCTCTGGTAATTACTGCCTTTCAGGGAAACTGAGGCACGTTCATGATTCATTAATGCATGACCCCCCCCCTCCCACACACACACACACACACACACACACCCTCCCCACACCCTCCCCACAATTTAAATGTAAATGCCAGCAAAATAAAGCCCGGAAAAACAAGCTGTTTTCCTTGACGTTGTCTGTGCTGCCCCCCCCCCCCCAAACTGCACAGTCCTTCCTTCAGTTGAACCCGACCTAAATGCCCCGACAGAGGACGGCTTACCAGGTTAACCTCATCTCTAGCTGTACAGAAATCCATACAGGCAAACATCGGTGAAAAACATCATTAATATTCTCAGCTTCTCTGGATGCCACAACCAGCGCTAATAATTTCATCACGTGTTCTGAGAGGCCGTATCTCTTCTGTGAAAGCTCTAGAGATTTTTAATCATGTTATCTTGATTAATCGCATTTACACTCTGACCAGCAGGCTGAATTTTAGTCAGGCGGCTGGATAAGGGAGCAGTGATATCTGGCAAACACTTTATCCCACAGTAAAATTTACAGGGAACACATTGATTGTAAGCTGTGCAAAATGCAGTGAAATTGCTCATTCTTCATAAAACAGAACACGGTCTTTACCTGCTGGTTCAGGCATATGTCTGCACCATGCAATAATAATTCTGAAAGAAAGGAAGGAGAGCCAATGTTTGGTCAACTTGATGCTACAGTAATCCGGCGTCAACGAGCCTGTCCTTTTTTCAGCCTCATTTGAGATCTAACAGTTGCATTCTGGACTTGCTGCTCAAAATCGTGTTTGTTGTGGAGAAAAACTGCCAGCATCATTTGCTCAAATGGTATTCAGTTTTGTATTCAGTCTCCCACCTGTCTGAGGCTCAGATAAATAATGATTGTGCGGACATGCTGTTCTGAACAACTGAAGAGCCTAGAGCCTTTCTTGAGAGACCATCAGATTTGGGTACTTAAATATACCTGCTGGGAGGCAACAACATGCCAATTTCCGATGGACATTTTGATCAAAGTATGTTTTTTTAACAGCTGCCAAAGTACCTATAGGTGTGCATGCGTGTGACTGGTGTATGTATCCAGCCATGGATTGGTGCCCTGTCCAGGGTTACTCCCTGCCATGCACCCATATAGGACAAGGAGGTATAGATAACAGATGGATGGATAGATGGATGGAATTTTTACCATGAATATGGTATTTAGAAAAACAATTGCATATACAGTTTTTTTGCTCAATTAATTAAAACATTTTTCATGGCCATAAATGAGTCTGGCCACAGGGTGACAATCACTGGTATCGGGTATCTACAGCTGGAAAGGGAATATTAACAGAGAGCCCCCCGCCCCCGACACGCACCACTGTACAGTTCTTTCTCTGCGCCGTCTTTCCCTGACAGGGAAACAAATGACTAGCTGTCCACAAGCCCTGCGCAGAGACCCCGGCCCCACAGTGACCCCTCCCCCCACCCTGCCCCAAAACGGACGCTGTCGGAGCAATAGGGCCCCTCCACGGCGTGCCAGCGCGCCGGCGGGCTGTGTGCGCCAGTCCCCCGCGAGTCGGTGCTGTTCTATTTCCGCCAGCGTCACCGTGGCATGTGACCAAGCACGCTACCGCCATGTTTAGTAAGAATCTGCGTAGAAACTGAAATGAGGACGTATTTTGAGAGGAATGACAAATATTGTGTGAGTATTTCTCCCGGTAAGACTTCTGACTCTATAAAAACAGCACAAGCATGTAAGGGAGCGTGACCTTGGCCTGCTCAAGCGATACAGAGATGCCGGTAATCCCCCCTTCTGCAGGCCGGTCATGCCCGACCTGCTTCAGGCTAAGGAAAATCTTCAGACTAGCCACACCGGCCTTCTTCACTTGCCAATTTGACTCTTTGGCTTATGGGTGCCCCTATCCACCAGGGCCACCGACCACAGTCTGGGAGTTTGAAATCTCATGGGAGACAATTACTGGAAATAGGTCAGGCCGCGCAAAATCAGAAAATCGAATTCACTCCCCTGTAGCCCTGGCCGACCCCCCCAGCGGGCCTGGTGAGTATTCCTTTTCGAAGACGCTGGTTCCCCAGTTCCCTGAATCCCCCGGTTCTCATGATGGCAACCGAGACAGAATCTGGCAGAGACTGGTTCTCCTCTCCCGTCATCTATGCACGCCTGGGCTGGAGAGGAATGGAGGGAGACAGACAGGATTCCAGACTGCGAATAGCCATCATCATCAGATGCTTGGTGGGTCTGTTTCTCAAATTCATCAGCATCTTGAGTAGCTCCCACTTGGAGCTTCTACCCATGCACTGTTTCCCACTCCTTCCCGCATCTCAAAGCAAAAGGAGCTAAGCTTCCCTGCTTCTTCTGGTGGCGTAACGAGAAACCCAAGAGAACCTCATCATCCCTGCTTGTCAACAAAGGGCCCCAGCATGATGACTTGGGCCCAAGGACTCCACCTTCTGGTGAGGACGATTGCGCTGTGACTAATTAGCACACGCCTGGCTGTTTACGTCAGTAAGCACGGCTCGCTGGGAGAGCAACCGTGCCACACGGCACGCCGGTGGACAACCGGACGCGGCCTGGCACCAGAATCGCTACGGTAATCATTCTCTGTTCCCCTCTGCCGTCTGGGCAGGAAAGAGGCTATTTGCGAGTGGACAGAGCGGCACTGCGGGGAGACCAAGGACCAAACGCTTAACCGGGCTGGTTACGCTGGCAACGCCTGAACCGTGTGTCCGTTCACTGCGGGGGAGGCGTCCATGTGCGCTCCACACGGTCAGCCAGGGAGAACCCGCACCGGGCAGCGGATGCGAAGCCTGCCTTGGGGGAGCAGTGCCAAGCATCGTGGCAGCAGCCAGCTGGGGGGGGTGGATGGGCACCCAGCGTCAGGCGCGGCCCAGATCCCAGAAGCTGTGCCTCTCTTCCGCTCGCTTGAGGTCCGGCCAGTGGACTCAGTGGGTGAAATTCGCCTTGACGGACATTTTCTTTCCTGTGAAGCTTTATTTGAGGACAGCTGGAGGTGGATCACGGAGGAAGAACTGGACAGAAATCAGTTGTCTGATGGAGGAAGAAAGTAGGAGGCACTCGGTACAGTTTTTCGGGCATAAGAACACAACAAATTTCAGTGGTAGGGAGCAGAAAAAGTCGGGAAATGAAGGATGAGGGGTATAAAGAGAGGAGCTCTTCGCGGGGAAGATGCTGTCCCCGGCTTCGCCTGCTTCGCCCCCTTTGCTGGCCCCACAAGCACCCAAAGCAGACCAGCACACAGAAGAAAGCAGGAGCTTGCGTACTGCCCTATCTCTGGCCCGCATACTCGTACCCTCTGTAACCCTCCCACCCCCCCCACCCATCACAATCTCATGGGTGCAGATTAGCAGGCCCCGCGGGAGCCTGGGAGTCGCGGTGTGCAGACAGCCAGCAGACAAGTTCAGCCGGATGGGCCACCTCTCCCTCCCACTCCCCTTCTCCCTCGCTTTCTCCCGGGCCGGGACACACTGACAGTGATAAATGGGACGGTATCATTAATGCCTGGCTCATGCTGATTGGAGCGCACCCCCACCACATCACCATCCCCCCCAGCTTCTCAGTAATAAAGGCTCTGGCAGGAGGAAAAAAACACATTGCCTCATCTCTGCAGCAATTAGGGAAACTATATCAATTCTCTCAAAGAGCACAGTGAAAACTGCAATGATATATACACAGCTGCACTGCTCTCCATTGATTACAATTACCATCATCATCCTCATCTTTTTATTACAAATATTATCTATCCATAACAGCAATTATCTGATCTAGGCGGGAGATGAGTGCAGTTGAAACCTAACTTCAGTCGCCTGATGCACAGAAAGCAGCAATAACAGCAGAGAAAATACAAACATGACCCCCCCTCCTCATGAAGATTGGGAAGCTGGGGCCCCCAAGCCCCTCCACAGCTCAGATGACCCTGTCTGTATTTTTTTTTCCCCGAAACTATATCCTTGTGTTTTCCACACTTGGGTGCGCTGGCCGTCACCAGCTCTGACAGATAGAGGAAGGAGTAGGATACAGAGGGTGAGTTTTGACAGGAGCGGGGCCACGTATGCCTGACAGGACCATGCCAGAAGCCTCTTGTCTTTTTGCGAGTGGACACCCACGGGAGCCAATGCAGGGGGCCGTGAGCAAAACAACAAAGAGACAGGGTCCCAGATAGCCTGGTGCTATGCCGGAACTTGACTCAATGCTCTAAATTCACTCTGAAGGATGAGGAGCGTGCCGGTGAATGCCACTGGCTGGCCGGTCGACATGGCGCCACCCGCCACTTCATGGTGGGAGCCGTGTGGGCCGCCGCCCCACATCACCGACTATAGACCCCCAGCCGCACGAGAGCTGCCCACCATCCCTGCACCACTTGCGACACATCAGGGTCACACAATCAAGTTAGAGAAGACGCACATGTGACAGAACGAGGAAACCTCGTGGACATGGGTTAGCATGGGTTAGCATGGGCACTTTAACTGGCCTGCAGCCACGAAGCCTCATATGTGTGCCACAGCAGCCCCGCTAGCGGCTTGTACCAGACATGATAGCTTTTACTCACATTCTACACCGACGAGCCCTGGCTACCCAAGTGACCGTTCGGCAGGTTCTTCCCTCCTCAAACCAGTGACCACCATGGCTGACTGGGAGCTCCCCACTAGCCTTGCCATTTCAGCGATGCTCTGACCCAGTCATCTGGCCATAACGATTTGGGCCTTGTCAGAGTCACTCAGATCTTTATCCCTCCTCATCCTACATTCAACCAGTCGACTACAAGGCTCGACACACAGTGTTCATTTACAAGATCAACATTTACTGAACATTCTTTCTTTCATGTGGAAAGGGGGCTGATAATGCTTCAGCTCATCTGTGTATATAGCTGTTGCTATCAGAGGAGCCCCGGTTTTTAGTCTGGTATGCTGCTTGGCTGCAGGACAGAGCTGAGGCCCAGTGATCGTCATGCTTGCGGAGACAGGACTGTGAAATATGCATCACATATAAAACACCAGCAGCATCCAGATATTTATTCTCCGAGGCGGCAAAGCATCAGAAGAGCTATAATTCCGACAATTAGTCCATATTTTCCAGCAGCTCCAGCTGAGCGTGCATCTCCTCCCAGTGCTCCACGAACCCCGATGTCCTCCCAGGGTTAGACTGGTGACCCAGTGCTGCCCGTGATGGACCGGCACCGGGCCTGGTGCTTCTTGGGACGTGTTCCGAGCAACCCTGACCTTTAATGAAACACTGGATATTAAAAATGAACGAACGGGTAAAACGACAAGGACTGGGCTGAGCGGAACACCAGAGCTACTGTAGTTCCGGCTTTTCTGCACACGGCAGCTGAGAGTCCCATTAAAATGGCCCATTATGACTGACTGCTTGATGGGAATTAGTACCTACAGTCTTCTGCCACGCCTCCTCTGTATATGAGTGTTTGTGTGTCCAGTATAATACTGCACATTTGGTTAAGTGCCTCAGAGCTACACCTAAGTACAGAACAAGCAGCCAACCTTTGCACTGCCAAGTGCTATTGATTGCTCTGCAGAGGCTTGATGAGAGATAAGACTTCAGCCTAAGACCCGCTAACACCACGAGCAGTGCCCCAGAATCGTCCCCCTGCTGCTGTCCTGCTGAGTCTTTTCAGTGATATGGACGCTTTGATTATTAATGGACACCATCCACGAATGAGATGCTGACCAGACTGTGTATCCGGGCAGTGCACGTGTGGGAGATCTTCCGCACCGGCCATCATGGGTGTCAGCCGTCAGCCGAGGGAGCGCCGTGAGAGGACGGTGACCTGGCCTGTGTCAGCTCAAGGGACGGGGGCACCGCGCCCATGCAGTGGGCCAGGAATCACTCTGTGACGCCAAAGCTTAGACAGAGGTACGGGAATTTGGGGAAAAGTATGTGCTGTGACACTGTGAGTAAATTATGCTATAGTAAGAAGTAAGATGCGACAGTGTTTTCACCACTATAATGGGAGCATTGAAAATCAAATTTAAACCCAAAGATGTTTTAGCAGCTGAAATGAGCTGAAGGCTCGCTCACACCACTCAGGCCCCCGTATGACGTTTTGTGTTTAACAAGAACACAGAGCGACACTTAACCCAACAGTGGAATTTATATAGCTCTCCTGGTCACCTTTTTGCTTCCCCTAGAGAGGCCCGGCAC
Organism: Stomatorhinus walkeri; assembly: GCA_026784285.1. Classification (NCBI taxonomy): domain Eukaryota; kingdom Metazoa; phylum Chordata; class Actinopteri; order Osteoglossiformes; family Mormyridae; genus Stomatorhinus; species Stomatorhinus walkeri. Next base: position 6,947,061 of record JAODUD010000039.1, on the reverse strand, counting down.
ACAGTGATCGAAACCGTCTCTTCCCCCATAAATCCAATTAAAAAGCCAGCGGGAGATTAACAAACTCACACTGACGACGCTGCTCCTCTTGACGTGCTGCCGGGGCTCCGCCTCTCAGCCACAGCCACCACCGCGGGCCCAATGCAGCCGCCTGCCGCCGTCGGTCTCCAGAGGAGCGCTCCGAGGCTCAGGACACGCATTCCAGCCCTTGAATTGCGTCTCGGGGTCTTTATTCTAAAACCAACAGCCGAATCGTTTTTAATAATAATGAAGCGTCAAAACGAACAATACAAACATGAAGCTGCCTGGGCAGAAATGACGGGGAAAAATTCACACGGCTGTCGGAGATGTAATTATTTCTCTAGTTTGTTTAATTTCTCACAAATCCATAACCCGGGCCTAAGTCTGATATCACATGACACCACAAATAAATCCTTTTCCACAGGACCAATGTCGACGCAAACATCCAAAGAGAATATCAGATATTAAATTCTGAACATTCTAAGCCGAATCCAGGGAGCAGGGCCACAGAGTCGAGCCAGCCACAGTCGGTCATGTAGCGTTAAATCTGTACACGCTGATCCCAGATGGGAGCCATTTTGGTCAGTCGCTTGCACGCCAAGGACGACAACACGTCTGTCAGATGAGTTTTCTCGTGAAGCAATCAGAGGCTATTGTCTGAGTGGAGACTGTGTCCTGACCGATAGCTCGTCGAGGCGATGTGGGGGGTGGGCGCTCGTCGAGGCGATGTGGGGGGTGGGCGCTCGTGATGGATGAGCTCTGAGGCCAGGGGCTGTCACAAAGCAAACCAGCATAACCGCCTGGGGGCCATGGACAGCAACCCCCAGCCAGGCTGTGCCCCTTCGGTCCCCCCCAGGACACAAATGGGAGTGTGCTCAGCCTTTTTTTGGGGCTCCCCGTCTGGTGCTGCCACATCAGGGATAGCTTTCCCCCCCACCCTCTCCACCCCCAAAAACCTGGTGACAGGTTGGTTCTGAAAGGACTCAAAGCACTGTGGCAGTTAGGGGCCCTGAGTGTACCACATATATCTGCCCCAGGGTTTCCCAAGATGCAAACAACATCCTATTTAATTTGCACTCCACCCTGGCGGGGGGGGGGGGGGGGATCCTTCGTGCAGACGGGGAAGACGGCATGTAAACAGGAGCTTGTAGGACGCCGGACCCTAGCCCACACGGATGAACTTGCGGCGTGCCGAGCGAGATGCGATCGCACCTGAAGAGACCCTTCGCCATATGATAAAACGACCGTTTTCCAGCGCTGGACGCGCAGACAGTCACAAAGCAACGGGGGCACGCAGAATGTACACAAACATGACAGAGGTAGCGGGAGGCGTGTGGGAGAGGGCGGGCACGCTGTCAGAGAGGTATGGGCGGGGGGAAACGATCATGCTGCCTCCTCACACCTGAGAAAGGAACAGGAGGCATGGGGAAGCTTTGAGGACGTCCTGCCTCACTATTACTCACACCGCTCTCGCAGATTCACCGCCCCGTCTGCGTCTGTTTGGCCCGTCGGAGCAGGAGGCGACCGCTTCCGGTCCGGAAATCTCCATCACGAAACACAAGCGGAGTGTCCTGCCGCTCTCGCTCTATCCCCACCATTCGGAGTGCAGCTCTGGGTTCTGTGCTGGCCCAGACAGGCGTGTTCCCAGATGAGAAACGCCTGGCGATCCTCGCTGGCCCAATCAATGCTCCGAATATTTTCATGCAGATTTAGCTTAAATAACTCGGTCATTTCCACCACGTGCCTTAATACTGGAGGCAAACTGGAACTACAGGCCGAAATCAGCAGCTGAACTGAAGAGGGGGTGGTTGAAGGTGTTTACACAATGATTATAATAAGGACAACCCAAAAAAGAACATTAACCTGCTGATCTTCACACACTTAGTTATTTTTGACCGTGAAGCAGTAAAGTAATGAAAGTCGAGAGCAAGGCAATGGTGACCATTAACGGCATCCCGCTGCGGCCCTAACTACATTTTAAAAACCCACATCTTACAAAAAAACCCGTTGTTGGGTCTTTATTCTCCCCTGCAGTAATAGGTGATCACCAATCTCCACCCAGCAATCAGCAGCTCAGTAAGTAATAACCATTCACCTTGGCCAGTTCCACACCATTACCCCGGCACTGATGGCGACTCTGGAGACGCCAGCCCTACAATCACTGACAGATTGCGGGGAGAGAAATGGAGGAAGAGGAGCCCACCCCCCCCTTTGCACAGATCGGGAGCACTTCCTCCTGCCTTATACGGCGTTTTGTGATGGCGTGAGGCGTACATTCATTCACGTCAAGGGTGCCTAGTGATGTGACTGGTGACCGAGGTAGTGTCTAGTTCAGTCGGTCAGCATGGGAAGTGAAGCAGCACGATATCACACCGCGATGTGCTTACGGCTGGGGCTTTAGATGATGGGTATGTTTAATAAACATGTGGGACTTTAAACCGCGAAAAGTATCGCTGCCACACCAATACCTTTCTTATCTTGTTTATCCACGAAGATGTTGGGGCTGCTGATCTGTCCATTTCTTCACCGCCACTTCAGTGCTTATCGCCTCCATGATTTACCAGAACAGTGGCATGCAGCACGCTCCACTAACCGAATTTAATACACATAAGGAAACTCTATATTTATACAGATTAATAACTTATAACTGTCACAAAACGCCTCTCATCAATATTTTAGGCGCACTACTAATCTGCTTACCAAATTGTGGGCATTAGTATAGTACCGAAAAGCCGACATCCGCATAAACGTTTCGCCCGTCATCTAAAGCCCTGGTGATTATTGCACATGCACCATATAATCGTGATTAAATCACGGTGCGATATCGTGCGGCCCTAAAGGGAAGCCAGTCCCCTGCAGCCCCCGTGAAGGTCTAATGTGGGCCCTCCACGGCAGCTCATCCTGTCAGGCGGTCCAGTAGGCTTCTCCGCAGTCTGGCTACACATTGGTCGGAAGGGAGGGAGGGACTGGAGCGGCCTAGTCTGGCGGCAATAGTCTGCAGTAACGGTGACGGTTCCCAGCCATTAGCGAACGCAATTTCACTTATGCGTTTTCAATACGGCAGACATTGAACAAAATGGTGTCATTACAAACTAACCGCACTCCTAAATGCAGTTAGTTAAAACGGAGCTTGCTATTACCGGCGATTCAGTGTACACTCCAAAAAAAAAAAAGAACATGACATTAATACATCTTTAGACACTTTACAGTTTTAATACACCTTTGTTGTGACTTTTTTTTTCCCACTGCGGGGTTTGCACCTGTTCTTGGTGACTATGTCTGCTCGTCAGCTACGTCTGCAATTTGCATGTGTGTTAGAGTGTATTTTTGTTTTAATACTTAAATTGTATGTTCTTATCATATCTTGCTTTCAGAATGTCTAACAGTC
>JAODUD010000039.1:6911554-6929092 GCA_026784285.1 Stomatorhinus walkeri | reverse complement strand
CACGCACAGATACGGGCATACTCACGCACAGATACGGGCATACTCACGCACAGATACGGGCATACTCACGCACAGATACGGGCATACTCACGCACAGATACGGGCATATGCATGCATTCACATCGATACACAAACGAATGTAAGACGTAAACAAATTTGGGCTTATATCTTTTCAAAAAGCCACAAAATTCTAACAAGTCACATAATACTACTATATTATTATTATTATCGTTGTTGCTATTGCTGTAAATGTTGCTGTAATTACTATTATTATGAATATTAGATCACTGTTATTTTCTTACTGGCATCTAATATTATTACTTTTCTGGATTTTCTTTTTATATAAACAACAGATTAACAGCGCATGCGAGTGGAAAGTTGCAGAAGGAAAACCCACTATCACCAAATAAAACTGTGTGTGGCTCACTGTTAGGATTCACAAAATAACAAATGAAATATTTTATTAAACACACAGAAATATACCTAAACCATAATGTCGAGTTCCCAGAGAGAGAGTCACAATCAGACGCCATCCATCCACCTAACATGGAAGTGAAGACATGCAAAGCTGGGTGTGTCCACCCCCTCGCTCTACTGACTTTATTAATCTGGGAGGGTGTTTTAACAACGGACGGCCTAGACAGCTTGTGTAGGAAACACCTTGGTAGTTTGGCAGCGACACTGACGGATCCCAAGGATTCGATACACATCCCTTTTTCCACTTCAGTTCTCCATCTCTGGTTGACTAGTACCAGATCGCACAAGGTATCACGCTAGGATATCCCCCAGCATCCCCTCCAAGCCCCCCAATCAATATTTAATGCAATCCAACTGGTGCCCAACCAGACAGCTCCCAGTCCCCCCCCCCCTGCATCTGCTGCCTGAGATCACTACCATCACTGCAGTCCACACTCCGCTCCATCGTGAATTTCCATTTTACGTAACACACTTGTGTCAGCTGTTCCTACTCCCTGCTGAAAGTTGACCTGTGATGCTTGTGGAGAGGAAAAATGGTAAATCTTTAATGCAAATGGAGTGTTTGGGATAACAGTTTTTTAAATGGAGGCATGAAAATGTTTGATATTTTGCACACTCATTCCGAAGTGGCCTGAATTTGCCTCAGCAAAACATGCTGTGCAGGATTTATTTAATACCAGGCTATTTCAGGGGTGTGGGAAGATGCAGTACAAAACGGTTTAGGCATTTTACATCTGCAGCAAATACACTGAACTTTTCAGCATACTTAAGTATTTACTTCATCCCAAAAATACTTCAGTCCATTTCCTAGATGTAATTTTAAAGTTGCCAAAAAAAAAAGTCCATACTTGACATCATAAGACTTATTTTACCCTACCCATATATTATCTTCATTTATATTATCTGTTTTTCTATAGTTCACTGTCTCCTACATTTACAATATACTATACTTTACAATACACTTAAGGAAGGTACATGAAGACTATGACGGGCATGTGAAAACATTTCTCGTGACAGACCTCATTTCAGATCGCTTATTTAATTAATTTGTTCATAGAAAAAAACTCCACTCACTCTGAAGTGGTATTCATGTGATCATTTGTAAAGCAGAAATACATCCCATGATGCCTTCTGCTGACAACATGCCTCTTATTTATTGTGTTTTATTTAATATTCAGATCAATGGAAATACTTTTTATTCCAGTGCTTATATAATTACATTTGACTTTAAATTCATCAGTGTGTGTGCGTGACTGAGACAGAATTTCCTATTTTGAATGTTCCCACAACGTAAAATAATAATACTGCTATCATTGGTAATGACCTGCAACATTATACACAAACAAATCAGCATAAATGACAAAGCCACCGATATTATGTAGGGAAGTATGCATTCTCGGCATTTCGACAGCACTTCTTCATCGTTTGCCTTCGAAAACGGATCTACAGCAATGCTGGCACTGTTTATTAAGTACAAAGTGTTGGTTTCAGCCGTTTCTATATATCTAAGCTGTTTCGAGGCTCGTCACTATGATGGCTACTGTAGGCTGGGACGGGACGTTACCACCGCGCATGCGCCAAGAAAATGGCCTCGGGAAAACAAGGCGCTCGGGAAGTGGATCGTAGCTGCTTTCGTTTGGAACGCATTTAAAGAACTAGCAAGTACTTTCTTGGCGACCAGATATCATACTGTATAAAATGGATTTTAAATATCTATTGCATTTGGATATAATCATTTTACGATTAGATTCGGTTATATTTTTTGTTTTACGTCTTCTAATAGTTAGTTAGCTAATCCTGTAAATGGGTGGTTAGAATCCGACACAAATGAAAGAAAATCTTACCTGATACTTTCAGAGGTTGTTGTCTGCCAGGAAGCGCACTTTCCTGCGTCGGTAGTTTGGTTCTCTGAGACATATTTCCTATTTTGCTACTGATAAAATGCCGCCAAACGAAAAGCTTCTGAGCAGACGCCACCATGGAGTTACAAAGTCCTCATCTCGCGCGCAGACTTTCACGGTTACTATCGTAACGTCGAATTGCGCGAGCACTTGCCCTGTTACCTAACCAGTTTGAGTAACTTTGTTACTCACTACCGTGCATTGTTTCGCCTTTTGTGACTGCACAAAGGCAAATTTGGCGATTTGCTAGTATTATTTGTTGAGCAAAATAAAACGCATAAAGCTAAATATCTATTTTCTTTGTGCATTGTTAAACTATCGACAGGGTAAAAATTGGGCAAGATCATATATTATACAAATTAAATTGGACTTAACTAGTATAACAGTTAATCTCACGCTAATGTTGTGTTGTGGTATCTTAAAAATATATTTACTTTAGATAAATCAGTAATTGTATCATTAATTAGGTGGAACTGCACTTTATAAATGCTTGTATAATGAACTCCTGAACTGACAATTAATCTCTCTTCTGTGCAATCAATGAAATAGCCCAACAAGTGCAGTGTTGCGCTAGCAATGCCAAGGTCATATGTTCAAGGGAGCACACAAATTCAAACCCTTCCATCTACTGTAAGTTGTTGTGGATAAAAGTCTGGTAAATGTAATATGCTGGAAATATGAAACAGAAGTCTCCATTTATAATCACAATTTAAGCCACACCGTGCACATTGGCAGGTATACAGTATATAGACAAACTACAGTTTTCAGGTTTCATCTGACGATCAATAGCCAATATCTGAAAAGTAAAAGCTTCCCTCCCTTAATTTAAACAGCCATTTGTCACCAAGAAAAAAATTGAGCCACAGTTAGGTAGTTTTACGTTGCCTTGAGTAAAGCCTTGGTCATAAACTAATAGGACTGCAGTTATCTTTTAGAGCATATGCATGAAATGGACTGTTCAGTCTTTGTGAGACACATATCCTTCTGCGGTGTGACGGAGTGGTCACTTTTCTCCATAAATCTAATACTCTAGGCCATACAAAGTTCCTCAGTCCAATTAAAGAAATAAACAGGAAATTTGAATGGGAGAATTAATACTTTTGCCTTTTCAAATGTAGATATTATTGTCACTGTTATATTTGTAGGTCTTTAGTCTTCCCCCCTTTTCTGTTTCAAAATTGAAAGTGGATAATTTTAAAGAAATCGAATATAATTTTCCATTGATTAAAGCAAAAAACAAATTTAAATAATACTGTGGCTTTCACCAGACATGCAATGCATTCACAAATCATTTTTACGGGAATAATTAGTCACATTCATTCACCTCATAATGATCAAAATGGAACTGGTTTCTGTACCACATTTATAGAAACTATCTTTGAACATTTCCATTGACATATTTAGCAAATCATATTGTGCACAATAACAAAACACAAGCAAGAATTACAAAGCCAGATTTGCAAGAATAGTTCAAGTCTACTCTTAATGATCATTCTTTATGCCTGCAGTAAAATAATGATGTGCATTATGTTTCTCTTTGTAACATTTTGAACGGCATATTCCATTAATTCGAAACAGTTTTAATTACTGATAAATAGCAACCAGGATTAAATGTTTGAAAGTTGTAATTTATATGCATTAGTTTGGCCATAGAGTCTCGCCCTTTAATAAACATCCAACGTTGCAGGTCCTCCTTTTGCTGCTCATTTGTGGACATGTTTGACTCCTTTGTGTCAGTTCTCTTTGTCACAACTTGTAACTTGACAGCATGTGGCCAAAAAAAACTGTATTAGTCAGTGTCTGGCATTTTTGAATGTAAGGGTTAATGAACACTGACCTCTAGCTCTCAGGGGGATTTAAATTTAACTCTTTGTTTGGGGCACCTTCTGTCCCAGCTTGACAAAACTGAATTAAATTCCAAGCAACCGTTTGTTAACATTAAAAACTTAAATAATATCTCCTTCGAACAAAAAAAAAATTAAAATTTTGAGTATCGCTAATCATTTTGAATAATTAATGCATAACCAGTAATAATGGGATATTGACATTTGCACAAAAAGCAGGATGGTATTCCCAAATGAATAAATTACTCTAAAAACAGCCTTGGTGTTTTTGTTCATAGACAGGGTACATATCTATTCACGATTGGTATTACAGAATTTTGTTGATTGCATAAGTAATTTGCCTGCCCAGTTTTTATATTAAACACAAAACATTCTAGCTCGTAATGTGCATCTTGCATACAACAGCAGTCTATGGAGTGTGCTCACAATATAAAATTATCTAGAAGCTTGGCTTTTTGGGGGAAAATAATCATACCTTATTCATGGTCTCCCAAAGGGTTCCTTTGGCCGACCATGAAAACACGAGTTTATACTGTGGTATCTTTTAACTGAAGTCAAAAGCTATAAAGTATCTTTTTTTCTGTGTTTATTACGTTTCAAGCGGGCCCCAGAGTATCAGTAGATACATGTGAAATATAATTGAGTGTTTTGTCTCCTAGACCTATACAAAACTTTCCCTATAGGTGACAGGTCAAACGAAAAATGATTCCTGAAAATTATATGAAAACAACAGACAATTTGTTTTTATATTGGAAAATTCTCCAATACATAATAGTAATATGACCCTCATATACGTTTTCTGCTTTCATGAATTAAACGTACATATATCTTGCGTTGATGAAGTCTGTTTTCTTTGTTATTTATTTATGCTGATGATGAATAGTTTTTTCCCGTTAAGACTTACGGGAGTCGTGCTTGGAAGTGAATTGACAGACAGCCACCCAAACCGCAAACTGTTCAGTAATTTAGCATATAAACATCACGTATGTTCAGAATGCAGTTAGTCGCCTGTCACTGCAACCATTGTTTCCCTTCCCGTTTGGCTGTTAGAAACGTGCAAGAAGGCTTTCACGTTTTCAGCTTTACGCTTTGCATTTCGATTTATGTGTAATGCGCGTGTAACTAATTGTTCTGAAATTATTTTATGGTGATCGCAAATTTATTCCAATTAAGGTCAAATTATGACCTCTGTGGAAACAATGCCTTTCAACTGTTTATGTAAATTGCCTTTGGTCAACATACACGCCAGATGCTTATATTTCTTAAGGCTTTGGTGGTAATCTTAAATTAAATCACGAACTCTCGATTGGCAGGACAAAACTATTGTGTGTGTGCATATGCGCGTTTATAAAGAATAATGTATATTTTAAGGAAAAAAAGGTGACATCGGGCCGTTTCTCATTTAAATACAATAAAACAGCTATTTTTGATTGGTATATACGAACGCGAACCTTGACGGGAGCCCAGCCTCTGAACCATCTTTGTTTGGCGTTTCCAGTCACAGGATAATAAAACACGTCGCCTTTGACGCGCTACTCGATTTTTTTTTGTGACCGAAAACGCGGATCCCGTAAATGTATTTTAAATGTTTAAAATGCATATAGTACTTGTAATTCTCGTGATCCACATTTAATTGATATCTTACGGGATTCTTCTCCGTGGCGTGGATCTAATATTAGAGCTAATTATAATCACATTTTTAAAAGTATTGTGTAAAAAACTAAAAACCCACTTTCGCATATTAATTTCAGTCGACGTCACTCAAATTTATCAGGGCTGTCAATGGTTCTTCAGGTAGGCTATTGTTCAATTGTTCATAATTGCGTTATATGATTGCCCTCTATCCATGCACTGATTGTATGATATAATGGAGACTCCATAAAATTGTGATATTTGCAGCAATACAGTATAGGCCTTTGGGGCGGTTCGATAGTATCCGGAACTCTGTAATGTAGGTCAGCGCAAAGGCGTGGACTGCAGAGCTTGTTTTACCCATAGATAAACCATCTGGAGATCACCGCGTGTCGAATCTGTTTATAGAAGACACGCGTTCAGCAGGCGACATACTTGGGGAACTGCGGCACAAGAGAGGATAAGGAGACCTCTACTGACCTCAGACTAAATGCATGGAGACGAACTATTCAAAGGCTGAAGTATGAATGGTGACATACAAAGCATGCAGCTCCAAACGCTATTGACGTAAATATAAGTGTAGGCCTGGGTACTGACGCACAATGAACATTAACACTCGGTAACCTATATGAAATGGTTTAACTGTATTATCCGTGTAATACTGACATGCTGTCTTAAAGCGAAATCATTAAAGTATATGCAGATATAGTACTCACACGTTCATTTTGAATTACTACAGAACTTAAAATCGTATTGTTTCTGCAGAACCTGTGTAATTATGCAAAACGGAGCATTTTCACGTATTATTATTTCTGCTTGTGCTCTTTTTGTCATTAAGGTTGGAGATTCATTAGTATGAAAGCGGAATCTGACGATAAATCAAAGCATCTCAGTGTAGGGACGAGGGTGGAGGTTTGGGAGCACAGATGACAGGCCATATGGACGCGCATTTGGAGTGGACACATTTTGGACACCCAGTACTTTCCGAAGGTTTCTCACTGTGTTAGCAAAATATTTATTGTATGCGATATTACTCTGCTATGGCAGTGCGGCCTCTTCCTGGGTACGGCATTGCAAAGTTCGTTGAAACATATTGCGCATTTTCCGCATAACAAAATATCATTTTAAAAATTCAGCTTCGTGGGTCGTGGATACGATGGTGCTGGTTCTATGTGACTATCCAAACCCATTTATATATTTTTCAAAAGTATGATAAAAAAAAGACCAAAGAAATATGAGCAGATAGCGTAGAGTGGGGTTTAAGCTTTCGAATATACTGAAATAACGTGTTTATGATATTTATAAAGATTATCACTTTTCCATGCATTCTTTTACTCGTGCACAAAAATGTATGCAAGTTTAAATCCAGATTCTATTTCGAATATTTATTTTATGTAGCCTATTAATTGTGAACCGTTTAATTGGGTCGTTTTTATATAGGCTACACTAATATTTTTTAGGTAATGAAGGCAGATATACTGTACGAAACGCAGACATGTAACACTGTGGCGTACTGTTTGGGAACGACAATTCTGGAAATATAGGGGTGACTGAAAACTGGATTGTCCCATTTGAGGTCGTCCCACTTGTTTAGGAAGCCCGCATAGGCTATATTTTGCCTTTGAATAATCCTCAGAAGAAAACTGGACGGAGGGCGCGCAGGAAGTACGGTGACCACGATCACTATGCGGCTGGCTTTATGATAAACTGAGCGACACTCGCTCTCTCGCAGAACGCCGGCTGGCATGGGAACCCATCTGAATGAATCGTAGCTCTGCTTCCACTGTACGTCGCATCTATCTGTTTCGTTTACTGTCTCTTTCATATAACATATTTTTATAATAACTGTTATTATTTACTCTGAAAAGCTGTTGTGTTTTGTAATCTTTACGGTGGAAATACTTAGCTTTCTGTTCACACTGCCTTCGGCGACACAGCGCTTTTTCATTCATTTTAATTATGCAGACAATAAGAGTCCGTCTCTATGGAGGGATGTTTTGTACAGCATCTTCGACACTGGAACAGATCTTCTCTAACCGGATGTGCGGACCGATTTTGTTTGTCGGAAAATGTTAGTTGATTGCAAAGACATCGGGGAAGGCAAATGTGTAAGTTGTCCTTACAATCACACGCTAAAAGGAGGTTTTTGGTTTTGTTCGAGTTTTTTTGGTTCATGAAATTCTGTTGTTTTGCAAACAAGTTTAATATGCTTTCATATTGTCTGAAGTGTCTTACTGTTTTTCTATATATCAGAACAATACAAATTCAAGGTAAGGCTAGATTTTTAAATTGCTGGAAGATTAATGATTATTTCTACAGTGATTGCTGAAGAATCCATTATGTTCTCAGTTCATAGGCTATTTACTTTAGACGTAGTAATGCAACCTTTGTCTCCTGTCCGTATAAAGGAAAACGTCAGTCGATTGATGTTCTGTATATCTGTGGGTTTGTGTATTTAGTCGAGATTACAATCAGACACCACCTTCTTGATGAGAGACTGCCTTTTAAAATTACATTTTCGACTTTTTTTCCTGCGCTATTTAGCCTGTCCCGCTCATGATGCAGGTGTTTTCAGCAGCCTCCACCTCTTTACACACCCCACCCGACCCCCATAAAAAAGGAGAGGGCGGGGTGGGGTGGGGGGTGACTTGGGTTTAGCCTAACAGTTTTTCTCTTCTCTTACCTCTGCTGCATTTTGCATGAGCAATCTAGGTCATTAGCATTTTAGCGTATGCAAGACTTGACAAAGCTGTTGAGATGCCAGATGGACCCTTCTATTTTTTTTCCATCACTCGGGGAGTAGAGCAAACGGACTGACTGCAGCAAGGCAACGAGTCCGCTCTTTTTATTACGATCGCGAAGGCCTCTCGGTGCATAACTACAGGATCGGAGGCTTCCTCTGCATCCGAAGGAAATATAACAAATAAACCGTTCGGGTATTCACGAGAATGGGTAACGTAAAATAATACGTTTGTATTTTGTCTTGTTTTTATTTTTTATTCATTTAAAATTTTACATTTATAATATCGCCGCCATTGTTTATGCGTTTTGATTTTTGAAAGAAACACTGACTAATAATTCTCATTTCGCAAAGACTGTAACATAAATGTGGAATTTACACTGCATATTTACGATCTGTGGAATATTGAAGCTCATCCAAACGAATGAGGACGTAGACATTTTGGTGCATGCTCTCTGCTGCGAGGAGGCTGCATTTGCCCTTACCATGCGCGAAATGACTTTTGTGACAAACGGACAAGCGGAGAGATGCAGATTAACGGGCCTGCCTCTCTTCGTGTTCACAGCGGACCTTGATTTAAATGTCCATACAATTAAGGCACGCGGTGAATGCCAAGAGAGAGGGCATAGATCCTCGATATGGATTTGTAACATGTCCATGAAGATGCTGTTCATTACAAAAGATGATCTTGGAAACTGTGTTGTTTGTTGTAACATCCATTTACTCGTTACAGTGGCGCATGCCATTTGTCACAAGCCGAATGTGCACAATTTAGCCGGTTTTTGCGCGAATCTTGTGACATTAGTACGAGACCCAGTTTTTAAATATAAACTAAGGAATTTAAAACTATATTTTGACATTCCTGATTATATTTAAACCAGGATATGTCATCAAGTTGAAGAGATGAATGAAATTCTTTTTTTATCAGTAACAGAGTAGCAGAACGCCTTTATTACAGTATTGGTACAATTCGTCCTTAAATATATAGGTGTAGGGACAGCGTCCCTACAGTACGTGGAAAAGTGTATAAAAGCGCATGAATATATTCGACCGAATATATGGGCGCACGCATGCAGCCCATTATATTTTTAAAATTACAATTAAAGCCCTTGTCCTGTAAAAGAAAACACGACAATGAAATCTGTAGTTCTAATTGTTCAGATGAAATTATTTGATTCTTGATTCTCGAATTCTATATAAAGCAATGGAAACAACTGGATACGTTGTAACAAGATTCGTGCTGTCGCCCGCAAGCAAAAATCTAGACATCCAGTGGGGGTTCCAAGTAGCTGCGGCCTAGCACTGGAATGCAAGATCATCATGAAGACACGTCTTCATATGTACTTTTTTTAGCTCCCCTGGTGAGGAGAAACACTTTATTACGACGGTTTCTGCACTTGCGACGTTAAAATGGCACATGCGCTCCTCATCTACGTCGTTGACGCCTAAGAGCTGTTAATGCAAAATTGTTTGTTCTATTTGAATGCAAAGAGCATGCAATTTATTTATTTTCTTCTCCCAGACGGTTGATGTAACTAGTGTCCATTGGCAATAAAATGCATTATATTATCCCTAAAAGTATGAAGGAAAGTATTTTTTATTATTAAAGATGGCATAATGGCATACATTTCGGCACCTATTTGCTGTAATTCGCAATACAGTAGTGCCGGATATCCGGAGTTGCAGTGAAACAAATGCGCCGCCTTTTCGTTCACAAAAATACTAATGAATCTTTTTTTGAATAAATATATGGTTCATTTTACTTCTGTTTGTGGGACTGAAGAATTTTTACTTACTAAAACAAGCAGGACACGTGAATTAACAAGAACAACTACAGATTAATTTGACCCCAAATAAGGGAGATATTTTCCATTATACCGAGAATTTAAGTACACTTTATAATTACATGGATTAGTTTGGGGAAGTTATTTTTTCAAAAATTTCACTTATTATTAATAAGCTATGCTACGCACCGACTATTACTGAGCGGTATGTCAGAAACCATAAAATGAGACTATCAGCGGACAGTACATTGAACTATCCGGTACATTAGGCCTATGTCTGCCTCTATGCACACCACTGTAATTAATGCGCATCGTAGGGTCCTTAAAACACCTAAATATTAATGTATAAAGATAAATATATAGTATGTAAGAAATTAAGATAAATCTAGTGATGATAGCATTCAGCGGATTCTCAAATTGCCCACAAACCTGTTTAATATTAAAAACTAAAACTCAGAATAATAGTGATAATCAGCATTAAGATATAAAACGCAGTAGGCCTATATGACGGGTACTAAGAATGATCTAGAACCAAAATGATTTGTTATATGCCACCGAAATATTCCAGTTAATCTTTGTGCAATAATATTAGCATTTAAAAATTCTGCAAATTCTGCAATAGACTTTGGCGCTAGTCGAACATAGCCTGTTTGCTAGGGGCCTAAATCACCTAAATAAACAGATTTGTTTTCAAGGTCACGACAAGATGTTTAAACAGAGAATAGTTTAGAGCTAGTTAATGCAAATTCACGCCTCGAATGGAATTATTTTCAGTTGAAATCCATGACGATTTTAAAATCGTATTTTAAAGCTACGTGCCCGGAAGAGGAGTAGCATATAAAAAGATGTAAAGTTTGTGTGCTGCGACGCTACAATGGCATCTCTATAAATGGGTGTTGGGCACGTTTACGATATTTATAAGGAATGTTGCCTGCAGTTATACACGTTGGGAAGTATGCTATTTTCAGGAACGCGTTTTAGCCGCATTTATCTAGGCTACTTAAATAAGGTTTCGCCAAAATATGTCATATGACTGCTGAAACTTCAGTGTGTTTGAACATTATATTGCAAATAAACATGATTTTAGTTTCACTAGCAACTGTAATATTATGGATAGTTTAGTGTTTTAAAAAGTGAAATTACATCGTGAAACATGTATAAACCAAATGGAAGAAGACAATCTCGTTTTCTTTCTTGATTCGAAAGAGAAAAAATGATTCATTGCAAAAAAATAGGCGAACTTTAACCTCAGATATTAAGCTGGTTATCTATAGTTTGTACGTCTGCCGTTTATTTTCAAATCGAACAAACGACTGCTTTAAATAGAGTAATTTAAAAGTTATTTTTAGAACCATTTTAAAAATCCCAAGTCATTGTCTTTCAAGATTAAATATGAAATATTTTCCAAGCTTGAAAAATAAAACATTTTACGTTTTAAATGCCTTTTCAAAATTGCTCATTATACATTGCATAGATTTGCATATAATCACACCAGCCGATAACGGTCTACAATATGTAATTCTCGTTATTATGTTTTTTCATTTGCGAATTCGTTATTCAAAAATGTGTTGATCATATGAGCTAATTCTAGCCTATCGTTTTGCACAGCGAAAAGCGCTTTACTTTTGTTCCCATAATGTTTTTAAACGTTTCTTGAGTTAAAATAAGTTACGGGGCGACTAAAGGGATATTTCAATTTGTGAAACAGGAAATCATATTTCTTATAGTCTAAATAGAATTTCAGATTTAAAAATTATTAACACAGTGTTGGCAAGGTGCTAAGTACGATTTCATTTTCTTAGACATTGTTAAATCGTCGATGACTTGGTCTAAAATATAAAGAAAAGGGCCTACGTATGCCGTTGTTAGGTCTCAATATAAATATAGGCCTTAATTCAAACCAACTTCACCATCATCCGTCCTTAAATCTGCGTGTTTTGATAATAACGACAACCACAAAATTGAGAGTCCACTGAATAACTTGAAATACCACGACGACCAGAAAAAAGTAACTTTTGCCATCAATTCTATTAGTATTTATGGTGTTGGTTACGGTGTTCGAACGGAGGGCTAAGGGATTCGAAGATACTTCGAAAACTGTGTGTAGGATATATACTCCTATTTTTATTGAACAATTCACTTACAGAGAAACTGTAGATCTGTTAATGATGTTTGAACCTAAAAACTTTACCTGAAATTTCTCGAAACTGCCTATCAGACAAAACGTCTCCTGTTAAATGCTACGGTTTACATTCAAACGCCATGAAGAATTCCTAGCAGAGACTGCATGCACCTTTCACCAGTGGATGCAAAAAATATAATTAAATGAGCAAACGATTTTGGATGATTAAGTGATTACTGACGCAAATGAACACAACCCCGGCGCAACCTAAAATAATGTTTCAATACACAGGTAGTACATCCTAAAACAGGCAGACACTGTGCACAGAATGATAATGTGATTTTTCTGGGAAAAAATGTAACGGAAGGGAAACAAGTAACATTTTCCTCACAGCAAAGTGTCACCATTAAGCCTCCTCTTGGACTGAACATATATTGTATTTATTACACTTAAACCAGGCCAGATAACAATGTTATTCCAGTTTTCTATGCTGAATGCTTAAAATAAAGAAGCAAAAAAATTCTGCTATTGACAGATGGGTTTGGGAAGTCTTGCATAGATGTCAAGGTCAATGCCCCATGCCCACCCCCCCCCTTAGACAAATAAACCCCTTTCCATCCTTGCCCCCATGGTGGGGCCAACCCCCCCACCTCACTGCCTGTCGTTCATTAGCCCTGTTTCAGCTGGTGATGAAGACACAGAAGGGACGCACACATGCACAAGTACACGTGTGTGCACGCTCACACACACACACACACGTACATCGGTCAGCCTGCTCCCCTACCACCCTGATCTGTCACACTCATCGCAGTCCCCTGGAGCACTCGGGACAGAGATGCGCTACAGACACCCAGCCTGGGGGCTGTCCGACGCCAATGCTATAGCAGAGACAGGACATTACTCGCTACTGCAGCCCTCTCACAGACGTGAGGCAGTAGAGAGCACAGGGGTCAAAGATGACACCTGTCACCAAATGGACACTTCAAGTGCTTCACTAAAAATACCCAGTCGGAAGTGCGTGATACTGAAAGACGTTTTATGAAAGTGGAAAATAATAATAATATAGACTGGCATTCCTTCCAGCCTGTCCTTGCCTTGTCCCCTGTCTTTCCTGGGATAGCCTCCCCTGCAGTGATGCTATACTGGCTATGCCGATGGATGATGGATGGATTTTGTGGAAATTGTAACAATAAAAACAATTTAAATTGTTAAAATGAAAACTGCTCTGCATGCCAGGGCTGAACCCAGTGAAGGAATAACATGAAATAATATTATTTTGTGTCTGATGTGTAAGAGCACATGACACCGGGGGCAGACCTGGGCTTCATCGGTGGCCCAAGGCCGCTCTTGTCCCCCCTCCCCCCACATTCACAAGACAAGAAAAAAAAAACAATAAATGTTACAACGAAGAGAAATGTTTCACTGGGACCATGGAAAATAAGAAATCTTGCCTGGAAGGTAGAGCACCCAGAAAGGGGGTGTGATGCTTTTGAACCGGCTGTCACTTTGTTGGCCTGTTCAGGTTTAAACAAAAATGTAATACAGATACTCCCCCCTCCCCCCCAAAAAAGAAAAAAAAAAAGATCAGTCAGCTCCACACATACCTGTTATTAATATTTCCAGTGTTTCCTTCAGTCCATTGGCTGGGACAAATACCTGCAAGCAAATCATCATTTCATCTGCTCTCCCTCCACAAAACACGTTTTTTGAGTGCATTACATTATGATATACAGCAAACAGCAAACAAGTCAATTTATTTCAAAATTTTATTTCAGATTCATTACATTAAATCCAAGCAGATTTTCTAGGCTACGACAAGGAAAATTGATATAAATTATTTGGCTTTTGCAATCGGGTAATTTTTTCGTACACGGTAGTGTTTTTTCCTGCACTTTCTAAGTTACACATTTATCAGTATTAGTTATTACTGAATAGGCCTTTTTCTGTTAATTGAACGTCTTGCATTAGCTGCAACCATTACTGTCACTTATGATGCACAACCCACATAAGGTAAAGTTTTCGGGTCCGCAATGGTGAACAGAATGTATAGTAGGGTATACAGTAAGGAATGCGCATCTGTCCACCTCGTTTGCTACACAGGGGACCATTTACAAATTAATAGATTCTGGATTTAAACGGAGGCCTGTGCATAATCTACTTTTATTTTTATCAGACAAGGAAGGATTATTTAATGTGCATACTAAGGTCATTTAATAAATTGAGTGATATTTTCCCGTATTTTTCAGTTTCATTTCGACTTGCATTACAGTTTACCTTCGAATTAATATTCACACAAGATGCTGTCTGTCAATTACATAACCCGAATTGTAGACGGCTGGTACATTCCCCTTGTATAATCGCCCAGCGATCAAAACCTAAGGACTTCAAAACGCTTTCAGCGGGCGACATTATCCATTTATGCAAGACGTCGAGGATGCCGACAGATTTCCTTAATGCTGACCTCGATTGTGTGCCTGCCAGCGAACTGCCGGGACACGCACTGACACACACACATTTAAAAAAAACCGTACGGATCATTTAAGTTCCAGTGGCTGAAGTGCAGCAATTCGCCCAGAGACGCCGTCGGGTACTCGGCTCAGCACCGCACAGGAGCTTCTGGCCGCACGAAGACGCTCCACTGTCGACAGCCGGCGGGAGGACGCTGTCGATCTGTCTCAAAACAATCTGCTCTCATATAACCCGTCTTTCAACTCTTTAACCTTTATCTGTTACACATTTTCACCCTCCTAAACTGCAGTTGTGCCTTTAAGCAAGAATAGTATTACAAGCATTGTACGGGCTGTCTGCAAATATCTTTTCAAATTACGCATTACCAGATTACTTCCGCTTTCTTCCAATTCATTCATAATAAAAAGAATAATGTATAGGCTACATTTATCTAATTCTCTCTTTTTAAGTAGACTCATATAGATGACTGTCCAGTTCACTCTCCCACGTCACGAGTAGTCATGTCAACGTCGACAATGACAAGTACAGGCTAAATATATAAAAAAAAATCCCTTTGGGAAAAAAAAATGGACGAGTTGGCTTATATATTCCGTTTTGAAATCCTTATTCTAAGCAGCTTAGTAAAAGAGACACACGACACCAATGTATTTATTCAGCATTTTATAATTAATATGCAATATATGGAGAAGTAAAGGTTTTCAAAATATCTCAAGAATAACAATAATATGTTGTGTAATCTCTCAATCGATGGAGCTGGTTTTCAGAGTGTATATACACTGTGCCCATAAAGAAATGAGAACCACAGAGCGAGCTTGTCTACATATATAAATAACTGCAGTGTTCTCACAAGACATTTTTCACAGGCGCTGCATGACAGATTGACGACTTCCAGCTAAAGTGTGATGTTTTTCTCTCGAGTCCCATCCACGCACTGTGTGGGAGGGGCCTTAAGGTCACCGTGATGACTGACAATCGGACAGGGATGCAGTCCTTTGGTTGGCATCATTCTGTATCATAAACCATATAAAGCATCCAGAATTTTATATATATATATATATATATATATAAATAAAAAAACTTTGTTTATATATATATATATATAAACAAAGTCATGTTGAGTTTCAGGGTGGTGAGGGGTGCCACATAGAACAGGAATGGCAGAGATGGAAGGTAAATTATTCATACAGCAGCACGATGGGAGCTGAACAAGCAGCGGGAGTGGGGAAGAGCTCAGTGGAAGGAGAATCCAGCAGCGGGAAGTCCGCCACACCATTGGCTCACAAACTTCAGCACATCCTGGCACTCTGTACTGTGAGTGGTCTGGGAGACAGACAGAAACACACTGACCAATCATGCTCTGACAAAAGGCCAAAGTCATCCCCAACATGTTCGCGAATATGAAACGTCATTTGTGGGGGTTGGGCAAGCCTATTTATCAATTTTGAAAAGAAAGTAATTTTGAGATAACTGTTGTACATTTATAACTGGGGGGCTGTATAAATGTGTAATGCGGGATTTCAATTCTGCAAATAAATTTGTTGTTTGAAGAATCTGCTGCACTGCATCATCAAAAACATCTCAAAACAAATATAAAATTCATAATTGATGAAGTCCCAATTTGTTTGTATATTTATATAGCACATCTTGTCTGTAATAGTCACAAATCAAAGCGACTTTGTAAAAAAGGCTAGCTGTTATGGGCCTTACAGCACTTAACACCAAAACAAATATGGGCCAAATATCACTGTGCGCTGTTCTACATACACCAATGGTTTTTCTGTGACAGAATAACAAACCTTTGTGGCCATTAGGAATTTATTCCAATCATCCTTGTTTGCTGCCATTCCTGGTCTTTTGAACTCAATTTTACTCCGCAGCACTGGATAGCCTGTAATCCACGAAAGATGAGCGTTCGTGATTATTTGACTCACATCAAAACCTGAGGACCAATTACTAGGTTTCAAATCACACGCTGTCTGGCTTAACCACCCATCTGACTGCACCTCCATCCATCTCAGGCTCATCAGCAGAGGAACATCAGGCCTTAATGTTCTACATATTCCAGCCCCTGCTGGAATGACCCGTGAAGCTCTCGAGTCCGCTAGCAAGCAGTGATCAAAGACGGCAAGGAGGGTTATCTGGGTGGGTGGGGGCAGTCAGACTTGTCTAAACACCTGGCTGTGTGTTTAGCTCTTCGATAGGCACGCCACCTGCTGTAGGTGCTGGGCCGTCTCGTGACGAAGGCAGAACGGATAGGTGACTTTGCCCACCTGTGATGACGCAGGGCAGGGAACGGATTCCTGTGCTGCCGGCCACCAGGGACGCCTCATACACGTCCCGCTCGTCCCGGGGCAGCACCTGGTCCACACGCTGGTCCACGGACACCGTCAGGACCCAGTCCCGGATCTCCTCTCGCTTGTCGTCCTGGGCAGAGCAGGGAGGTGACGCGTCGTTAAATTCCCCTGTGGCTTATTAACTCGGCCTGGGTTCCATGTGTGTGGAATTTGCATGTTCCCCCTGTGTCATCGTGGGGTTTCCTCCGGGTACTCCGGTTTCCCCCCACAGTCCA
>JAODUD010000039.1:6868789-6886660 GCA_026784285.1 Stomatorhinus walkeri | reverse complement strand
GGGCGTCTCAAACTAGTAGCCCTTAGTATACATCAGTACCCGTGAAGTAACTTTCAGTTTCAAAAAGGTTGGTGACCCCTGACGTTAATAGATACTATAATATGTTAGCTCAAAAGCTGTTGACCAGTCCAGAGATATCAAAGCATGACCTTTCTGGTGAATTTACAGTTCCTCTCAGTATCTCTCAGTATTTACACTTGTACTCTCTGTCATTGTTTACTAGGTTAAGCGAGAGGTTGGGGACGTTTCCATTCTGGTAAACAACGCTGGAGTGGTCACGGGGAAGTATACATTTACAGAAGCTCCAGACAACCTCGTGGACCGCACACTGAGGGTCAATGCAGCTGCCCACTTTTGGGTAAGTGCTCATCATCAGTTTGAAAAGTCATCGCTGCTCAGTTGTAACTATCAGTTGTTCGCTTACTTATTTCATCGTCCACACGGCAAAACCAACTGTCCCCTTGGCAATGATTAAGCTCAATTGAATTCTTTTTGGTAGTGAAAATTGATGTTGACTGTAATCGCCGCTTCCGTTTCCTTCTGGCCCCTAGACATACAAAGCCTTTTTGCCAGCCATGATAGCACGCAACCATGGCCACCTTGTGTGTGTAGCCTGCCATGGAGGACTCTTTGCGATGAACGGCTTAGCAGGCAAGTCTGTGTTCTTCCCCAGTACTATCAGACCTCTGTAGAGCTTGAGTCTGTTCCACCGTCTCCTCCAAAGCCAAGGTCCCTTGTTGCTCACCTTACCTGAGGTGTCGACAGCTGTGCCTGATTCTCCTAGGCTACTTAACTGGTCTAGTAGGTTTTCCAAGTGCGAGGATCTGTTTGACTTACTCTATGTCTGACCACTGAGCATCTCAGATCCCTGCTTTCCTCTGTGTGGTTTATTCTCCACTTGTTCCCCTGTCCGGTGACTGTGTGCCCAGATGCCCATATCAGTGCAAGTGTGTGTGCCAGTTTTCCTGTATGCCTGCCTAACCCCTCACCCCCAGGATAGACCTTCCAGCTTCTTAATCTCTGCTTCATTTCCTGATTGTAACTCTTAGCTCATGTTTTGGTTTCTTGTTTTCTCTGCATTTAACTCTCAGTCCCAGGGGTTACACAAACAACTATGCAACATCTGCACTGATTAGATTTTTACTTTCGCATTACCAATGACACTCTGTTTGCACCTTATAATTACAGATTGTGCCTGATGTATGTCATGTGCTATATGTATAGATATTTACTGTCTGTATCTTGTCTATGTAAACTTTCAGCATTGCACTGCTTGAATTAGCATTAATTACTATGTATTCAAATACCCTGCATTTACTCCTCTCCTTTGTGAATCTTGCATCTTGTATTACCTGTCTGTGGTACAGTATACCCTAATTTTTTACGCGTTTATTGTCAGGGTGTCAATTCACTCTTGAATTCATTTTATTTTCATATAGCGCCTTTCACAACAGAATCACCGCAAAGGGCTTGATAAGGGTGTGTGGCAGTTCATTAGTACATCATTTATCCAGAATGGTACTTGAAACAGGGAAAAGGGAAGACGACAAACAGGGAGAAAAAAGGTCGACTGGCCTTTATAAAAGCGAAGTGCGGTCATGGTCAATGCCAGGTCTCTGTGCAGGTCTGTATGAGTCAGCAGACTGTGACCACACATATGATGTCTCAGTTCAGTATTTGTATCCATGATGCTTTGATACTGCATCCATATCTGATTTGAACAAGAGACTTGAATCTAACGGCACTTTTCCACTACCACTGAGAACCGAGCCAAACCACAAAAAGATGGCTTTCCAATGTAAATTACTAATTGAGCATTAGCAAACCTGTACCTGTGATGACATGGCTGACCTGATTTTGTCACCACCATCTGATTGGTCAAAATATATGGTGACGAGAAAGAACAGGTGATTGGTGTCGATATGCATGGATTAGTAGTATCACACATCGTGATACATTGATGCATTCCTGATAACCTGGAACTAGAAAATTTCCAACATCCTGCTTGAAAAACGCAAGTTAATTCTAATTCCACTAGCGCTTGATGTTAACATAACATGGCAATTTTCAAAGACGTGCTACTGAGAATTAGTACATAGTAAATCGTAATGCTCACCGTGTGAATAGTAAACAAGCATCTCTTTGGTTTTGCATCACCATCGCTCACCAAACCCAGCAATGCCTTTACTGAGCCAACCCTTCTGCAGTAGATAATCAAGGCAAGTTGTAACTGCACTATAACTAGTGTGGGTTGGTATGGGTTGCATATGGCCTTGTTCACTGTATGTTAGTGAAAAAGTGCTTTAAGGTGGCGCCAAGGTTGTGAGCTAAGCGGCAGAAGCTCAGACCCTGAGAGGGGAGCACAGAGGTTATAATAGCATGCCTGTCCACGCTCGCGTTTACCTCTGAACACCTCAGTTTTCTCTGCTTTGAGTGACAAAGCATTTTCACTTATCCATGTGTTAACTTCATTAAAGCAGTTAAAGTCACAAGAGATGAGTTGTCATTAGATGTAGCTGAAATGTATATTTGAGTGTCATCAGTATAGGACTGATAAACATTATGTTTTCTGATTATATTACCTACTGGCAGTATGTAGAGATAAATATAGACCAAGCACTGATCCCTGTGATACTCCAAATTTGACCAATGATATTGACAATGTGCCTCCAACTGTGTCAGCAAAATTTTCCTCCAGCCTTGGTCTTGTGGCAATAAAGATTCTGATGTGCTACTGACACCAGCATTCTTAGCAACCTGACACAGGATGAGGGTTGAGGGTTTTATATCTCTTAAAGGGTTACAGGATCAAATCTTTCAGAAGTGTATCATATTTTTACCCGGAATACCCATCCATTCATCTTCCCCCATTCCTGTTCCAGGCAGCATTGGGCATAAGTGCAGGGAACACTTCACAGAGCAAATGCACACAGTCACGGGCAATTTAGAAGCACCACCTTACCTAAATGAATGTCTTTGGACTGTGGGAGGAGTATTCCCGCATGAGTACGTCTTATCTTAATTTGATATTTCTGTAACTTACACTTCCATTTTATGGACATGATCATATTTACAATACTTTATGGGGACTACTAAAATGTGCCAGGATACGTGATGATGTTAAATCTAGCACTTTGCTGTTTGGTTTAACATTCATATCATATCGTTTATGTTCTGATTAGACAGTACCTCATGGTGGAGTTACCCGCAATTGTTTCACAGATTACTGTGCTAGCAAGTTTGCTGCCATTGGCTTTGCTGAATCCATCGCTCTGGAACTTCTTGTCCTTAAAAGGGAGGGAATTAAAACCACGATCGTCTGTCCTTACTTGATCAACACAGCTATGTTTGGAGGATGCCAGACAAAGTAAGTCACAAAGTACTACATATAACTAAATAATTAGATGAATGTATAGTCAAGCACAAAATCATTGAACGACAATCGTTTGTTTATCACCCATGCTTAGATGGCCATCCTTCATGCCAATAATAGACCAGAAGGATGCAGCAAAGAGGATTGTGGATGCTATTCTGTGTGAGCAGATGTTCCTACTGCTACCCTCCAGTCTGTACTTTCTGATGGCGCTGAAAAGGTGGCAAATGCATTACTACTCGTGTGTTTTGGGACTGTTGCATGACTCCACTTTTTGGTTCAGAACCGAAGTCTCCTGCACTAGGCTCTTGTGGTTATTTGGGAAGGTCTGATTACTGGTTGAACTAGACTTATTGTGGATGCTCTGATGGGAAATCACAGAATGGCTATGGATACCTCACATAGCAAAGATACATTGACTTAAGTTAAAAAATGTTCACGATATTTTCTCATGAGCACAACAAAAGTAGAGCAGAAGTCCTTGGCTTATTCTGAATTTTATGTTTATTGCACATTATAACTTTTTGCAGGGTTAACATTGTATTTTTAGGCATTCCATGAAACATTTATAAACAAAATAATTAATGCAAGGTCAGATATGTATTTACAATCCACTGTATTGCTGAAACTATAATTTTAATCAAGATGTGCATTTAAATGTGAGCAGGTCTTTGAAAATGGCCTCATGGTGACAGAAATTCAGCCCAAGTTGTTCAGTGTGGGATTTTGCAGGAAATTAATTTTCACCTTTATAAATGAATAGTTGAGCTCTGTACTCATCAGTCAATGACGTAGTTCATCTTAAAAAAAATATGCAGCACTTCTGCAGTAACTATTAATAATAATTAAGAAAGATCTTTAATGCTTCACTATGATTTATTGGTCAGTAGCCTACTCAGTCAAAGACCATGATATTTTACCAAGCACATTTTGTCAGATCTGGCCGAAGCATCCGTCTGCTGCAGCCAGTAAATCGGCGAACAAGAAAGTGACATCATTTGCGGTTGGTATAGACGGGCTCTTTTTGAGCTGATGCGTACCTTTGTGGTGTTATTTTTGTGCTTTCAGTTTCATGCCAGCCAAGCTGGGCATCATCTTTGTCAACTTCTTCGGTGGGCTGGACCTGATGGACCGGTTCAGAGGCATCCCGGTGCCCACGGTGTCCTACAAGAGGCCACAGCGGCAGAGGGAAAATAGCGTGCTTGGGGAGACATAGAATCTACTGATCACAGCTAAACAGCAAACCAATTAAGCGTTTTGGATTATCGTCAGTACCATTTTGTGTTACTATGATATAATTTAAAGATTAAAATTAAAGTAAACGCGAATATTATGAGGTAAGAAAACGATTTTTTGAAGTGCAATTTAACTGCTTGCTAGTGTGAGGTAGATGTACTGAAATGTAAAAAAATGCCAAATTTCCAATAAATTTCAATAAAGTTAAACAATAAGTCATAATCTATAGTGTGCTTCTTTGAAATTAAAATATAGAAATTTTAATATGATTTTGCATAGGAAGGAGCGACTCATTGTCCTGGAACCTGCAATTTCACATGTTGTAGCACCGGGCGGACCGCGGAACAGGACGCGCTCTTTGTAGTCCTTTACAGACATGAAACTAAGCGGCTGGAGTAATCGAATGGCTTGAAAAAAAATCAGAATACGAACTATTTCCAATCCATTCATCATATTTATATTAATACAAACAGGTTTTAAAGAATCACCTGACAGCTGCTATAACCATAGACGAATGACAATAAAAATCGTTTTTGAAAAGACTGCGCATTTCATGTGTTTACGTCTTCCTCTGCGTGCTGACGCCGCCCTACGCACCATTCACTTAGTCGCTGAAACTATAACAACTCGCACACTATGTGGCGGCAGTTCGGTAGTGTGGGTTAAGCGTGTTGAACATACGGCTGAAATTTGGGACTGGTAGTTTTTGCATCTATCGGAGCAGGAAGGCCTAGTGTGCCGGGACATATGAAATAGATCTTTTTGAGAATTTATTTCATTTACGCGGAATGCGATTTGGTTAGGCGGAGTATAAAATAATTCCGGCGGCGTGGTTTTCACGTGGGTTTGCTGCAACGAGAGCGGAGGGGATAAAGGCAGATAAAGTAGCTCAGGTTTCCCGGGCGAAGAAGTTTTTGCTTTGTGTAGGAAAGCCATCGTATTTCTTTTAGGGGGGATATAAATACACAGGTAGGTAGAATGACTGTTCAAGTGGGATCTCTTATTTTAGAAGATGGAACTACCTTCAAAGGCCGCCTGTTCGGGGCTGTCACATCAGTGTCTGGTGAAGTCGGTAAGTAGCCGGTCTTATGCTGGTGACGTTGAATTTCCATGTCCACTTTAAATGGGTCGTGAATACTAGATTTTGGGTCCATATCGATTCCGTAAACTTGTCGGCTTGTAGGTCTTTCTGCGCAGTTGCTGATGGTGATGTGCTTCAGGGTCCCAATGTGTGCAAACATGACTAGATCAGCAGAACTGCTTTCATAATCTCTCTTTCTTGCCATGAAAGTTTAACGTTCTTCGGCTGCTCCTAACAACGCGTCCCCTGTTCACTGTTTAATGTGGTAACAGCCATAGATAGCTGCTCACTATTGACCTGCGTGGAGGTCAGGAATGTACAGGCTGTTTGAACTAATTTGCGTATTGTCAGTAATTCTCACTGCGCATCAGTCAAGTGTACGATTTATGATTTTTATTTGATTTACCTATTGCGATTCCTTCAACAAGAAGTAAGTTTAACGTCGTGCTATATAAAGCCTTTTGCTTTGCTTATCCAAAGCATATGTAATATCTAATCTTCTAGTTAACCGTCTGGTGAGTCTTTAGTAAGTGGAACTTAAGAACTTGCAGATTGGGCTGTTTTTTCGGTTGTTTCTTATGACATAACTGACAATCGCTGATAAGCGATTGAGTGAGTGTCTTAAATGCAGATCCATTGTGCTGCTAATGGAGATGGGTATTCAAAGTGACAGCTTATTGGTTCTTTTTTTTATCTGGAAAATCAATATTCCTTTTTTGCAGCTCTGTTAAAAGTACCATAATAGTATTGTGGTAGTTAGTAATATATTTGTGATGCAGCTATCTTCTCTTTAGTATTCCAGACAGGTATGGTGGGCTATCCAGAAGCTCTCACCGATCCATCCTACAAGTCTCAGATCCTGACATTGACCTACCCGATGGTGGGTAACTATGGCATCCCCAGCGACGTAGACGGGGAGTATGGACTCAGCAAGGTGCGATGTATGAATGACACAAAGCTTTAAATACAGCTAGTTGCTAATATATGCTGAGACATGTGAATCAATTTTATTGAATCTTGTTATCATGGTACAAATTAAATTGCTCACCTCTTGTCTCAGTTATTTTTTTGGATAAGATAATTGTGGTAGCTTAATTTTTCCACATGCACACAGTGGTTTGAGTCCTCGAAGATCCATGCTGCTGCTCTTATTGTTGGAGAGATTTGCCAAAATCCAAGTCACTGGAGCTCCACAAAGTCTCTGGACCAGTGGCTGAAAGAGCAAGGAATTCCAGGACTTGAAGGTGAATCTGTCATGCTATTTTTAAGCAGGGATGCAGCAGGAAATTGGAACTATCGATGTTCTTTAAAATTGTGCGTGTGGTCCTTTCGGTGTGGTTTCATTGTGCGTTGTGGAGATTGATGGTCATTATCTTGGAAACCTGTGTGAGACAGGTATTGACACAAGGTGCCTGACAAAGAAGATTCGAGAAAAGGGAACCATGCTGGGGAAGTTGGTGGTGGATGGTACCCCTGAGACCACTGTACCGTTTGACAACCCTAACCAGAGGAATACGGTGAAGGAGGTCTCAGTAAAGGTAAACCTCCACCATAGGTGGACAGCTCAGGTCCAGAAAGGAAAAATCCAGACCAAGATTTTGTTTCAGTTGGCTGTGACTCTTTATAGTCAACTGGTTGGTTGAAACCAAATCTTGGTTTGGATTTTTCCTTTCTGGACCTGAGCCGTCCAGCTCTGAGCTCCATCAAGGTACCCTCCGCATGAAAAGATGTCTCTCAGTACTTAAAAACGAAGCAGTATTGAAGTAATACATGTATTCAGTCGCTGTCCAAACAGGACCAAAAATACTGTGGTATAGCAGGTGTTTTCCACTGATATCAACATGTTCCTGCCCCGATAGGAACCCAGAGTCTTCAATCCCAATGGGGTCGTGCGAATCACTGCGGTGGATTGTGGTATCAAGTACAACCAGATTCGCTGCCTTTGCCGGCGAGGGGCGCGTGTGACCGTAGTCCCCTGGAATCACCCATTGGATAGCGCAGGTCAGTGATGCCTAGAAGTTCTTAGCTTCTAGTGGTTGACACACTGAGGCTGACAGGTGGTTGGGGATTCCAAACTGCCCATCTGAATTGTACTTTGTTCAAGACCATTCTTTGTGATTGAGCAGTTTACATGGGGGTATGGTGATGGGCCAGCGATTGTGGGGGGGGTGGGGCTTCTTGTTTGTAATCACACTTCCTCAATCACTGCAGACTTTGATGGGCTGTTTATCAGCAATGGGCCTGGCGATCCTCAGTTCTGCAAAGAAACTGTTGAGAACATCAAGAAGGTGTTGTGTGAAGAGAACCCTAAGCCTGTCTTTGGTATCTGCTTGGGCCATCAGCTACTCTCCCTGGCTATTGGAGCTAAGACCTACAAAATGAAGTAAGTTCTAGCGAAACAATGTTTTTTTTTGGGGGGGGGGTTAGTTGTTCATTTCCACCTTTCCATTTGTTCCTGACTTTGTACCAAAAATTAAAAATCCACAGTGACAGATTCTCTCCTTTCTTAATTCCCATGGCTCCTAAGATCAAGACCCGTGTGAAATTCTGAATTGTTACCAAAGCTTTTTTTTTTTCTCTCTTTAATCCCACTCTTGTGGTTCAACTGGTCTGTTTTCGTTAAGGCGCCCTGAGATCAAGGCTTTGTTAGCTTCTGCTCAAGGCCAGCCGGAATCCCACCCTTCTTTCTCACCACCCCGTTGGTCGTGCAGCTGTTTTGGGTCCAAGGGTCACACGGTAGAAACTCCCATAAACACGGCCCTATTAAAAAAAAAAAAGGCTTTTCTGCTCAAGATCACATCCGATTTTACAGTATGTTGTTTGGTACTGATTACATTTTGAGGCTCTGATTCATGAGGCGCAGATGCTGGCGGGCGATGGTGTCCTTGTGTGTCTGTGAGCATGACATCTGATCTGTTTTCAGGTACGGAAACCGTGGCCACAACCAGCCCTGTATCCACAAGGGAACGAGCCGCTGTTTCATCACCTCCCAGAACCACGGCTTTGCAGTGGACCCCCTCACTCTCCCCTCTGACTGGGATGTGCTCTTCACCAACGCCAATGACCAGACAAGCGAGGGCATTGTGCACAACACCAAGCCCTTGTTCAGGTGGGCCTGAGTGTAACTCAGAGTGTTTGTTGGGTGCCTAGACGTTAATGATGAGGAAGATGAGGATTTCTCACTGTTATCCAATTCGTTTGACCCAGTGAGACCCACCACTAAAATAGCCAGTGGGATGTGGGTTAAATCAGTCTGATTGGTTGCGGGTGATACTGTCTGTCATAGGTTTCAGTCGTATAATTCACATCAGATTTTTGAGTCTCAAAATCACTAGAATAAATGCAGAGTGTAATGTAAATTGTACAGAATGAGAAACACTTTCTAAATGATGAAATAATGTAACATAATGTGATTAAAATTCATTTGTTTCTGTTTAGATAGGTGCTACAGAGGTTTAACGTAAATGTTAAACTTAAATGTTCCATAAAGTCTTGATGGGTTTTTTTGTGCAGTGTTCAGTTCCACCCGGAACACATGGCAGGCCCCACGGATTTGGTCGGCCTCTTTGATGTGTTCCTGGCCCTGATCACCGACTTCAAACAGGGCAAAGTTGGGAAGCCAGGTCAGAGATTACGACACTTGAGTTGACGGCAGACCGATTACAACTTCCGAGGCCAATAAGATGCCTTCACACTGCAGTCTGTTAATGCTTTTTGCAGTTGGTTTCGTGTTATGGGGGTCTGAGGTATTAACAGTCAAGTTCAAATGTTTTGCACAGTGAAGGAAAGGCTGACTGAACACCTCACCTACACTGGAGCCCCCAAAATGGGTGACTTTGTGCGCCCCCGGAAAGTGCTGATCCTGGGCTCGGGTGGCTTATCCATTGGCCAGGCTGGGGAGTTTGATTATTCTGGCTCTCAGGTGAGCACACCCAAGGCCCAGGGAACACTAGGGGTTCAAGGACCTGACCAAGGGCTGTGAAAGCAGCAAAGGCTTCACTTGTGGTGCGAGAACGTTGACAAATTGTCCCTCCCTCTTCTGCGGTTGGCGCCCTCTGCAGGCCATAAAGGCACTGAAGGAGGAGAACATTCAAACGGTCCTCATCAATCCCAACATAGCCACAGTGCAGACCTCCAAGGGGCTAGCTGACAAGGTGTACTTCCTTCCCATCACCGCAGAGTATGTCACACAGGTAAGGTGTTCTGTATAGTGGGTACTCTTCTTTCTGTAGACAGTTCCAAGATGTTGCGGGCACAAATCTTCCTCTACAACCTGTAGCTTGACAAGCAGAGTATTGCATTAATGACGTAAAGGTCATGAGTTCATATCCCTGAGAACCCATGGAAAATAACTCTTCCTGTAAGTTGCTTTGGATAAAAGTCCCAGATAAATGAATAAAATCGCTTAGTATCGCAAGTCTGAACATTCATTTGACGGTTTTTGATGAGCTTGGGCACTGGATGTTATACACCCCCCTGTCCTTTTCCCGGCCTTTCCAGGTTATTAAAAACGAGCGTCCCGACGGGGTACTGCTCACCTTTGGGGGGCAGACCGCTCTCAACTGTGGGGTGGAGCTGACCAAGCAGGGAGTTCTGGAGCGCTATGCTGTCCGGGTGTTGGGGACGCCCGTGGCCTCCATCGAGATGACGGAGGACCGCAAGATCTTTGTGGAGAAGATGGAGGAGATCAACGAGCATGTGGCGCCTAGTGAAGCGGCCATGTCCGTGGAACAGGTGTGGTGACAGAGGCCCTCTTTAATCTGACTTTTGTTCCACCTGGAACAACAACCCAGTCGAACCCATGAATTCAGGCATGCCCAGAACAGGGGAGTGTATATGTGTGAGAATCTTGGTACTTATACGGTCCTCATAGGACCAGTATTGATACGCCTGATCTTCAGCTATAAATGTGCCTTGGATTTTACCTTGGTTTCATAGCTGTGCTTAGGCATTTTGAGGACTGCGCATGCCAGTTGTGTTATATTGGGGGAAAAAACTGCTGCGTATAAATCTTTAACCTGCAGTGAAGCGTTTTCAATGCACAGTCTAAAGCCTGAGTGCAGGTCGCATTGAATTGTGTTCATCACTGGCCACTCCTGCCGTAGCCGATTTCGCTTGGTACCCTCAGGCGGTGGCGGCTGGCGAGCGCCTGGGCTTCCCCGTGCTGGTGCGCTCGGCTTTCGCCCTCGGAGGCCTTGGGTCGGGCTTCGCCAACAGCCGGGAGGAGCTGGTGACGCTGGCCACACAGGCCTTTGCGCACACCTCCCAAGTGCTAATCGACAAGTCCCTCAAAGGTTGGAAGGAGATCGAGTACGAGGTTGTCCGGGACGCCTATGATAACTGCATAACGGTACGTGTAATGATTTCAGAACTAAGAGAAGATATAGTAGAAGGTATTGCTAATTTTGTCATGGCTAGTAGAGCAACACGGCGTGGAAAGTGTAACTCGCTTGATCTTTAACTGTAAACCCAGTGGGCAGCAGTAGATGTATCTTTGCTGTTTAACCCAACTAACTGGAATGTGAACCACCCAGACTGGTGGGTCTTCTCCCCACATATGAGACCCCATGTAAGACACACTGTATTTTGACTAACGCATCCCTTGAAATCGTGGATTGTGCCTTTCTGGCGAAACATAAACTATTAACGGACCTTATGGCCTCCTGTGGCGCGTCCCCTCTAGGTGTGCAACATGGAGAACATCGATCCGCTGGGCATCCATACAGGGGAGTCCATAGTGGTGGCACCCAGCCAGACACTCAATGACCGCGAATACAACATGCTGAGGGACACTGCCATCAAGGTCATCCGCCACCTTGGCATCGTGGGGGAGTGCAATATCCAGTATGCGCTCAATCCGGAATCCGAGCAGGTGAGGGCAATGCATTGGTGCCGAGTTCCAGACCGGAGGATGGAAAGCAGTGGATGTTTTGGTACTGACACCCCCTCACTCTATCAGTATTACATCATAGAGGTAAACGCACGCCTGTCTCGAAGCTCTGCCTTAGCAAGTAAGGCAACCGGATACCCACTGGCGTACGTGGCGGCTAAACTAGGCCTTGGTATTGCACTTCCTGTCCTCAAGTGAGTTTTCCCGTCAAACGCAATCTTGCATGCTAGCGTGTGACTTGTGAGGAGGCGT
This sequence comes from Stomatorhinus walkeri, assembly GCA_026784285.1. NCBI lineage: Eukaryota > Metazoa > Chordata > Actinopteri > Osteoglossiformes > Mormyridae > Stomatorhinus > Stomatorhinus walkeri. Next base: position 6,874,828 of record JAODUD010000039.1, on the reverse strand, counting down.
CAGTGATTCGATATTAAATGGGCATAGGGAAGTACACACTCAACTAAAATGCAACTCCCTTTTCAGGAATTCGGTCACCAACTCCACCAGTGCCAATTTTGAGCCAAGTCTGGATTATTGTGTGGTCAAGGTGCCTCGCTGGGACCTGAGCAAATTTCTCAGAGTCAGCACTAAGATTGGCAGCTCCATGAAAAGTGTTGGTATGCCTATAGAAACGGCGTCTGTTTAGTCGTCTTTGAATATAGAATCTGTACCTGTGCCACTCTCCTACCTGTTGCTTGTTGCAAATCATTCTGTAAACCTGAGGTAGGCCTGTTTACTTTAACTCGGTGGTTCCCAACCCAGTCTTCAGGGACCTCAGACAGTCCACATTTTTGCTCCCTCCCAACCAATCAAGAACAAGGGGCTGGTACACCTGGTACAGGTGTTGGCAGCTGGGAGGGAGCAAAAATGCGGACTGTCTGGGGTCCCTGAGGACTGGGTTGGGAACCACTGCTTTAACTGATGTTGGGTTTAAATTGCTTGCGGTCAAAAGCTACAACTAGGAGGGATGGTAATTAGATTTTGATGTCTGTGCACAAGGGGAGGTCATGGCCATTGGCTGCAACTTTGAGGAAGCCTTCCAAAAGGCCCTAAGAATGGTGGATGAGAACTGTGTTGGATTTGACCACACCATCAAACCTGTCTCTGATCAGGTTAGTTTGATCAGCTCTCTGCGAACTTGCACTAATATCCCAGCAATGTCATATCTGCTGTGACATAAACACCCCACCACCTAATTTTGCCACCAGGAGCTACAGACCCCCACGGATAAGCGCATTTTTGTGCTGGCCGCTGCGCTCCGTGCTGGGTATTCCGTTGATTGCCTGTATGAGCTGACCAAGATCGACCGCTGGTTCCTGCACAAGATGAAAAACATCGCTGATCACGGGAAACTTCTGGAGTCCTTCCGCCAGGAAGGGACCACCATTCCTCCGGAGGTCCTTAGGACAGCCAAGCAGTTGGGCTTCTCAGACAAGCAGGTCGCCCTAGCTATACAGAGGTACCGCATTTCACCCTCTTCACTATCTTCTACTGCCGAGTCCTTTATCCCCTGGGGCATTCAGTCTTAATGTTTTTCATCTAACTTATTTCCTTAATTGATTTTATAATTGGTGACATCACACGGTGCTCGTAGATAAGTCATCAAATGAAAATAGTATTACCAAAGCTAGCTGATACAAGGATGCATGAACAACTTCTTGGAACTACTATGTGATGTACAGCACGGAGCTGGCAGTGAGGAAGCTCCGTCACGACTGGAAGATCCTCCCAGTGGTGAAGCAGATTGACACAGTGGCAGCTGAGTGGCCAGCCCACACCAACTACCTGTACCTGACTTACCACGGCATAAAGAGCGACCTGACCTTCGGGGAGCCACACGTCATGGTCATTGGGTCTGGCGTTTACCGCATCGGCAGCAGCGTGGAGTTTGACTGGTGTGCTGTGGGTTGCATCATGGAACTTCGTAAGGTATGGCAGGGGTAACGGTGGCAGTGAAGATAGTGATCGGGGGGGGGGCGAAGACCTACATAAAGTTGACAATTGGGTCGACGCAAGAATTCTCTGCCTTTTAATGTAAGAGTTATTCTTGTAAAACGTTTGCGTTTCCATTGCTGTCGTCTTCAGTGTGTATCGTGTGCAGTGTTTCCTCTAGATTTACAGCATGGGGGGGGCGGGGCAGACGGACACCGACAGGATTCGTGGTGTTCATATGTTTCTTTTAATGACAGCAGTCAATATAACAACTGAACTGAACATACCCCCCTAATATAATGGTAGGGGAAATACTGACGTGCCTCATGTCTTCTAGATGGGCTACAAAACCATTATGGTAAACTACAACCCAGAAACTGTTAGCACAGATTACGACATGTGCAACCGACTCTACTTTGATGAAATCTCATTTGAGGTATGTATTTTTTATTTTTTGTATTGGGAGGTTTTGCTTTTGTCCAACCACCAGCGCGGTTGACCCCCCAAGCTTCCGGCCGACAGGTAGTGATGGACATCTATGAGATGGAGAACCCCGAAGGGGTCATTCTGTCCATGGGAGGTCAGCTGCCCAACAACATCGCGATGGCCCTGCACCGGCAGCAGTGCCGCATCCTGGGCACCTCGCCCGAGTTCATTGACTCTGCGGAGAATCGCTTCAAATTCTCCAGGATGCTGGACACCATCGGTATCAGCCAGCCACAGTGGAAGGAGCTTGCTGAGACGGAGGTATGGCCGCCACATTAAGCACCGTGAACAGTGCTGCACACTCGCGCCGTAAATTTTATGGCGCATGTCGAGTGATCAGCAGGACTTTAGATGATGGGCGTAAACATTAGTCCAAATGCCTGCTTTTTGGTAGCAGGTCGGTAGCACTCCTAACATGAGGTCTACTGTGATGCCCAAAAGTTAACCTGTATAAATTCGGATTATTTTGCATGCGCCACATAAATGCGATGTGGTACCATGCAGTCCTACTTCTTATAACATCCTGATATTGAAACTCGTTTTGGGTATTTGTTGCCAATTAGATTTTATAGCCCACTACAATATTAGCCAGGGAATCGTAACTGAATTTAAATGGGCAATTGGTATAATTTGAGACAAATAAAATGGAATGACATTTGTGGCAGTAAATATAACTAAGTTGCATTTTGTAGCCCTTATGGTATTGTCTGTAGTTGATTGAGACGTCTTGTCTTCATCGTTCTCAATGACAGTCGGCTATGCGTTTTTGTGAGACCGTCGGCTACCCTTGCCTAGTGCGGCCCTCCTATGTGCTGAGCGGGGCTGCCATGAACGTGGCGTATTCTGACAGCGACCTGGAGAAATACCTCAGCAATGCGGTTGCTGTGTCCAAGGAGCATCCTGTAGTGATCTCCAAGTTCATCCAGGAGGCCAAGGTAGGACGTCCAAATGTGGAACCTATAAACATGAATTTTTATTAATTATTCCCTTTTTGTAATGAGTTCCCTGACTCCTGTGTTAGTGTTGAATTTTGAAAATGGAGTTGTTGTTCAGTTCATGATTTAAAGGCCCAACAGGTGAACCTGCCTCACAGTGCTTAGGAGTAATCTTCTTACCATTCCTTGCGTATAAATATTTTGTTTCACGGAATTTCAAGTCTTAACACGTTAGCTTGTCTTGCAGGAAATTGACGTCGATGTAGTGGCATGCGATGGTGTAGTCGTCGCCATGGCGATCTCGGAACATGTGGAGAATGCGGGCGTTCACTCGGGTGATGCCACATTGGTCACCCCACCTCAAGATATCAATCAGAAGACCATGGAGCGCATCAAGATGATTGTGCATGCCATTGGCCAGGAGTTGCAAGTGACTGGTCCCTTTAACCTGCAGCTCATTGCTAAGGTAAGGACATGAGAAGGGCTTTTTCTTGCTCAACAGGCCACAGGAATTTTGAGTTGACTTGATCATCACTTGTTTAATATTGAGTCCCTATTAAGTGTTTTTGTATTCTATTGGCAGGACGACCAGCTGAAGGTGATTGAGTGTAATGTCAGGGTCTCGCGCTCCTTCCCCTTCGTCTCAAAGACACTCGGGGTGGATCTTGTGGCCTTGGCAACCCAGGTCATCATGGGAGAAGAGGTGGAGCCTGTAGGGCTGATGAAAGGAACAGGGATCGTGGGTGTCAAGGTAAGAGGAAGGAAGTTTGGCTAACACTTCTACAACAGATGAATGGGTAGAAAATAAAACTGTTTGCTTATCAGAAGATAAACAAGCAGATTACATGAAGGGCGAGTGGAAACTATCACATGGTCTCTTCAGGACCGGACAAAAGTGTATTTAACTATGCAATCATTATAGAGTTTTGCTTAATCATTATGTGTGGGTATTGGTCACAAAGAGTATTTAGGAATATGTAATCTAAATAGGTATGCCAGTGTGGCAAAAACCTGATCATTTGAGACCCTTTGCACAAAATCAGTCCCATTTATGTATTATATGCTTCAGAGTAAAAAGTACCTGAGGGACATCAATTATGTAAACGCAATTATGTTTAAATAGCTCCTAAAAAGTATCCATTGCAAGACTGCTACTGGAAAACTTTTGTGTGCCTCAGGTCCCGCAGTTCTCGTTTTCACGCCTTGCGGGAGCTGACGTGGTTCTGGGGGTGGAGATGACCAGCACTGGTGAGGTGGCCTGCTTTGGAGAGGACCGCTACGAGGCCTACCTGAAGGCCATGCTTAGCACTGGCTTCAAGATCCCAAAGCAGAACATCCTCCTCTCCATTGGTAGCTATAAAGTATGGGCTACTCCTCACTCCCACGTTTACCCTTATCTGATTGGATGTTGTTGACTAGTTAAATGAATAACCTAATGAGCAAAGTTTCTCTTGTTTTTCTGTTTCTTTTTTATGTATATAGAACAAGAGTGAATTGTTGCCCACAGTCCAGGCTTTGGAGAGCCTCGGGTACAACCTGTATGCCAGCCTGGGCACAGCGGACTATTACACGGAGCACGGAGTGAAAGTATTTTATCCACGTGGCACAACATGCACAGCTCAGACCTGTGAAAGGAGGCACGTTGTTAGCCTTGCTGGTGACGTCGCTTTTTGTTCCTGAAGGTGATGGCAGTGGACTGGCCCTTCGAAGAGGAGTCAGACTGTCCCACCAAAGAGAAGCAGAGGAACATCATGGATTACTTGGAGGAGAACCACTTTGACATGGTCATCAACCTGTCCATGAGGAATTCTGGGGGGCGCCGCCTCTCTTCCTTTGTCACCAAGGGATACCGCACACGCCGCCTGGCCATTGACTACTCTGTGCCTCTCATCATCGACATTAAGTGCACCAAGCTCTTTGTCCAGGTGAGCAGGGGACCTACCCAGTCTTCTGTTTCAAGGCGTCTTTGCTGCGCACTGTGTGGCAGCAGATGAGTAAAGGACAAGATCAGGTTTCAACTCTAGTCATTGATGTGTTTAAGCTAGATTCTTAACCTGAATTGGATGAACTATGGCGGTAAAGGACGATATAAGTCATGAGCTGGTGATTGGTGTTTCTCCTTACAGGCTCTTCGTCAGATTGGTCACGCGCCACCAGTTAAAACCCACATAGACTGCATGACATCACAGAAGCTGATTCGCTTGCCGGGTAAGCCCAATCCTGTGTCATGATACGGTCACCTGGGCTCTGTTTCTTCACTTATAGGCCCCCTCCCCGTGTCACCAGGTCTCATAGACGTGCACGTCCACCTGCGTGACCCGGGTGCCACCCACAAGGAAGACTTCTCATCTGGCACGGCAGCCGCCCTCGCTGGTGGCATCACCATGGTGTGCGCCATGCCCAACACGACGCCCGCGGTCATCGATGCCAACTCGCTTGCCACAGTCCAGAAGGTAATTTTAGCAACGATTGTGCAACTTTTAAATGATGGGTGTGCGTTTGATATTTCCTTGCGATCTTGGCTGTCCACCTGAACTCCATCTTGTTGATGCACATCTTCAGCTGGCCAAGGCTGGTTGCCGCTGTGACTATGCCTTGTTCCTGGGAGCTTCTTCAGACAATGCCGCTCTCCTGCCCGCCATCGCCAGTTCGTCGGCCGGTCTGAAGATGTACCTGAATGATACTTACTCTACACTGAAGATGGACAATGTGTCTCTCTGGATGGAGGTATTCAGTCATATGCCTAAGAGGAGATCTGGTTTAGTGTGGTCTGCCGGGTGCCTCTGACCCAGCAAACCTGCCCCGTACCTGCAGCACTTTGAGAAGTGGCCGGCGCACCTTCCCATCGTGGCACATGCAGAGAAACAGACGGTGGCTGCCATCCTCATGGTGGCACAGCTCTACCAGAGACCCGTGCACATCTGTCACGTTGCCAAGAAGGAAGAGGTGAGTGTCTTAGGCCAATTTAGGGCATGGAATGGTTGCCTAGAAACTGTTATCTCCGATACCTCATAAATAGATTATAAATTAATAAAATGTAACAGCAAGCCTTAACTCGGAATGATCTAGATCAGTGTTTCTCATCCCAGTTCTCAGGGACCTC
>JAODUD010000039.1:6849701-6868782 GCA_026784285.1 Stomatorhinus walkeri | reverse complement strand
CAAACTCCTAACCAATCAAGAACTCCAAATACCTGGTACAGGTGTGGTGGGACTTGGGAGGGAGCAGAAACATGGGCCGGTTTGAGATCCACGAGAGGGACGATTTTTATTCCTGCTCCTATTGGTTCGGCCACGAATAAACATTTCTTGCTCATTAGTTATATTTACAAGTTCATTAGTTACTTCTGTCTAGATGAAGAGGCTGAATGCAAGGAATAATATGGGTGAGCTCAGTTATTTTATGCCGGGAGATAATGGATTTTGCAGCAAGTGGTTCACCAGATGGTTTATATTTTGAAAATGTGTATTTTTCAATGCTAGAGGCCCATCATGCTATCTGTAACCCAGCCCTGCCCTCTGCACAGATATTCATCATCCGAGCAGCCAAGCAGAGGGGCATCCGGGTGACGTGTGAGGTGGCTCCCCACCACCTCTTCTTGTGCGAGGACAACGTGGCAGCCATTGGGGAGGGCCGGGCGCAGGTGCGCCCCATGTTGGGTACAAGAGAAGACATGGAGGCTCTGTGGGAGAATCTGGATATCGTCGACTGCTTCGCCACGGACCACGGTGAGGATCATGGCCCAGCATGACACAATGCTTTAGATGCCTCTGGTCCTCTGGTTGATTCTGACCCTCCATGTGTGTAGCCCCTCACACAGTGAAGGAGAAGGACTCTGAGAACCCGCCCCCAGGGTACCCTGGCTTGGAGACTATGTTGCCCCTGCTACTCACAGCAGTAAGCAAGGGCCGCCTCACCGTCGACGACATCGTCAAGCGTCTGTACGAGAACCCGCGCAGGATCTTCTCCCTGCCACCCCAGGAAAACACATATGTGGAGGTTTGTGACTACATTCTTCTAGTGATCTTCTGGTGGAGTATGTTTCTAAAAATCCTCTAAACTTCCACAGACCGTATAAAAATCTGGTTTGCATTCTTCTCCCTGCTTCTGCTACAAAAACATCCAAAAACACTGCCTGATGTTTCTATATATTGAAGAACCACTGGCTTTTTTTTTTTCAGGTGGACCTGGAGCAGGAGTGGACCATTCCTAGTGAAATGCAGTTCACGAAGTCTAAATGGACCCCCTTCAAGGGCATGAGTGTGAAGGGTAAAGTGAGGAGGGTTGTACTGAGAGGGGAGGTTGCCTACATTGATGGGCAGGTGAGCTCCGTTCTTCTCACTGGTCAGAGTTGTTTGCTGATCACTGTCTGCTTCACTGGGTTTGAATCCGTGGCTGCATTCTCCTGTACGGGGTCCACACTAACGCTTGATTTGTGCTTACTGGTGCCATAGGTGTTGGTGCCCCCTGGGTATGGGCAGGATGTGAAGACCTGGGCCAAAGTGGGACCTCCAGTGCCAGCCTCAGAGCTGGTGAAGGACATCCCAAAGGTAGGGTCCTGTAACCTGGGTGTTCTATCAGTATTTTGAGGTGGATCCGGCCTCGGATGGTGGCAGCAGTGATAACGCGCCCGTGCCTTTGACAGACCCCAGAGCGCCATCGTCAGGCTTCTCAGTGTGAGATCATACGCACACGCGCCCCCAGCCCCAGGCGGTCTGCGGATTGCCGGTTTGCACTCCCGCCCCGTGTCCACCGGGCCTCTGACCCCGGGCTGCCCCAAGGTACCAGCCCCTTCACTCTCTCACACAGACACACACGCACACACACCCTTTATTGCTAATCACTGACATGTTTTGCTTGGTTGCCAACATTTTCTGCTCTTGCTAACCGACCAGTCAGGCTAAAGCATATTAAGCGTGGGCCCTTTGTCGCCAGGTCACTCCGAGTTTTAAATGGCTTCTCTGTCCGTAATACAGATTCTTTACCATTCGCAGGTTTTAGGAATCCTGCCTCTTGGGTCTTGAGACTCATTAAAGGCTTTGGTGGTAAATTTCAAGTGGAAAGATCAGTAATTATGATCCTGTACCTGTACAGTAACATTTTGATTTCTGTGGTTCTTTTCCTGAAATCAATCTAATCAAGTTTAATTTTCCCAAATGAAAAATGTAATCAGTGCTGCAGCCCGTTAAGATGAACTGATGCCTCGTTAAGCAATTTGCTCTAATCCCGTCTACAGCAGATTTTTTTTAGGTGAAAGGTTGCCTGTTTCTCCAGACACCCTATATTAGTAAGAGCTGTACTCTGTGCATCTCAGCTCCCTTATCCTTGAAGGGCTGTAGTTCATATCTGATTGCAGTTTCAGGGGAAGCGAATAGCTGGGCTTCTGCCAGGGTTCTCATAATTAAGTGAATTAAATTGGGTACTGGCCAGGGTGACCGTCCTCCCCCCCCCCCCTTGTTAAATCCATGCATATCTTGGCTAAAATAGTGAACCACTACCTTTAATCAACACTGGATGGCAGAGAATGCGATATGATTTTCTGTCGTGTTAATTTTTGCAATGTTTGTTTTTAAAGTTTTGCTTAATCCCTAAGTGTCCATCAGATTCCATGATAAGTCGTTATGTGAAAGTCTGGCTGTTAAGGACTAAGAAGCAGCCACTCGGTCGCTCAGGCTCTGTATAGTCCTGGGTTTATTTGCTTTACTGCTTCCTCAGACGTGGCGATGTCAGCGGAGACTGCTGCTCACCCTCCGCCGGTGGCCCGGATCCTGTCTCCGCAGCACGGGCTTCCCTTAGCTGTGACCCACACTCAAATGTCCCCTCTGCTGCACCCACTCGTGGCCCAGCACATCCTGTCCGTCAAGCAGTTCAGCAAGGACCAGGTGACTCGTTCGCACATCACGGGAGCCCAGGCCGCCCCTATATCCCGTGTCTAATAGCCGCCGAAGGACATGCTTATCCTTCATCCTTTGACAGTACTTGTCTCATCCACACAAGCTTCATGAATCCCTCCCCCTTGATATTCCAGATGTCGCACCTGTTTAATGTGGCTCATACGCTCCGCTTGATGGTACAGAAGGAGAAGAGTCTTGATATTTTAAAGGTAGGAATTCCATATCTGTTCCTACACACAGTTCATTCAGATTAACAGGGATGCAAATAACTGGTATGCTAGTATGCATTTAAAAACGATACGCGCAGCAAACAATTGTTGTAAGTGCACGAATGTGTATGCATTTTATGTAATTTTATGAAATTGCCGTGTATTGTAACCTCGATATGCCAAATGAATTACAAGTTAGCAAATAAAGGGTAAAATGCATAATTTCTTGTCATATCAGTGCAAATGCACATAAATTACGTACGCATTTCTGCTGTCAGAACAATATATTACCACATGCATCGCTTTTAAAAGTGAATGCGTACCAGTTATGCGCATTCCTGCAAATAAGTTATTGATACTGGGTGCTATTTTGGTGAGAGGAAGTGATAAAATCACATAATGTCCCTCAGTTTGAAGTGTTTGTGCACTTGGAAGTTACCTCTGTCACATGATCAGGCTGAGGTTTCTGTGAAGGAATGGCATTAAATTCATGTTTAACCAGTTTCTCAATAGTCAGGAAGCATCAGTGATCGTGGGGATGGGGGAGATCCTCTGGAACGATCAGCTCCTGGTACATAGTCATAGGCTGCTCACCCAGGGCTGTTTGAGCTCCTCTTGAAGGCCTCGTGAGAGTTCTCATACATGGGTGGTGGCAGGCACTGACAGCCGTCGTGTCTCCAGGGTAAGGTGATGGCCTCGATGTTCTATGAGGTCAGCACGCGTACCAGCAGCTCCTTCGCGGCTGCCATGCAGCGCCTTGGTGGCTCTGTCGTCCACTTCTCCGAGTCTACCTCCTCCACCCAGAAGGGCGAGTCCCTGGCCGACTCCGTGCAGACCTTGAGCTGCTACGCTGACGTGCTGGTGCTGCGGCACCCGCAGCCAGGGGCTGTGGAGGTGAGCCCGGGCGGGACGGCGAAGAGGTTCCCGAAACTCCTCCTGACAACTTCCTGTCACACATCCAGATTTTTTTGCTACTATGCCACCTGCTGTCCATAGAGTGAATGACTTCCTGATTCTGTTGGGTAGATGGCGGCGAAGCATTGCCGCAAGCCGGTGATCAATGCGGGTGATGGGGTCGGCGAACACCCCACTCAGGCATTACTGGATATTTTCACCATCCGGGAGGAGCTCGGCACAGTTAACGGCATGACTGTAAGTCCTTTAAATCGCCCCACCCTTCCAAAGGTTACCTCCACATAGTTTGGGAAATGTTATCTGTGTTATGTCCCAGGCTCCAAGTTTGTGCTTGTGTAACTTGGACAAACATGCAAAGACTAAAAGATGAGGTGTGTTCATAGTCGACGTCGTCAATAACCGATTGCTATCGGACTGTGCAGATCACCATGGTTGGAGACCTGAAACATGGTCGCACGGTCCACTCCCTGGCCAGGTTACTCACCCAGTACAGGATCACGCTACGTTACGTGGCCCCAAAGAACCTACACATGCCCCCGGAAATCATCGAGTATGTGGCATCTAAGGGCATCAAACAAGTAAGCGCCCCTTCCCCAGAATGAATGTGGATAGGGTTGCTCACACTGGAGACCTGGGCTGCAGTTAAGGCTAAAAGGCAGAGGGTTCATGAAACGCTCCATATTTACAGAGTGGTTGTGCTACAGCAGCCTAGTGTGTGGCATATACCTGGAGTTTACTCAGAATTCATTTCTCACAACTGTATGATTTATGTTCATCAGGAGGAGTTTGACAGCATCGAAGAGGCGCTTGCTGACACCGATGTCCTGTACATGACCCGAATCCAGAAAGAGAGGTTTGCTTCTGAGGAGGAATACAATGCAGTAAGAATCCGTCACTCTGAGTGTGTGTGTGTGTGTGTGTGTGAGAGAGAGAGAGAGCTACATTCCCAGAATCCTCTCTGCTCTTTACAGTGCTTCGGTCAGTTCATCTTGACCCCACACATCATGACGGGAGCTAAACGCAAGATGGTCGTCATGCACCCTCTTCCTAGAGTCAATGAGATCAGGTATCTTCAGTGTTTTGTAATCTCAGCTTAAAGTTCTTGTGCATGGCTTGTATACAGATGCTCCCCAGGTTACAATGGTCCATGTTACAATACTTAGACTGTGTATGATTATTCAATAAATTACATGATATTCAACACTTTATTATAATATAATATCAACTTTATTGATGATATTCAACACTTTATTATAATATAATAATATTATCAACTTTATTGATCCCCTTGAGGAAATTGTCTTTACGCCACCCTCAACTTGCTCTTTGTAGAGTAAGCTATCCGCAAAGGGCAGCCACCTTTCGGGGCGCCCAGGGAGCTGGGTGTTAGGGGCCTTGCTTAAGGACCCACAGACATGCTGAGGCTGGGTTTGAACCAGTAACCTTCTGATTATAGGCACACAGGCTTAGCCCACTGAGCCACACGCTGCCCCCTATAGGTTTTACGTTAATGATTTTGCCCATCTGTAGGCTACTGTAAGTGTTCTAAGCATGTTTAAGGTAGGTGAGGCTATGATGTTTGTTAGGTTAGATCTACTGTATTAAAATGGATTTTTACCTTGTGATAAGTTAACTGGGGGAACGTCTGTATAATATAGTATGCATATTAATTTCAAACACCCCCCCATACAATGACTTAAAGCCATTTAGCTAGCTAGCTATCTCAGTCCTGATAATTCTTAACAAGTAGTGTTTACGGTTTGATGTTTACAATGGCAGCCAAATTCTTTGTACTTACCTACTTCCTTCTCCCTTATAGTGCTGAAGTGGACACAGATCCCCGGGCTGCATACTTTAGGCAGGCTGAGAACGGCATGTACATCCGTATGGCCCTTCTGGCAACCGTTCTAGGACGGTAAAGTAGGGGGAGACCATCCACCATCCAAGGGAAAAGAATTGCTGCTGATGAGAACATGGTTAATGTGGTTAAATGGGGAAACTATTTTTACTCATTTGATGTACAGTAGATTCCAGCAGTTCTCACTTAAACTTAAGCAGCGAACTATGCCTGTCTCCAATGGAAATGTTTTTGAGTATCAGCTCTAGCTTTTGTACTTGTAAGTTGGATTCTTAATGCTTTCTGTGAGAACTAGCAGCGAAGCTTTAAATGATCATTGGAAAGGAACTGGACTCATTTTAAATTTCTGTTTTTTCATTTCTTACTATTTTTGGCAGTGGTTGTTTCACTTGCACTTCAAATATCTGTATAATGTAATTCTTGAACTGTTGGGAGGAGGGAGAAACGTTTATAAAAGGCTTACATGCACATCAGGTGTCTGGATGTTTTCTCACAACAGGAACACTTAATTTTGAGTTTCTTGACGATCAGGATGGCGCTTGTACCGAATCTAATTCGACAGTAACAAAGGGCTTGTTTTACTTCCAGGATTGCATTATGCTCGAGACTCACAAAACTGTGCACTTAATCCTTTATAGGTTTAAGCTCATTTTTAAATTCTGAAATGAATCCACTGATAAAACATTGACGGCAAGTGTGGAGGCCGCGTGCAGGGTTACAGGTCAGATTGGACAGGGTCCATCATAGGGCGCACAGTCATTCTAATGAGAACTTTGGTAAAATCAATTTACCTATGTGCTAGGATTTGGAGTTGAACTAAAGTGCGTGCTGATAAGATATTCTATTTACTCGTTTTACATCTATTAGGCAAGGTTAACTTTGGTCAGCTGGCTAGCGTGAGATTTTCAATTAGGGAAGTCTATACACATTAACATGTATGTGAGTTATTACTTTGCAAACCGTACAAACCATTTACAAACTATCCGAATGCTTTTGATGTGCTATATTTAGGTTTATACTGGATTAATACAGATTTGCGTTAGATTTCTCGCGTGAAAAGTCCGACAGCGTGAGGGTCACGCTAGATGTGAGTTGAAGTCCCCGGCAGTGGAAAAAAATGTTACCGCCTTATCTCCACTTAATTAGCTTTTTGTGTAAGATTTCTTAGTACATAACAATCTTGGATATATCTCTTAAAACCTCTCTGTCCCGCCACTTGCTTTAAAAAATGTATTTAATGGGTGTCTAGAGTTCTTACGTATTTTATTTTCAAAACGGACACGACGCTCCGCTACTTCTGCGAACTGTAAATCGTTTCCGGTCAGAGACGCGTGACGACTTCCGTTCTCGCGCGTACCGGATCCGGAAGTGCGGCCTCCTACGCCGCTCCGCCGAGTCCGGAAGCTTGGCTATTTTCTTCTACTTCTGTGACACTTCCCAAGGAGGCTACGCCGGAAAACCCCGGGCGGAACGTGGAAATCTCCGACATAAATTTTTGTGCCTCTATGATCCTGCCAGGGCAGACCATACTACATCATATTTACTATAGGTACGGTAAAGTCAATTGTGGAAATGATTCTGGACGCCAGTTTACTGGCTACTTAGGGGAACTGAGAAGGTGGTGTGCCGCAGATAGCTGGGTGGGTGTGTGCGATTCCTAAGCAGGGTTTTCGTCTTTAACTTGCTGAAACCTGACAGAGCTTCTGTTCAGTATCAATATCGACTACCATTTTATTTTAATGTATTAGTGATATACATGCTGAACCATATTACAGTTTTAAAAACTTATTTTAAGTAGACATGCAACTGGGTGTGATCACACAAATATTGGCTACATTGATTAATATGTAAAAATGTCTAATTTATTATTTAAGGCTCGATTCTCGTTAGACCGTAGATGGCGACTCGGTCGATGCCTGTCGGGCTTCTCCGGCGAGGGCAGGCTGAACAGACGGGGCGCCGGAATCGAATTCTGATTTATTTTCGTCGTTTACGTTCCTTTGTAGTGCAACGAAAATTACCACAGACGAGAAAATGTAGATTTAGTTGACGCAGGCTTTAAAGCGTCATACAGTCATATGTATTAGACCATGGGCTTCTCGCTGCACTAGGACACTGGCAAATAATTTGACACAGCTGGGTCCCCGCCGCCGCCGGTACAGCACTGTAGTGGTCAGGTGCTCTTGGCGGTCGGATCGGCCAGTGTCGGTCCAGCAGGAACGCCACGCACGTGTAGATCATGTAGGATTTGTCTCTGTGCGGGTGGGAGGGGTCTGCTGTGTCTTCTGTCTGATTTCATACTTATACCCCCGACAGTCTGGCCTGACGCTGGGAGAAAATAACACCAAATGCACCGAGTTATTAGACGAGGGAAGCAGCTCAAAATGAAATGTTGGGCTATCCACGGCACCGGCCCCACCGAACGGGGTTAGTGGGACGGTTGTATTCCGTGTCGGTATAAGCAGATCAGAAAATCTTTATATTTTCTTACACTGTGCGTCATTTGATAAGCTTTTCAAATAGTCAAGGACTCGCATATCTGTTAAACGTGGTTTTATTTTAAATCTTTTATAACGACTGGACTTGAAACTGTCGCCAAAGTAAAATTTTACGGTGGCGTTTTAAAAGGGGAAAGGGCGTTTTTAGTAGGCGCCGCAGCGCAAAGTGCGGTTAGGTCCGGATCACGGGGCTTTGCAGGCGACAGGGCACCTGTGGCGGCTTATCTATGCGGGTGGAAGACACAGATCGCGACAGTCTTTGGTTATAATGGAACAGCAAAGCAATAATTAACGGTTTAACCATTTTCATTTTGTCCCGGTTATTGCTCAACACTGGAATTCCTTGAATATGAACATAAATGCCAGTTATCTCACGACTAACCGACATGATACATGTACTTTTCTGTTGTATTGAAATTGAGTTTCCCCGAATACTGTCAGTTTTCGAATTTCTCTGATTTTTTAAAAGTACTACACTGCTGTCCAAAGACCAATAAGGGCTGATAACCTTTCACCCCATTTTTGCACCTTTGCTGTTGATTGGCATGCCGGCTTCTCTTATGTCATCTCCAAATAGATGTCATCTTTTGCATAAGTGAATTATGGGAGAGTTTATCTAGGGCATCCGTTAATGTTTGAGGATGTGATCACGTGTCGGGAACGTTGCCAGATTGAAAGAGGGGCACTGCCCCCTGTACCTTTGACCATTGGTCCATAATGCAAGTCCGTCCTACCTGCTTTGGAGAATATCTTATCTTGCTGTAGTCTCCACCCATGTGTGTTTTGAAAAGCATGTGGCCCTCCCCGCTTATAATTTAAATTGGACCAGGAGGTCCAGTTGGTTTAAGCACTCAATCCTAAGTGAGTTAATTATCTGTGACTCCTTTGAGAGCGAATGTAATGTGAAGCTTCTCTGCGCAGAATAAAGATGCATGCTGCGTGCATCCATCTCAATTTAGGAAAGTGCTATTTATTAGTGAGACGAGGAAGGGGGTTTTAAAACCCACTGGGGGTGGGGTTACTGTTTGCCGTCATTTGTTGCCGTTTTAACCCAGCGGGGACCAGCAGAGCAGCATGACGGCCTGTGAAAATCCCAGCAACTGCTGGCCTCCAAGGCTCATCTCATGAGTCAGGGTGGTTTGTGTGCTTTTTAATATGATACCGGCAAGGTCTGATTCCAATACAAGTTGACGTAAATGTGTCTGACACTAAAAGACCAGGATTATTTTCTGAGCATAGACTAATCAGTTCTTTTGTTCTCAATTGTGAATGCCATTTGTGCACTGACACGTGCTTAGTGCAAAGTTTATAAACTATGATCTGGGCCTCCGGTCCACCTTCTGCACTCTATTTTCATTTAATACCCCGCTTTAGGATTTTAGTGTGCTGTGGTGACTCTGCCCTCCTAAAATCTATGCGCCGCCCTGCTGGTGGAGGCTGTCGTGCTGCGGCACCATGTCCTTTACACAGAAGGAGGGGAAAAATACCGGCTCTGCTGGTCGCCTGTGCCTGAGTTCCAAGAATCTGCTTTCATTTATAGCTGGGGCAGTTTAATGGCAAGATGCAACAAAAATCAATATTTGAATTTCTGAGGCAGTGATGTCGTAGTATTTACAGAGGAAGTGCTCTGTGTTTACATTGATTGTGTGTTAATAATACCATTCTTCAGTGTAAAACTGAAAGTGACTCTGCCCTAATGAAGGTGTTCAGCATTGGCCTTAATTTAGCTTATTGTTGGAATCCAGGCTGGTTCATCTCTGGATCTGAAATCTCAGTACCAATCTACATGATAGTGGTGTGCGTCTCTACATACCTGTTGGAATGGGCAAAACTGTTCCCTTGTGTAGCACATCTTGTTCGGCTGCATTGGTTTGGAGCCCGTTGAAGATATCTTTAGTGTTCTCCTTGATTGCTGAGTTTAGAAGAATTCTACCTGAATGTGATGGATGTTTGCAGTGAGCTATGCCCTGGAAGCTGCCTTTTAAGGTTAATGCACTGCGTCAGCCTATGGAAGCTGTGCTCAGATAGATGGCTCTCTGGGCCGTGCCTTTTAATCGTCTTGATACCATGAAAGGCTGTCGTCTTGGAAGTAACATGGTCAGTCTGGCTGAGTAGCTCACCTGTGGTTCAACTGGTAGTGAAGGGTTTCTGTTGAAGAGGGAAATCCACTGTCATGAGGGAACAATAACATACGGCATTGATATTGAGAAGGGATGATTCATTACCCCGGTGGTGGGGACACTCTGTTCAATACTATTTTGGTCCAAGTAACTCAGGCAGTGTGTTTGGGTGGTATCTATGTTTTCATACAGTCATACCATTTATATAATTGACCCTGGTATATGACAGTATTAAAGGAAAACGACATATGTCATGTGGGCTACTGTAAACTCCGGAGAGAGAGAGTTTGAACGGGCTTGTCAGTGTGGAAGTTGAGCACTATGGAAATGAGGACCCAACTCCTTGTTGAAGAGTTAAAAAGATTACCCATTGTTTGACACAACTGTCACTCCCCGATGTGCGGCACCTGCCCGATCTGCGGCACCTGGTTTCACACATGCTGTGCATGCTGCAAGAGATTATGGCATATTAATGGCACATTTGCCATTTACTTACTTGTTTGTTTATTAATTTATTTAAAACTTAAGTGAGGCTCTAATCACCGATAATGCTGTACACTACAATCTGTATTCTGACTATTAAAAAATAATACCTTTGGGATTTCTAAATACCAGCTATAGGAGACATGTTGATGTTGCACAACTATTTTATGTTTTATGGTAGCTATAACGTGATTATGGGATATATGTTTACTGACTCATCAACATGGTGGGATGTAGCAGGTAAGGAAGATTTATTTATTTTCTGCAATTGATAACCGTTATGGCAAGTAATATCGTATTGTTCTGATACTTTTTCACATTTCTTTTTCATATGTGAGGCACGTGAAGGAATGTTACCAATTTTAACATCTACAAATGAATGAATTCGTTTTTATCTTTGTGGTTTTTGATGCATATGATACAGCGTTTACCATGCTGTCATAGCACCTAAGTCTATCATACTGCTTGCTGATTTGTTCATCTTGGGTACTGAAGTGGGATTGGTTGGTTGTTTTTCTTTTTTTGGTAGTTTGACTTGATTGGTTGATTGCTTGTTTTGTTGGTTTGTCGGTTGGTTGTTTCATTGGTTGGCTGACTGGCTGGTTCTTTGTTTTGTTGATATGTTTTATTGGACTATAGTTATAGTTTTTTGATCATATTTAGGTTTCAAATAATGATGGGTCATCATAGGCTTTGACACCCATGGTGGGCCACACACTGCTAGCAGCTGAAACATTTAACCCTCTTTCTGGTGGGGGAAGGAGGCCCAGTAGGGTTTATTTTTTTACAACATATGCATCAGGCATGTCCCTCCAGTCGTAGAATGGAGTAGACGTGGGGGTGGTGGTGTAATCTGTAAAGCTCAGCACGACGTAATCGCCTTTAGCATATTAGCGGTGTCTGTGATACTCTGTCCCTGCTCTGCCATTTCAAGCTACCAGCATCTACCAGTCCTGTCAGAACTGACCTGCCTCATTCAAGTTGAGTGACATTGACTGTCTTCGTGTGATTGTGAGGGACTAATATTGGACTCCATGTAATGCCGCGAAAAATGCTTTTGTCGATCCGTCAGTTATTGTGTTCTTTTACCTCCAGCCTGAAGATGAATGTGGCAGTAAATCCTGGTGATGATTTAGAGGCGGAGTTTATGTCTGAGAGGCGCCTTTGTATCTTTTCTGTCCCTTTTTGTGCCTTTCGAAGGTTTTCATCCATGTAGCTCCTGTGATACCGGAATTGAAACGATCTGGGTCGAGATTCCATGTTGCCCCAGTTACCGTTAAAGTGTTTATTTTCATCAGTCTAATATTTTGCCTGTCAACACGGCAAAAACAGGCTTTGGATGTCAACCTGCTTTTATGCTTGGGGTATAATGTTTGATTTCATACCAGCGTGAGGCCATGTGGTGAACCTGTCTGAACTCATCTCCACTATTGGCAGAGTCCAGCCATGGCAGAGCCAAGCAGACCCCAGAGAAAGATGTCTACTATGGGGGATAGCTTGTACAAGACTCTAGGTCTGGAGAAGGGAGCGACCGCAGAGGATATCAAAAGGGCTTACAGGTGTGTATTAATATTCCTTTATTTGTACCTGCGTAAAGAAGTTAATTATGTTATTGTATGCTTTCCTTATTCTGTGTTCGTCGCCAGTCTGTAAGCTGTTTGTACTTGTCCTGGTTGTGGTGACGTTGTGATGACTGTGGCCTCGATCTCTCCATTCCCTCCCCACCCATTTCAGGAAACTAGCGCTGAAATATCACCCTGACAAGAACCCAGACAACCCTGAAGCGGCGGAGAAGTTCAAGGAAATCAACAACGCCAACTCCATCCTGACCGATGAGACCAAACGCAAGATCTACGATGAGTATGGGTCCATGGGGCTCTACGTGTCGGAGCAGTTTGGCGAGGAGAGCGTCAAATACTACTTCCTCATGTCAAAGTGGTGGTTTAAGGTGAGTGGGGGGGGGGGGCAGGACATCAGTGCTGGGAGTAGCTACAGGCTTCAAGAACTGCTGCGGGTGGGGTTATCATGCTGTCGGTCATAACCTGGTTTATCCCAATAGGAACCCATGACATAATGTGAAGTGGATTAAACCATCCCGTGGGTGGGGATGATCACGGACTGTCACCTTACATTTTGAAGCCTCCAAGTTGTTAATTGGCCAGTTGTGGAGACGTATTTAGGCGTTAAATCGGAGGTATATTTTGGTTTTTGGCATTTTTCAAAGGCCAGGCTTGTGTGGGTTAAGCTTCTTTTCTGTATTTAGAGGTGGACTGGCTCCTGTTGATATTTTTACTGGAATTGGTGACTCTCCCCGTATGGAAGCTGAAAGCCTAGCACCCCCCCTCCACCCCCTTCCCCGGCTGTAGGCTTCACTTCATTGTACCGGTCTGATACAGCTGGGTGCATACTGCACTGGATTAAGCCCCAAGTGTGAGACGCGTCTGCCGGCCGTCACCAGGCTGGCTGCCCAGCCTGCTACTAAGAAGCGTTTGCCTGGTGTGGGACATCCTGGGTGCTCACTGCAGGATAGACTGTCTTTGTTAATGCAGGAGGAATGGGGACAGGGATTTAATTTAGCAGATTTCGGCTCCATGTCAAGAAGGATTGCGGTGTGATTGGTCAGCTTACAGAGCTGGGTGGTGCTCTCTCAGTTCCTTCTCATTTTGGATGTTAATCCTATTTCGTGTCTAGTTGTGGGTTGAGTGTGCTTCCTCGCCGTTGTATATAGGGGGGATGTTTTTTAAAGTCCTCTAAATTGGCTGCATTTGAAGGAGGATTATTGCGGAAATGGTTACAGAACCACCACAGAGATCTGGCTTTAAAGACTTCTGGAGCCTGAAGCATGGTCCGTTAAGAGAAAAGCTGGTACACTGCAGCCGGGACTGAATCACTCTATTTCACCATGGTGCATATTAACAAGCAGGTCGTCCCAAAACTGAGTCCAGCAAGCAGTGATGGTTTACAGCGTGGCTTGAGTTACAAACAGGTCAGTTCAAAGTTCTGTGTTTACGAGCAACGCTGATCTCTGAGCCCTGCTGTGGGCTGAGTAACGACCCCCCGCCCGGTTACGTTGGTCCTCTGGGATGTCGCTACTTGGTCAGTGCAGGGACTGAGGAAATGAGCTTTGGCTTCTTGTATGAGGATGGGGGCAGTGTGTACGTGTGGGGGGGGGGTTTTGGGTGGCTCTGATGTGTACTGCCTCCGGTGATCTGGCTGACTCCCTGCACCCTGCCAGACGTGCCGGCTGAGTTCCTCGTCTCTCCCGTCGCAGACTCTGGCGGTGTGCTGCAGCATCATCACCTGCTGCTGCTGCTGCTGTTGCTGCTGCTTCTGCTGCGGCCGCTGCAAGCCCCCAGACGATGAAGAAAACTACCAGTACGTGGACCCCGAGGACCTGGAGGCGCAGATCCGGGCCGAGCAGGACGGGGGTGAGTTCCGCAGGCCGGGGTGAAGGCTACGCCCTCAGCGGCGGGCCGCACGGGTGTGCGTCTGCCTCTCCGTTCAGGATTGGCTGCGTCTGTGAAACACAACATGTCCGAGCGGAGTCTTTGCGTGGGGATCTGGGGATGGAAATCAGGTTTAGGAATCTGCCTGAACAGGGTAGGCGACGTCACGAATGATCTTATAGACTCTTGCAAAGGGTGCGTGTTTGACACAGGTAGGGCAGGGAATTTATGCATCTGTGCCTTGAGCTCCCAGCTCATCTGAGTTTAATGATTAATTTGTTTATTAAGGAACTATACTACCAGGAGATGTCCGTCTTGCTATAACAATAACCTGTTGTGTTTCCAAGAGGATTACATTATTATGGGATTGCTGAAAAGACTGTGCTGATGGCCTTGATCTCTGGATATTAAGCGGTAGGATGCTGGAGTGATATAAAAGGTTAGGGTCTCAGCCACATATTATTTTCAAGCATATTTCTGTTCCATGTCGTGCAGTTTTACGTTTTAAGTGATTAGCATTCTATGGTAAAGAACGGAATATGTTTCAATAAAAACAGAATGTGTTGGAATAGTACTTTATTGTAGTGGTATACCACTGATGTAAATGTGACTGATATGATTCTATTAGACATCTTTTTGTCTAATATTGGAGATACAGCTAAACAGCCAACCTCTAAGACACCAAAAAAGTTAAACTCCACTGCATGTGTTACTTGCCAGCGTGTTTCTACACTATGTTAAGCAGAGGTGTAAGTACAGTAGACTAGAATGGAATGCAGTAAAATAGAGTGGAATACAACTGAATAGAATGGAATGCAGTAAAATAGAGTGGAATACAACTGAATAGAATGGAATGCCGTAAAACAGAGTGGAATGCAGTAGAATGGAAAGCCTTTTATTGTAGTGGTGCACCGATGTGGAAACTGATACCAATAACATTTTTATTTAATGTCAGTGATACAAACAACCGACTGACCGGGGAGGTTGCCTGTATTGAAGCTTGAATGATATTGCATCATTTTTAGTTCTGTGAATCTGATCGTGTCTATTATTTTAGTAATAATGTGTAGCCGTGGTACAGTGATGCTTCTCACTTTGAATATTGGTAATGTTGAAATATCAGCCAAGATTGATAGATCAGACCAACGACAATATCTTAACAGATTTGTCGTGATACACAGCAGGTAAAATTAAATGCCGTGTGCAGCTACCTGATTCATGCATGCTTCCAAAGAACAGAGAAGACCATAATAGATAAAATATGTATGCACAAAAATATGAAACTAAGTATGACATATGAATTATATATTTAGGCATAATATATTATAATGAATATGAAATGTATAACAGCACTAGCATGTTACAGTATTAGCAGTGAGGCTGGGTCACTGTCACCCTCCCTGTGGCTTGGAGTCATTGTTAGTGTCCAGGGTGCAACCAGCAAACAAAACTGCGCCTGCCAGTGAGTCACCCCCCCCCCCCCGAGTCTAGGTGCGTCAACATAGAAGCTGGTTGCGGGTGGGTAGAACAGTCAGACCCACTGCCTCATGGGGTTTTGTCTGACCTCTGGAAGGAAAGTTGTGCTTTCGACGTACCTGACCGTAAATGGTAAATCACACAGGTCTGTACACAGGTAGTCTGTGCAGGGCTGCCTGCTTTTTCCCCGTCCTCATGAGTCCGAACCATCAAGTGTTCTTGGAGGAAGGGAGCGGACGGCCCGGAGAGAGCAGCTTGTGATTCCCAATCGAATGAAATGTGTCGATTTCTGGGTTTGGGCTATTTCTCATTCAGCCCATCTTGGTCTAACGTTATTGGCAGTAGTCTACACCTTTGCGTGTTTTCCCCACAGAATTGAAGAAACGCTATTTAACTATGATCTGGTCAATTACAGTGCTCAGGTGTAACTGGGCCACTTGAAAGTGGGTGTGAGACCTCGGAGCAAATCTTTTCCATTGATCTTTTCCATAACTTGGAACACAAAAAGTTCTCTTACATTTCCTGCTGTGGTGTTTCCATAATTTGACCTTTTCAGTCAGCTCTGTACAGCATAACCCCCCAGCCTTGTTTCAATACACAGCTATAGCGCTCATTGTCTCAGGTAGATACTGTATGCTGGCTGGCAAGATGAAAAAAATGTCCTGATTGGATTTCCACATCAGAGAAGGCGGGGCTAGTCTGAGTCCTGCTGAAAATCACAGTTAATGCTTATTTATTGTTTTTTTTTTTGTCCAGCAGGAGACACTGTAATAGTGGTGCAGCCCACTGCAGTCCCAGCTACTGAGAACTCAGCCGAAACGCTGCCAGTGTCTAAATGACTTGTAAGCCTGTGTACGTTTCTTTAGCCCCACCTTGTGGCGGCTTTTGCTTGCGCAAAGTCAAAGCACCTGTGCCCCACCTCCAGTGCTTGCCAGTGCTTGGGATTTCACTGCATGGCCGGAGCATTGTTTCACCCTCACTGCGCATGAGTCATTTATTCACACCTTCCCTTCCCAGTTCGCCCACCTGCCGAGCAGGCGCTGACCGCGAGTGCTCGCCGGTGACGTCACCGGGCCGCGACAGCACCCTTCGGCATGCCGCGCCAAGCTGCGGGCTGCGCTCGCTTTGCATGATGTCAGCCACGCATGTCTAGAACTGACTGTGCTGAATGTCTGTTGATTTAAAGGGGCCGTCGTCCCACACGGTTCTGCCTGGGTGGCCTACCCGGGGGAACCTTCCTCACCTCACACGCACTGGGCAGGTGGAGCCTGACTGGGATCCTCGTGCTGTGGGAGAGGTTAAAGTTGGCCCGAGAAAACATGTCAGGTGGCTTCTGTGGCCAAAACCAGCACTTTGGATTCCCCCCACCCCCCTGGTATTTGAAGGGTTAGCCACCCCCTCCTACTCACCCACCCACTTTCCAATGACTCCCAGGGTGACTGACCCTTGCCACACAGACTGGATTTGCCCTTTGGTCAGACTAATCAGTGCTTTCAACCTGGAGTTTGGCTTTTGTTATGTGTTAGTCTAGTATGGGATGGTTTAGACTTTGTAATCAAACCGCTGTGGTCTGGGCATGCAGAGCACAGCTGGTGAGTTTTATTACGATACTTTGCTCTTCAATAAGATGGAGAATCTCCTCTTATACTCTTAAGGGTTAAGGCAGTAACAATTCAGGCCTGGGGAGGGGCTCCTCCTTTTATTCAGCGCAGGCACAGCCATCATAGGGGCGAAGACGGTGGCGGTGGAGGTAGCAGTATCGTTCGGAAACTGTAGGGTTGCAGGCTCGAGCCCTGGTTCCTCCTGACCCCATCAAAGTGTCCTTGAGCAAGACACTGAACCCCCAATTTGCTCCCGGTATGCAGGTTGGCACCTTGCATGGCAGCTTCTGCTACCGGTGTGTGAGTGTGTGTATGAATGGGTGAATGAGAGGCATTTTGGAATAAAGCGCTATATAAATGCAGTCCATTTACCATTTACCATGTTGTCGCCATGAGCCATGGACCATCTGCTGAACAGTTTTTTTCCATCTGTAAACAAACTTGTCGGTGTGGACCACATCTGTGCCGCTGTTGACATAACTAAGTGAAGTCCTCTGTCCTCCATCCCTGGCTTTCTCTGCTCGGATCCTTGGGGTAAAGGACTTGAGTTAGAACATGCCGGAGCTGCAAGAAGCAGCCGATAGGGTCTGACATGGAGTTCAGCTCCAGGAGGACCTTCCCGGTAGAGCTGCTGCAAAGCACTCCTACCATAGACTGTAGATTCACGGTTGGCCAACCCCCCTACAATATCCTCCCCAAGAGAGATTTGCCGCGTCTGAAAGAGGCAGGAGTGTGTAGCGCTTGCAGCCCTGCCGTGTCGTAAGCTGATCTGCAAACGCTTGCTGCTTTCATGGTAGCTGCTGGTGTTAACATCGATGAAGATGATGGTTCCCATTCAGTAAAGCAGCTCCGGGGCGGAGGACCACGGTGCTCAAATATTTGCTTATTCATGTGGATTTAAAAGCACATGGCTGCTGCTCTAAGACCTGGGTGTGAATCCCTCCGTGTCATATGTTTATGGAATCAGCAACAGGCTCTTTTACAGAGTGAAAGGAACAGGTTGAAGCCACACAATGGCACATCCTGCTCACGGCTGATGAGGGACTTGGGGCCTGTATGCTTCTCCAGCAGCTCATTTGCTGCTCAGTTTGTTATTCCCCAATTTCCTTCTATCTAATGTTCTTTCATAGGCTCATATGCTCCTTAATTGTGTAGAAAAAGAGCAAATTTAAAATATATTCCTGCATA
The DNA here is from genome assembly GCA_026784285.1 of Stomatorhinus walkeri. Lineage (NCBI taxonomy): Eukaryota > Metazoa > Chordata > Actinopteri > Osteoglossiformes > Mormyridae > Stomatorhinus > Stomatorhinus walkeri. Next base: position 6,850,255 of record JAODUD010000039.1, on the reverse strand, counting down.
CCCCTGAGAAGCCTGTGTCAGTGTGGTGGTGCTGTTCATCCACATTTATGTCCCCGCTGCTGATTGGCTGATGCCCGTACTGAACGGACCTGGCTCCTCCCCTCCGCTCACTGTGTTTGCGTATCGATCCCCATGGCAGGTCGAAGCACCCCCATTGTGATCCAGCCCCAGTCCACCAGCAGCAACTCCCATCCTGTCCAGAACGCCAGCAGCCAGCCTATTTCCGAAACCCCGAAGTAGGCCGACCAATTGGAGAGCGCTGGCCTGCGGGGAAGCCCTCCTACAAGGTGACTGTGGGAACCTCGGCTCCCCCTTGTGGTCGTGCATCATCACCTTCGGGACGGCAACAATGAACAATATCGGCCACTTCCGCTACCGGCTTCCTGCCCCCTCACAGTACACCCAAGTCGTGATTATTTTAATTTCTTTTTCCTCTGGATGGAGGAGTCGTCGTTTTGCCAACAAAGTGCTGGGACCCTCGGTGCCGCTTTCATCTCCCTCATCACCAGCCAACAAACCCGTTACCACTGTAGTACTCCGGCCCGAAGGGTCCC
>JAODUD010000039.1:6827051-6849601 GCA_026784285.1 Stomatorhinus walkeri | reverse complement strand
TGTAGCACTCCGGCCCGAAGGGTCCCAGGGTACTGCGATCCAGCACATCCGTGGGGGGGGGAGGTCCTGTTTTTCAGCTTGCATGCCAATGTTGGACTGCACTTGTCCTCCAACACAGACACGTGCACTTTCCCTGTTGCCATGGAACAGAGCCCAGCCCGGAACAGTCCTTCAGCCAGACCAGCCGGGAAGATCAGTCCCAGACGTTGCCTGTAGGGGGCCCTCTACCTACAGGCTCATTTGCAGAACCCTGACCGAAATTTCACCCGCCTTGTTTATTTACGTGGATGTTCGTTTCATTTCCCTTTTTATGCCAATGAAGTGGGTTTATTGCCTAACAAAATATTCAATTTATGCTGTAGGTTTATCGTATGTTCTGAATGTAATAAATAATTTCCAAAGTCCGAAGATTTGATTGAGTAAAAATCTGAGCCCATTCCTCACCCCTGTGCACATAGCCCGTGTCGCATGCCTGGCCGATGTCGATGTTGGCGTTACCCCTGAAATCCCGAATCTACCGCGTGTGGGTAGAAGTTTGCGCTGCTCCATAGGCCTGGGGAGTGGAATCCTTGCCTGCCAGAGCTGGTTTCACCTCTGTCCCCTTTCTGTCGGAGAGCGACTCCAGCAGGCTGCGTCAAGGACAGGTCCGTCCCCAGCCAAGCACGACAGACCTGGAATGTTTCTTTTGCGATCCTGTTAGATGATGGAAGATGAGGCTCTGTGGCAGTGGTGGAAAGATCTGCAGATGGCCCTGCTCGCCGCCAGTAGACTGGTTCAGCCTACTGCTACTGGGGTAACAGCCGCTGACTGAGTTGGACTGGTTACTGACTGGAAAATACTGTCGCCCTTGTACTGTTGGTTGCGCTGGGTTTTATTGCGACTCATGTTCTCGTTTCATCAAATGATTATTCATATGATGATTATGATTATTGCTCTTGTAATATTGATAGATGCCAAATGAGGTGGTATGATGCACTAAACTGTGTGGTGAGTTGACATGTAATGGTGTAGGTTTGGTGTAATGGTGTCGGTCGTTTGCCTCCCCCCTCACCCAACTTCCATGTTTACCGTCTCCCTCTTATCCTCACTGGGTGGTGAGTCCAGTGGTCAGCTGGCCTCTCATCCTGGGGGGGGGAGGGGAGTTTAGCTGCAGCAAGGCCGTGGAAACGGCCGGGGGTCTGAGGCCCGCTGTGCGGGGTGGGTGCGCTTAGTGCTCTATGTGCCGGTCTGACAGCCTCCCGTCATCAAAGCCTTCACCTCTGTTTGTGTTTATTTGCTCTTGTGGGAACTCGCCCGCAAAGCTGTCTGATGCATGCATTATTTTTAAAGGAAGTGTTCAGCTTGAGACGTTCATGCATGCTCGTAGGGTCTGAATTTTTTTTCTTTTTTTTCTTTTTTTTTTTTTTTTTTTGCAGGTGGGAAAATCCCCCCCCACCGTCAATCTTCAGCACTGTGTAAATACTTGTAACAGTAGTCCTTCATAAACGTGATATGCAAACGTGTCAGTGGGGAATTACCATTTATGCAAATGTTTTATGAATGTGTCAATTTTAATAATGTGGGGTTTTTTTTAATTCATGTTTTTTTTTTTTTTTTTTTTTTTTTAATAAAAGGTTGTTTAGGTACTTTGAAAGTGTTGACCATAGTCATACATGGTCGGCTTGGCTAACATGATAGGCTAACAGCCCTAGGGGGTGGTTCCAGCCACGCTAGACTGGCCAGTAAAAAGCCTCCGTGTAGATGCCCGCCTTTTCACACTGTAGGCATGGTCCTCAACCACAATTCCTCCAGTTATCCTGTGAGGAATGACTGTACTACTTTTGTTCACCCCATTTGAACGTGTTTTTAAGTTTGTTTCCAGTTTTCATTATTTACAAAATGTTCCTTAATGTAAATGTATATCAGTTCTTGAATAAACTGTAGGGCAGGGTTATGGGCAGTCTGTGCATTTATTTTGTGCGTGACGACTGATTGTCGAAAGATAAATACGATAAAAAATGGTGTTAGATCTACTTTGACCTCAAAGGTGTTTATGCATTGTACTTGCTCTCGGAGAAGAGTTCACAGGTGATGGGCTTTGCATGTTGTCTGTATGTGGGGCGGTATTTACCGGGCCGTCAGCTGCCTGACAGGGAGTTTGTCCTTTTGCCTGTGCCCCCGTCGTGTTTTTGCGATCTTGTCATTTTTAGTGTCTTCTGTCACTAGCCTGCAGCGGCCCCCAACCCATTAATTGGCTATGGGGGGGGGGAAGAAGGAATCTCACCAACTGTTCCACTCCAACTCACTGGTGTTCATCGTACTTATCGTATTTCAAGAGGTAAAAATAGAGGAGGGGACTGTGCGGGGCTCTGTTGGTGTGCCACTGGCCAAGGAGGCGCCGTCTGAGCTGGAGGGTTTGCACAGTAACCCAACCCAGAACAAACCCGGAGTTAAAGTTACCAGCCGGTGGCTTGGTGAGTGAGGCTCTGGCTGAGGGACTGCGGGCGGGCGACCGAGAAGGGCGGCTTTCCGAGACCGGGGCTCCGCGGGCACGGGGGGGGGACGGAACGATGAATTTCCCGCTGGGCCGCAAGCTGCTGCCGGGTGAGACCAGCCCCAACGAGAGCCTGGAGAAGCAGCTGATCTGCCCCATCTGCTTGGAGATGTTCACCAAGCCGGTGGTGATCCTGCCCTGCCAGCACAACCTGTGCCGGAAGTGTGCCAACGACGTCTTCCAGGTGGGCGCCGTCTGTCCTCTACACCCCCTCCCCAGCGGAGCAGGGTCGGTGCTGGTCAGACTCACTCGCTCGATACTGCTGAGCAGAGTTGGCATGGTCTGCTAGTCGGCCGCAGTCTGTATCAGAGTTTATGTGGTCTATCGATTCCCGTATAACGATTACCCCAGCCTTTCCCCAGGGGCGGAGGCTGGGTTGGGGTGAGGTTTTGCAGTTTTTCAGCACCTGTAAGACAACCGGGACGAAGGTGCAGCAACAGCAGCGTGGGCAGCCAGTTACAGGAGCCGAGTAAGCCACCCCCCCCGAGCACTGAACGTCGTGTAGGGCTAGAAACATGGGAATTAAACAAACAAGCATCTGTGGTGCTGGTGTTTCGTTTCGAGAAGTGGCTGTAATCAGATCTTTGGGTGTGTTTGGAGGAAAGACCCCCACCCCAAGGAGCTGGCAGTAGTGGGCTTTATTCTGGTCATGTGACCTGGTAACCGCGTGAAATGTGCTCGTATAACCAGCCATCTCCCTGAAGGATTAAAACACAAAGACGAGACGTGTGTTTAGATATTTTCTGCTGCACAGTGTTGTCCCAGGGGCCGTATACTACTATGAAAATGTACAGCTGTAAAAATGACTGTTTTCTGTGATGAAGATGCAGAATCTCACCCATTTACTCTCTTCACCTCTGGATTGGACTGGTCTTTAGCTACTTTCCTGCTCTGCCGCTGTAAAGATTTTTGTTCCACAAATGCTCCTTTCTTTAGATAAGGAGCATCTGGGGAGAGACGTGGAAAGCACTCTGTCTCTGCGGGCATATTTAAGGTTCTTTAGAATATGTTACTCTTTATTACTAGGTAATGCTTACCAAACTAACTACTGGGCCTACTTACTGAATGAATGTTGATTATTAATGGTGCACATTCATAGGCTGTGCACTGATGTTTCTTTTGGCCTTTCAGTAGCGCCATGACCTCATACCTTATCGAAACTGCCCGCTCGCTCCATGTGTGGACTTGCCTGTTTCTCCTGGTAATCTGGTTTCCTCCCACAGTCTGAAACCTTATGGTTAGGTGGACTGGTGTCTGAATCACTCATAGAATCGTTATCTCTGTATGCGTCCACCATATGATGAGCTGCCTTGTGTGCCGTGGAATCGGCTCCAAGCTGCACTGGATCCTGCACTGTATACCCACTTACGGCGGCCGGGGGGGTTAATGTAAGGTTCCACAGCCTGCTCGCTCCTTGACATACTGTCACTATTTTGTATTTATTGTTCTAGTCCGCATACTATTTGTTAGCACAATGCAGTACATTACAATTAATGTTCAAAAAGAATCGCCCTCTTGCCTAGTCTGCGCCCCATTGCTTAGTCAGCACCGATCTTGCCTATTTGGGGCCCCTTTGCCAAGCCGGCGCCCTCTTCAGGCTTTTGATATGTTGCCACAGCCCTTGTCTTGTCTGGTCGGCGCCCCCTCGCTAAGTCTGCATCCCCATTGCGTAGTGGGCGCCCCCTCCAAGCACTAGCTAAGGTGAAGGCCCCCCATTTCCTAGTTTCCTATTACTGCATTGATGCCCCCATTGCTATGAATTTTGTATTGACTGTTGATTGTTGTGACGGAAATTATCACCTCAATGGCTTTGAGTGAGTAGCTATTTGATACCAGCTTCTGCCACACCAAACAAAAACGTATGAACTCAACATGTGCAGATGTTAACTCTGGGAACTATTTCCAAGGCACACAAGAAAGAAAATTTGAGATTAAACTCCCATCAGTCAACTGTGGCAACAAAAGGAAATGCTTCTGTAACTATCTGAGATACAGTTTCACTAGCTCCCACAGTGGAGTGTAATTTTCAAAATAAATAGCAGACATAAAGAATCACTCCTGGCAATAATACATGACAATGCAAAACAGTTACTTTAAGTATACCAGGCCTATTAATTTCCATTAACAATTCGTTCATTCAGAGCACCGCATGGTAACCCGCTCGTGACAATGCCTCTTCCCCACCAGGCATCCAGCTATCCGAAAGTTTTGAAGTCTTCCTCTTCGATCTAACTTGTCAGTCCTACAGGTCTAAATATTAGCTCATAATATTCTCCCATTGGGGTGTCAAATGTAACGCATGCCGGAACGAAAAGAAGGCGATGTGACTTTTTAAAATGAACTTTGACAGCCCAATATGCTTTGTTTGTTTGTTGTAAACTAGCCAGCGGGCTAGTTCTCGTTTTTTCTTCTCGCCTTTGCCTCAGGCTAGTGGGGGAGTTTAATTCCCAGCCTTCTGTGTAAATCTTTTGTACGAAGAATAGCTCTATTAATGGAAAAACCAGATGTGAAAACACCACTCAAATTATTGAGTGCATTTATTCCGAACTGTCCAATATCCAGTAGGTGGCCATGCAAAAAATGTATGAAAATTAGTGTCAAGTGACGTGAAAAAATCAATTGATTTAATTTGATTTGGATCTTGGTTATATCACAGCATTTTTTTACTAAACCAAGAGCATAAACCAGGAGCATGTCCAGACCTGGGTCCCATCTACGTGTGACGTTCCCCTTCTTTATTAAAGTTCCCCTTCTGTGTTAGAAATTGCCGCTGGCAGCGGCTGCTCCGCTCTTGGCTCGGCACTGCCACCCTGGAAACTGGAAATGGCGCGCGGGATCATCGCGATCTCCAGTGAGCGAGCAGTGAGCGGGATTAAGTGCAGTGAGCGGGATTAAGTGCACCTCCAGTCACCGCCTGGATTTACCGACTTCCCATTGGCTGTGTTTTTCGGTATTACACCGGGCAGTGATTTTCAGAAGGTTGTCATTTCGCCAACCCACCATCGCTGCACATGAGACATACTTCTTCTGTGATATTGTATTATGTATTAAATTTTATTTTTCAGTTCCAATTTATTGCGTAGCGCTGTTCATGAGATTCCAGTGCAGGACGGAGCAGTTAATTGTTTTGTTGACAGCGGACCCTTCTGTGACTATAATCATCTCCGGGATATAGGGGCTTTATTACTCCGGGGGGGGGGGCTCCTTCATCTCCGTCCCTCTGTCCCACTGTAGGCCTCGAACCCGCTGTGGCAATCACGGGGGTCTGCCGCCGTGTCTGCGGGGGGGCGATTTCGCTGTCCGTCATGCCGACACGAGGTGGTTTTGGACCGTCACGGCATCTTCGGATTACAGCGCAACCTGCTGGTGGAGAACATCATCGACATCTACAAGCAGGAGTCTGCTACGTGAGAGCACCCCCCTCTCCCAGAAGCGTAAACCCCTCACACGCTTTATGAATCGTGGTTTTCACCGCATTATCTAACGCGCACGAGTCTAGCAACTCAAGCACAGAGCGGTTTTGGTGATAGCGGGACTTCGTGGCAAGTAAATAAAGTCAGGAAACGAAACCGCACTCTCTCACTATGACTCCCACCCTGAAACGAAGAACTATATATAATCTGGACACTTTATCCCTTGGAGTAAACGTTGAGTCATAACTCCTTGCAGCACAGCCTGGGAAAAGTACAGGTAATAGAGTATGTGCGTTAAGTCACCATATGGGATAATATGGCTCTATTTAGTGTATGTGTGTGTATATACCTATGTATGTAATATGAGCGCACACAAATACAAAGTGCCAGGTAAAACTGTGAAATGCATTTTCCAAGTGATTATCTGCATGAGGTCACCTTGGATGGGACGCCAACAGGCTGCTTTACGTTATCAAGCAGGTGTACCTAATAAGGTAATCCTTCAGTGTAGCAAGAGAGCAAAACATGCATAGAAACAATTTATTCTTAACGTACCCTGGTCTAGAAACTTTCCTCAGGGCTTCTGAACCTGTGAGATCTTTATCACTGTGTGCTGATGCCAGACCAGCAGAAAAATCACTGAGCAGTGTGAAGCACCTGGCGCAAACCAGACTGGCCTCTTGCTCCTAGTTACGCTCTGTGCCGATACACCAGTGTGTTAAGAAGGGACAGCTATGTTCCACCAAGAGAGTAGAATAAAGCACCTGAATTTTCTGTTTTAATTTGCCCATGCTATTACTGTAGCATTTAGGGCTAGTTTGCACTAGGTGGCGCTCTTATGTAATATTTTGTCATAAAGGAGCGTTAAAAGAGACATGCTACGCTTTTAAAACGATTTTCCCCTGCTCTCATCACTTTAAGTCATAAAAATGGCATCAGTGTGAGTATTTTTGATACTGGACATGTAACAGCTATTTGAACAAGTTTTTTATGAATCAATTAAGTAAGCCCTATGCAACTGACCTTTTATATGAAATGAAATGTTGACTCAGGGTAGTAACCTTCTTTGGAAAAGGGCACTGAATAACAGCGTTGGTTCACACTGATGGTGACGTCTGTATCACTCCTGAGACAACTGGTGGTGTATCTGTTTGGGAAAGGTCTTTCTCTCTGGTCACCTACAGACCAGTGTGCGCAGCAGGTGCATTAGCAGGCAAAGAGCGTCAAGACGTGGATGATGATTTGGCTCCCTGATTTGGAATCAATGAAAAGGGAGACTTTAAAGTAACCTTGGGAATCACACTGGGCGAATAGATACGGTACCAGTCAAAAGTTTAGACACACCAAGCCACCCTTGAAGGATAGTGATAGCATGTCGCATCACATGACCTGGCCACCTGACCTGACCGGATCTAAGTATCTGTTATATTGGGGGCAGTCTGACATCTGTGAATCATTTCCTATTATCAGCCCATATTTAGATGCGTGATTTCTTTTCTAAAAGGGCTGGGAAGCCGTGTTCGTGTCCCAGGTGCTGGAGGTCCATCGCTGAGACCCCTCCTTGTCGTCTCGCAGGCCGGTCCGACCCAAGTCTGAGCAGCAGGTCATGTGTGAAGAGCATGTGGATGAGAAGATCAACATCTACTGCCTGAGCTGCGAGACTCCCACCTGCTCCATGTGCAAGGTGTTCGGGCCCCACCGAGACTGCGAGGTGGCCCCGTTGCAGGTCGTCTACGACAGGCAGAAGGTAAGATGGGGCGAGAGGCGGCCTATTCCCAGCCCAGCCACGTTTGCCAACATTTAATGAAAATGAGGTGTGCGTTATCAGAAGCGTGGCATTTAACCGCTGCCTCAGAGGATACGACACATCCCCTCCAAATTCATAATCAGAATTAAACAGCAGCTCTATACCCTGCCTGCTACGCTTCCTTTATCAGCCAGTTAAGGGAATAAGCTCATTACCCATGAACTGGAGAATTGCGCCCCCTGTTGGTGAGTATTTTATTGCAGTGGTTAACTGTTGCTGTTGCTCAATAAACGGAACCTTAATCCGCAGAAATTGGCTGTTTGCTGGGTTCTCTGCCTGCTGCCCTTCCTTTATCAACCAATTAAGAAAATAAGTTCATTAGCTAGGAACTGTAGAATTGCGCCTCCTGCTGGTGAGTATCTCAGTGCCCTGTTAACTACACTGGACGCTAAATTTAATAAATGTTAACATAACCCTCAGAAACTGTCTGTCTGTCTGGATATTAGTGTCCCCAGTGGGGGGGGTGTATACTCCATAAGGATCTCAGACTCACAGCTGCCCTGGGCCCCATAGCAGGGGTTAACATTCCAGATCCATGCCTCTGTCCTCCCCCCCGAAACAGAGAGGGTTAAATGCACTGCAGATGCTGTAATGCAGTCCCCCATTGTCCTCCTGCTATCTGGATATCCGAGCACGTGGCTGGCCATTGTGTGGCTTGCTCTGACACGCGGCTGTGGACGGCACTGTGCCCTGGGTCCAGCTTCTGTGGAGCTTGCCGCTAGTGCTGACCAATTGGCCAGGTGTATGGACACTGAGTAACGCCAGCTCCATCCTTCATGCCCCGGTTTGGCCACGTGCCATCCGTGCTGTTATGAGTAATGGGTCACCTTTCCCGGAGCTGTAATCTGGCTCTCTTCCTTTAAATACTGGAATGATATCAGCTTCCTACACATTATTGGATTCTGACTTTCCCAGCCAATGGTTAGACATGACGAGTTTCATCTTTTGCTGAATTCACGGTACAATTTTTGACTTTCAAAGCGTTTAAACAGTCTGTATAGGAACTGTATAATGTCAATATCACTACACTCTTTGATTTGCCAAGTTCTCGCTTTGCCAAGTTCTCCACAAACATGGGCTATGAATGGGGATTTACCCATAATGCACCTGTATGCTTTTTCACTGAATTACTAACATTTAAAGTGAACCTTTGAGGCTATTAAGCACATTTCTCAATGTGTGTAGAAGCACTTTGAGGTCGGCTAGTAGCCCCCCCACCACCTCACAGTGCGTGTGTCGCTGTGCCACAGACGGAGCTGAGTGACAGGATTGCCATGTTGGTGGCTGGGAATGACAGAATCCAGGCCGTCATCACACAGCTGGAGTGCACTGGCAGGACCATCGAGGTGAGCAGCACCACTGTGACTCAGGAACCCCAGCAATTAGACAAACAGAATTGTCACCAAAAGTTTACAGGTTCACATCCCAGGAGGAAAACAAGAAAATCATTGTTAACTCAGAAATAATTCTGTAAAATATCCAGCCGCTAAACTGTTGGACCTGAGTAGTATGAATCAATTTGTATTAAAATGTCTGTTAAAAAATGTATAATTTTAATGGTAATAAGAATCAAATTTACTAGTGTTAACCTGCTATGAATTAAAGGGACATGGTGCTTCAAGAAATTAACTTGCAGTAACCTGAAGGTTATTGGTTCAGTCCCGAGCACGGTACATCCATAAAATATGCAGCAATTTGGTAATTAAGCAATTAGATAATGGGACAAACTTCAGTTGGGCATCAATGACTTTTTTCAGTCATTCTAATGTTTCATTCAGTCTGCATGGCTACTGAACTAGTTCAGACTTGGGGCTAGATTATAAAAATTATGTCGATCAGAGAACATTTTTCTTCAAGCACAATCTGTCCTGTTGAGTTTTACCTTCGTAAGTGCAGGGGGTTAAAATCGTCAGCAATTACATAAATAGATTTGGGTTCCAAAGTAATTTATTATTTACTATCTCATATCTGTAAAGTTTTCAAACAAGGAACACGCCAAGTGAAGAGTTTGTGCCAATGTTAGGCTGGGTCATTTCTGAATCTCAGATAATTTCCTCATTATGCAGTAAACACATAGGCTTTATTCCAACTGGAACAAATATCTTTGGATCCACTTACTATTAAATTGCTGCATTGACGTTTCTCTTTTTTACTGTGGAAAGTGACATTTTGGCACAAGAATTGAGTACCTAAGCCAGCCAATCAAGATGTGGGTAGAATTAGCCAAGAAGAGAGCCTGGAAAAGCTTGTGGCAGCTAGCATCAGCTTGAGTCTGTTGTAATGTTTTGGGTGACTGTAATTGGCTGTTATGCTTTGGGTGACTGTAATTGGCTGTTATGCTTTGGGTGACTGTAATTGGCTGTTGACACATTTTGGGTGGGACAAATAGGAATGATTGACATGTTATAGAGGCCTGATAATCTGAAATAATTTTAATTAGTTGGCAACAACCAATCAAACGGACAGTCGCAATGAACTGGGTTGCTAACTGGCCAGCTCCACGTTAAAGACATGATTGTGGATGCAAGGAATTGCTTCCGCAGTGTAGTACAGTGTCATTTTTTTGTGGTATAAGACCTGTAATTATTTTCAGAACATTGCACTAAAACACCGTACATTACACCGGTGATGATCTGAGCAAGGTTCCTTCTCCAGAGAGGCAACCGCTTCAGGGTGAGTGTTGCTTTCTGGGAAATCTTTGACCCTGGCCTGTTTCTCGCTACCACAGGAGAATGGCCGACGGCAAAAGGAGCAACTGTGCACCAGGTTCGACGCGCTCTATGACGTGCTGGAGCAGCGCAAGAAGGAGCTGGTGGAGTGTGTCAGCCGTGAGCAGGACAGCAAGCTGGGCCGCGTACGCACTCTCATCCGGCACCACGGCGACCACCTGGAGAGCGCCGTCAAGCTGGTGGAGGCCGCTATCCACTCCATGGAGGAGCCACAGATGGCTCTCTTCCTGCAGGTGTGGTCTGCACAGACAGTCCTCACCCAACCTGTCAGCATGCTGTGCACTGGCCACTCTACTGTCCCCCAGAGGGCGCCAAAGCACCTATTGGGTTTTTATCATTTTCCTGTTACTCCAACAAAAACAATAAGTACACTTGGCCCTCAGCATCTATAGGGGATTGGTTTCAGGCTCCCCGGTGCATGCCAAAATCCACATATGCTCAAATCCCTTATGTATAATGGAGTTGTATTTGCACATAACCTACATACATCCTCCCATATTCTTAAAATTATTCTAGATTACTTATAATACCGAATACAACGTAAATGTGTATTGTTTAGGAAAAAATACAAGAAAAAGTCTCTCTCACACACACATGCACATTCACGTTTGTAATTATATCTTTGTGGGGACTCTCAATTTCTATGGAGAACTCTAATCCCAACATGACAACCTTATCCACAAGTAATCAAACAAACCATTTTTAGTTTTTTGATTGCTTTCACAGAGGACCTAAAATATGGTCCCCACGACGTCAAAATAACGTGATGTAACATTGTAGCATAAACATAATACAGACACATACACACACTGTGTTAACACTCAGCAACACCTAAAATTACACATCACTTCATTCGCGTGGATTCAGCGTAGTGCTCAGCGGGCAGCTGATTCAAGTATTGCTTTATGGAACTTTCTGGAATTTTTCTCCCCCAAAGATTTTCGATCTGCGATTGGTTGAATCTACAGATGCGGAGCCTGTGGATGTGGAGAGTGGACTGTACAAAGAAATGCAATACCACAGCAAAATGCACATAAAAAGAGTAATGCAGCAGAGTGCAGAGAAAAACAGTCAGGATTGCATCATAACATCACAAACAAAAATAAGTGCAACAACTGATGGCGTAAGTGCAAAAACATGGCGTAACACTGAACTGACTTATGATTGGTTTTGGCAGTTCCCAGTGTGGGGGGGGGGGGGGTTGCTGAGAAGCTGGATAACTTTCAAGAAGAAGCTTTGGTGATGGCTAGCAGAGGTGATGGAAGATTGAAGGAGAGGTGACTGCTGCAGTGGATGAGGTCTTGCCAGATCTCTGCTTCACCCTGGCAGTGAAGAAGTTTTATGTAGATAGTAGCTGAGAGCCAAAGATCTTCTCAGCGGAGCCAGCCACCTGCTGCGGCCTAGTCGTGGAGAGGGAGGAGGTGGAGGGGAACCAGCCGGTAACAGAGGATGGGATATAAGGAGTTTCCTGGGCTGCTAAAGAAGAATGATCTCTGTTGGGCTTTCCTAATGATGGAGGTGATGTTAATGTCCTACCTCAAGCTATTGGTAATGGTGGTCTCCAGAGATTTCATTGACCCAGCTACAGACACGGTCTCTTCGGTTTGCTAGGGAAGGCAGGCAGGAAGATGTCTATAGAAGTCCACTACCATGTCTGCTGTCTTGATAATGTTGAGCTGAAGGTTGTTTTATGAGCTGAAGTTTCACCTGCCCTGCAGCCTGTTCACCTTTAGACACACCTTTACATGGTAACTTGTTTGTCTTTTCGTGTTAGTTAGCGTTCATGAACAAGGTGGTAAAGTTCTGTTTATCTGGATTTTTAACGTAAATGTGAACTCAAACGCAGGGGATGTCTCTACCGGCAAAAAACTTTAAAATCACGTGCTCTTGGAAAATAGTTTGATATTCTGATGGTCTAAGAATTACTTAGAACAGGACGTATTTTCAACCTTTATAGACCTAAATCAGTGTACAGACAACTGAAATACAGGCACTTAGGTCAACATGGTCTGAATAATAATTTGAGCAGCAATTCAATCAAGGCTAATTGAGAGCTCAGCTGGAGCAACAGCAGCAGGTGGAATGGCCAGACCAGGATTAAGAAATCACAAAGTTACTTAGCATCATGCTGTTAAACCCTAGGATGAAAAGTGCTGTTTGACCCTTTAGCGGTCCAGGTGGGTGTAGTAAGGTCAGAACCGCCACATATGGAGAGAGTGATACTGGGAAAGCCGGTTCCAGACTAAAAACAACGCCAGGTCGCAGGGTGGAGTTAGCACCAGCCGCCCATTCAGGTCACCCTCCCTGCCCGGGCCCGGTCCCTCCACACCGGCTATTCCTGGGCGAGTTACTACACCTTCTGTAGAATGAAAGCAGCGCTAATTTGAACCCTCCCTGGGCTGGGAGCCAGTTCACATGAAGCGTCTCCCTGCCGCACAGGAGGTGGTCACACTCTTTTTATTTGGTCTGTCCTCCCCTCCCCCGACACTCAGAATACTGCATCAGGATGGTTTTTTTGTCAATGGGGGTGATTTTGTGGGGTCAGGGTGTAACAGACACACAGGCGACTGCAGAAAAAAACGCAATGTGATTCGCTGCTTTTTGCTTTCCTTTGTCTGACAGAACGCCAAGGAGGTTTTTAAGAAGTAAGATATTTTCCCTCTGTTACCCTGTATTTATTTCACATGGCCCCGCTAGCATTTCTTTGGTGGCATCTGCATGAAAGACTCCTCACTTAACTTGGCTTTTTATTTATTTTTACTAATGCCGTGCTTCCAGTTGTTTTGGCGCCGTGGTCTTACTACTGGATTCATTTAGTAAAGATGTGAAATGCACGTGAAAGACGATGGGTTAGAAAGAATCTAACACTGGAATTTACTCCCGAAGGAGTTTTTGTCTTTGTGCAAAATCCCCCAAAGTCAGTGAGCGCTCTGTAATGGGCCATATGGACAGCGCCCCCTCCTAACCAGGGTGGAGACCTGACCGCAGCACTGTGCCCTGCGCAGGATCACGGATGCTGCCTTGGCCTCCGACGTCGATCAGACCGAGCCCGGCTATGAGAGCATGGCGCATTTTGCCATTGACGCCGACCCCATTGTCAGTGTTCTGCGGGCCATTGACTTCCAAACAGGTAGGTGGCTTGGCGGCTGCCCCGGTCCCGCCCCGGTCTTGACCTGGAAGTGAACCCACCAGTCTTCAAAACACTGACTCTGTCTCTTTTAGCCCCTGTGGATGAGGAAGGGGAGGAAAGCTTGGAAGATCAGACTGGCCGAGAGGAGTCCAAGAGCCAGTAGGGCCCGACTCCGATCAATGGGTCAGTATTTTCCCATAATCCCTTTCACTTCACCTTTTCTAACCTTTTCTACAGCCTGCTGCATTCAGCATCCCCTGTCGCTATTCCCTGTAGCTTCCTGTGATGTGATGCATGCCTTACACCCTGCGCTCTGCATTAGCATGGTCTTCCGGAGAGTCTCCCTTTGGCGTGATTGAGCTGTTTTGCTGGCCTTGCTGCTCCTGCCCCCCCCCCCCAGGCCTCTGTAATGAGCTCCTCAGTCCTAAAGCTAATGGCTACCAGGGGGAGCACTAGAGGAGGCAGCTGGATCCGCCGCCGCACACTGACGCGGGCGGCGCCTCCCATCCGTCAGCCGCTTTCCGGCCGCTTAGGGAAGTCTGTCTGTTGTTTTTCCTCCTTCTTCGTATGGACGTGCATCACTCCGAAGCTCGATACACCAGCGGAATTCAGCGGGAGCTAAGGATCCCCGATGGGAGCAAATATGATGATTAAGCTGCAGAAATTTCATTCTGACATTTTTGTTCTTCTGAGCATGTGCCCCATTTCTCTCTCCCCCCCCCCCTCACTCTCAGTCTAAGTGAAAGTGGAAACTTCCAATAAATGGACTCATCCGGGGGGCCGGTGATTTCTGTTCGCATGTCCTCCATTCAGCATGGCTGTTGAAGGCCCGGTCCTCCATCTTGCAGTGCGCTCTGCTGCACTTAACCTTCTCTGATTTTCAGGCAGCCATCTCCATCCCGCTGTGGGATCCGTCTTCGCTCCATACCTCATGGCTCCCTTCTCACGTGGCCCCTCCCCCATATCCCACTAAGACCCAAAGATGCCACCCAACGTCCCCTATTTAGTCAAACTGTAATGCTCTCCTCTTCAGCCCTTCTCTGGATATTAATTCTGAGACGGCTACATTTTTGCAAATGGTCCTTGTCAGAGCTCGGATGATGGTTACAGAAGGGCTACAACTTGCGTCATAGATACCATTTGTTAAAAAAAAAAAAAAAAAAAAATCCAGGATTTGGTTCTAGATCAACTTGGAACAAGTAATTTTCTTTCAGTCAGTAGCATTACATTAGTAAAGAGAAAAAAATGTGAAGTGAACTGAAGAAGGGGGAAGCTGTGTCATCTTGCATCATATACTGTATGGAATCCACTTAAACTGAAAGGCTCATATAATAATACCCCATATTTTTAAAAAACAGAAGCAAGATGCAATTGTCATCTTTCCAGTATTCACTTTCAGAGTCAGGAAGCAAAGGCAATTTTCATTCTGGGATGGAGACCCGTGTGTTTGAGTGTGAGAGAGGTCCTACGCTCAGTCTCCTTTCCAAAAGTGAGGCGGCCTGACATTCCAGGATGATATATGTCGAACTGACAGAGCCCCATGTGCCTGTTTTGCCACCACTTGCTCGCCGCTGCCGCATTGCATCCTGGGAACCTATTTGTCACAACATCCAGAGAACCAGGATACGACAGTTGATGGGGCAATGCCTCTAACTTCTCATTAGCTTATTACAGCTCCTCAAACCGCTACCAAGCGATGTAGCCGTTGGGATATATCATCTTCTGAGTCACCGCGGTCGCCCTGGGCACTGACCTTGTCACTGTGGCTGAGATCCGCTGACTGATGGGCAACACGAGTGAGCGCAGTAACGAAATATGGCTCCTTCGTTATTGATAGGGGGCCTCTATCAGAATGCCGAAAGCAGCGTGGACAGACGCAAGCGTCGCCCAACTGCAGATGGAGATGGATCACCGCTGGGTGTGAGCATGACGGTTTGACGCACGGTGCTCTGGAATACGGGCTGCCCATCGATAACTTCTGTTTCAAACGGAATCGGGGGTGGGGTTGGCGTGACGGCCGCATGCGTAACCTCTCCGCTATGAGCCGGTGCGGCGGCCCGGGGAACGGAGGTCTCATCTCGCACGCGCCGTAGAAGTTCCACATCGCCGTCACTTTGCGTTTAGTCACAGTCGCTGGGAATCCTTTCACTGCTGCATTTTGCAGCAGTTATTGCTGTGTGAAAAGTGGGCGATTTACGTAACCAGCTCAAGAACAAACCATTCTTTTTCCCTCTTTGCAAGTGGAGAGTCAAGGCCCCTATTTGCCGGTAAACACAAACCTGGTCACCACTATTTTTGCTTAACTTTATAAATAGATTTGGTCCAGTGGGAACTGCAGTTGTGGATACTTTCTTATTTCTGGGCTTAATTCATGTTTATTGTTCCCTGCAGGTTTTTTTTTCCAGGGAAGCCTCAAAGGGGACTTTAAAGAAGGTTTGGCCTGGTCCCCCATGCACATTGAAGAACTGAGTGTGCCTTTGCTCTCTGCACATCAGTATCGTAGTACCAGTTATACACCACACACAGACAAGGACAAAAATGTGTTGAGGCACTACTGATGATCTGAAGCCTCTCATCAGGTCCATCTTCCCCACTCACTCAAGACTGTCAAGATTGTCTTTCTCCTGGTGTAGTGAGAGATGTGCAATAACATGTAGACCAGAATGGAAAACAGAAAGTCTATTAGGAAGGCAGAATAAAAAGAATCATGTTTTACTTCATCTTAATAATACATTCATGTAACTTTGCATGTCAGTATCTTGGAGAATCATATTTCCTCTCTAAAGGGACAGTGAAGGTAGATCGACGTTCATCTCACAGACCATTGAGAAGGCATGTAGGATTCATGTAGGTCATTAGTAATTAGGGTGTGTCCCTTCTTAACTTGCAGGTGGTCAGGTGTAAAGGTACTTATTTGAAAAATCCGCTTTCATTTTCTCAAAAGGCTGCATAGAATTTAGGGCAAAGGCCTTCCAGAATGTCAGAACACTAAACAGTGGGGTCAGTCAGATGTACTTACAGTGAAAAACACTCATCATTATCCTCAAATGACTGTTACGCTAACAAGGGATGACTTTCTTTGAGTTTGGTTTTTTTTTTCATTTTAGTCACAGGATAAAGACTTTTATATAATCTAGAAACATTTACTCAGTGATTGCTTGCCTACTTTGCAAGGTTTGACTTGAAGTATGAATAGATTTGTAGACTTAAAAAAGCTGATTTTCCTAATAGCCTCTTTGTACAGAACACTAAAACTTAATGAATGTTGTTATGACTGTGCATTGTAATGAACTACTTACTCATTAATGGGACTCCATCAATAAGATGTTAGTGAGTTGTACAGGCCACTGTGTGGACATCTACAAACACTGTTGTATAATCTTTTACATCATATAAGCAAACATAGAGTTGAACATGATGTTGGGTTTTTTTTTAACACCCCCCCAGAAAGAAAACAAGCAGATGACATCAATATATCCTATATTTAGCAAGCATAATTCTTTCCTTTATTACAGTGCCCCAACTTAAAAGATTTTGACAGAATCAACAGACATGTTAAGATTTTTTTATTACAAAATACAGCTGGAAAAAATCTTTCATTACTGCTACACCAACCGCTCATGTCACTATTTGAACTGTGATTAAATACTACTGAAGATGAAATAGTATGTTGTTTTGTCTAAATCTGAGATGTAGGGATTTGAGCTGCATGCGGTCTCGAACCCCCTGCTACCCCTAATATGGTATATTTGTTATTGAAGGGTATTTTGGTGGCTGCATCACACTGAACCATGGCCTCTGCAGCCAGTGAGTATGTAAACGTTTTACTCTGTGTCACCTGTTCAGTGTTATGTATAACATGGATTTATTCAAGTATTCAGCACTGATGCAAGGTCGGCAGTTAACGTGTTAAAATATCAAGTATACCGGATTAAATAACACGTTGCTGAAATTGCATGAAACGTCCCAGTTAACACAATGCCTAACTGAAAAAAAATGTATTTTCATAAACGTTCCAGAATCACATACTTTGAGGAATTGAATAGCCTACTCGAATTATTTCCAGATTTTTGCATTTATTACAAACTTTCCAGCAGCGCAAAAAACTGAAAAAAATCCGAACAGATATTTACCGATATAACCAAAAATAAACTTTATAAGTTAAAAGTATCACGACACTCCTGCTTCACGGACAGAGCCTGAGAACATCACAGTCTACTGAAAGAGTGAAGCTCATTCAATGCTCCTCGTTTGCACAATAGCTGTGTTGGAAACACATATTTCATAAGGTCACTAAGCAATTAAGACCTGTACATATGTATATATACAACAAAAAATTCTTTTTTTTTACATTGGCCAAAGGCATGAAAAAGTAGGTCCCCTTGACCGTATCCCACAAACGGATCAGGCTAATGTGTGAGGGGAATTACTGTTTGAATTTTCATGTCAAAGTCACTGCTCGTCTATTAGTACAGTGAACACCCACACAGAAATCCGAACAATACAGGACGAAATTAATACCAGAGAAACAGACTGAAGATGTTGAATATGTTTCTATACAGCGCGTGTGTTTTCATACCAATCTCACCGCAACAAACATTACAGGTGCCTCGCCTTGACCATAACGTGTTTAGTTATACTGTTTTACGTACAGAAATATACATTGTGAATTCGAATGGCACGATGAACAGCAGTTTGGGTAAAAGAAAAGCAAAACTAACTGTGGAAGTGCCGGGGCATTCGTTTCGCTTTGAGAATGGTTTTAAATTACAACGAAGTGAAATATTATTTGCCGACTTCATCTAAATACTTGCGGTTTAGTTCCGCTTGTTCTTTCTGACTTTCAATCCTCGCCATTTCGATCATGTTTCGGAGCAGGTGGAAAGTGAGATCAATGGAGATGGGCGGGTCGTCATTCCTCTTGGACAAGTCCACGAGCTCCTCCATGCTGTCGCCGTCGTCCAGTGACTGCTCTCCATCCACTAGCGACAAGTCGCGGGCCAGGTGACCGAAGCTCTTGCTGGACGGTGCCGTCATAACCTGGAGGCTTTCTATAGGAGATCGTGAAAGACCCTTCGGGTTCCTTTGCAGATACCTAAGTATTTTTGCACCTATGAGGTAGGAGATGGCATTATCGCCGGCCTTTAACAAAACCTGGTCCAGTTGCGTCTTGTAACCGTGACCGTCAAAGATGCTCAAGTCCCTTGGTCGACCGGCACTGATGCGGATGTTGGTGGTCATGAATACCGTGGCCACCAGCAGGACCAGGGGAATAGGTTTCATGGTGGATAGACAGGTGCCCTGTTAGCAAAAAATACATTAATAAATAAAACTATTGAGAAAAAAAATAAGAATCGTTTTCTAATTGACGGTCTTGGTACCCGGCGTGAGCAAATGAACCAAAGAAGAGATATATACGAGTATTATCTATACATGCGTCCAAGGTAGGATATCTTGTGAATT
Source organism: Stomatorhinus walkeri (assembly GCA_026784285.1). Taxonomy (NCBI): domain Eukaryota; kingdom Metazoa; phylum Chordata; class Actinopteri; order Osteoglossiformes; family Mormyridae; genus Stomatorhinus; species Stomatorhinus walkeri. The sequence goes on along the minus strand of JAODUD010000039.1, from coordinate 6,830,526 downwards.
TTTAACATGTATGACACACAGCACAGTGTGTGTGTCAGAAACGTAAGACATTTTTATTGGAGACATACTGTATGGAGCGACACTTCTGAAATAACGTAAATGAAATGTTCATTAGGCTTCGTAAAGGTAAAACAAATTAATTAAAATATTTAAAAATAGCGAAAACGCATTTAATGAGCATCCAAGTGAGGTTGTTATGGCATGTACTATAATCACATGTTGCCTTGTTCAGTTCAGGAACTAAGCTAAATATTGTAAAGTTTTCAATACAATCATATATAAAAGTCGACCATTTTCAATAGCAGTAGTTAGATAGAGGCTTTTCTTTTAGTCTTAGCAGCTTTCAGATGGTGGGTGTCAAGCAACAGAACAGGAGGACGGAAGAAAATCGCGGACTTACTTTAATCTTCCGAAGCGCTGTAAGTTTCTCGCAGGTGGGAAAAGTGCGACTCGAAGGCTGAGTCCGCAAAGCGCAGCTTGACGGGATGCGGCTGGTGCGCCACTTGCTCCATGTTTATATACATCGGCGGCAGCTCCACTGACGTCAATGCAAGTTCATAAACTGCCTGTAAATCAGCTGCGTTTGAACTAAACGCCAATGTTTTGAACGACTCGGCGGCTGCTATTATAAAATCCAGCATAGAGAGAATTAAAGAACTGCTTTTTATTTTGTAATATTCTGAACGCTGAAATACCATATTGTCTTTCCGCGGCGTGTCTTTAAGGCTGGGCAATACAATATCTGATAAAATATCAATGAAATTTTTAGTATAACAGATTTGCAGAAGCAAGTTACCGCAAAACACTTTTTATAGTGATTTTCCAGAGGCAATAAAAAGCAGTTCACCGAAAAGCCAATATAAACGGAAAATGATTCCCTGACCCCTCTTGCAAGGAGGGCGATGGAGTAATAGGCAACTGCCGAAAAATAATTTATCTATAAACGTGTAAATCGCAAAGCACATTTGTCAGCTACAAATGGCAGTCTGTTAAACACAACTGAGAGTTACTGAGTTTCGGGGAAAAGGTGATCTGGGTGTTATAGGCAGTACATTGGGATGAAGGTTGTGTGCAGAAAACAGGAACAGACTAAGATGTTAAACTAGGTTAGTTTGTCTGCAGAAATACGGCAACCGATGTGTAGATGTCATCGTAGTGGTTTAGCATTTTTGATTAGAAGTTGTCTTGTTTCTACAGAAATCACGACTGGAATATAGAGTAACCTAGTGGAATAAGTTATATGACCGTGATTTTTTTAAAAAAAGTTTTAAGATAACAAGGCAGTCAGCGCCAAACGATGGCAGGTGTCCTTGTCATCTCACACAACCATCTCGTTAAATTCTGATCACTTCAGCCGTAAACATAACTAGCTAAAACCGCTTTCCAATAAGACTTAGATTAAAACGTATTTACATCCAAAACAACCAACGTGGGACATATGCTTCCGTAAACACGGGCTACAGAAACATTTACACCGTTTTATTAAAACTCGTTAAAGCCTTAAATTAAGGGATTTTTCTGGAAAGTGTTTAACATTTTAGAAGCACTTTTCATTGAGTGAATTTGAATAAATGTAAAAGTGGACAACCGGGTGCACAACGGTATGCGAGATCTGTCCTTGGTCCTGAATCCGCAGTTTCGGTATTTATCAATGGATGAATTCATCGCACCGTCCCATGCGGGGGCGCCATCTACATAAATCAGGCCTAAAAAATATTAAGTTTTCACAAACAGTAGTAGGTCCATTATGCAATATAGCATTTTCCTCCTAAACTACCAAATGTATTCAGCTGAATTAATGTGAATTTTTGCACTGGTCCCGATGTTCCCCAGTAGCTTCCGGAAGATTTTCTTTTACTTCTCAGTCGATATACCTCCGTATCCAGTTAGCATCATAAAAGCATTAATCATACTCAGATTAAAATACAACTCAAGCTCATGTAAATGCTGGATCCACCATAAATGTAGATCTATTAGCAAACAATCATCTAAACATAACTCTAACGCATTAAGTTTAATTAATCGGGCCTTTAAGGTTATACTATATAGAGATTCTGAAAGCAGACTAATTGAATTACTTAAAATAAGATCATTAAACAAGCATACAGTTCGAGCCAAATCCTGAATAGCGCATGACGTCATCCTTCACCACAGGCGCTTCCAGGGTTGGTTTTTTAATGTATAAAGAAACGGGGGAATTAATTCAAAACGGGGAGATTCATTTGAAAATGTTATAGAGGACAACTTATTCACACATTCCTAAGCATTTTTTACTTACACACACACACACACAGCCATTATTTTTATGACATCAATTTGAATCCACATGACTGCAGTAATAACATTGTATTTGGTTGTTTTCTTCTAATAACATATGCAACGACTATACCATTATAATGTAAACTACATTTTATTCATTTTCAACCACAGTACTGTATCATTGAGCAATTAATTCTGCCTAGTATTTGTCCACAGGATCGTCCTAGAATGCACAGAAAGCACTTTGGTCCCAGAGACTCATCATCCTCTGGTTCTTCAGGTAAAATGAGTTTCAACACCTCTTCTAGACTACTGCCCAATTCTCCCTCAACCGCCCTATTTAGTGATTTCACCAAACCGGACATTTAACACTTCTATTCAGTTGACATTGTCTTAATTTAAGTTGTTGTGATGTTTGTCAAGTCACTAAAATCAGCACAGACTCTGGCTGTTTAGGACCGGGACTGAGATTTGATGTGTGCTATAGGTAATCAGAATTCAGAGCTTTAGTCATCTTGATGAGAAACGGCAGGGACGCATAATTAAAATCCAAGTGGATGTGCTGCTGTTTGCTCCATTATTTGTATCAAACAAGCGATATCAATGTCATTATTTGGCTAGTAAACTCTCGGACATAACATGACAGGTTAAAATCAGCAGCTTACTTAAAGGTACTGTGAAAGCTGCAGGGCTCGGGCTTCAGGGAGTTGGCACCACCTACCCCTTATCAATATCGAATCACAGCATCTCCAACGATCAGGTGACCAATGACATACTACTGCCAAGATGATGCAGTCACATGCATCATACATGAGCCGCTGTCATCGCAAGGTTTCATTTAACGGAGAAGGGTCTGTTTCCAACATGTGGTTTACGTGTATACTCATAGCACCCAGACCAATGCTATACCTAAATGACGAATGTGGAATGTTTTAACTGACCATGAAAATCTAAAATACAGCTTCAGGTAGAGTCGTCTTCTCATTTATAACAGTCGTCTTTGCACGGGATGAGAACCTGTCAGTTAGCAACAATATGATGCAGCCCCCCCAAATAGTGTAAATGGTTCAGTTTTCTCCAGCCAGTGCAAAACTAGACAGTCCTTGACCTTTGACCCCGATCATCACATCTTATTGGCTTTCCAGGACAGGTAGGAATTCCATCCAATGGCAACAATCTGCACCACAGCAAGCCTGCAGGGCAAAGTTCCACGGGG
>JAODUD010000039.1:6786892-6800561 GCA_026784285.1 Stomatorhinus walkeri | reverse complement strand
TGTCGTCAGCGATGCTGCGGGGCCGTTTGGTGCAGAGGTCAAAAGTTCAGCTTGGAAGGTACCACCGGACGGGCGAGAGGGGGGGTGAGACATCTAGGGTTAGTGCAGGCAGGCTGGCAACAACAATGGTCAAGTGTCTTGTGAGCTAGAGAAAAAGGTCCACTAGGCACCAGACTGAGAAGCCTGGAGATCCCACAGGAAAATAGACCAAGAACTTGGGGCGTGACGCTAATCACGCGGATCGAATATTTGGGCCAAAAACTGATTTCGTACTTCACCGTCGCACCGCGGACAGTCAGGAAGCCAGCTGCATTCTTGTTGCCAACAAGGACATGGTTTGGCGAATGCTAATCGCTCATTCGCCTCTAAGAAAGCTAAGGGCTTAAGAAAGAAAAAAAGGAATGCGAAAGGTGAGCAACGGGGACGAAAGGAAAGGGGTCCTGGGCAAACAGAGGCGCACAGAAACCAAAAGGATGCAGGAGTTTATCCTCACATATCCCAGCGGAGTTTCCTCTGGAGAAGGTGACACATATTCAATTGACAAGTGACGACAGACGAGAGGGGACAAAGAGGGAAAGAAGAGACGGAATTAGACGGCAGCACCGATAGGAGGCTACAGAGAGCAGTGCGTGTGGGAGATGGGCCCACGCTGATGACCGGGGGTGTCAAAGCCTGACAAACACCTTCCTGTGGCCAAAGAAGCTGGCTGAACTGCAACCAGACACTGATCACCTTAATCCCACCCCAAGAGAGAAAGAGACACTAAAAATACGAATAAAAAAAAAGGACAGCTAGCTGTCAGCTGAAAGACAAACTAAAGGTACTTCGAAATGAGCACCACAGGAAGGCGGCCTGGCCGTGGATCCATACTGACACCCACCATCACAGTGTTGGCCGGCCTCTCCGCCGCACACCGCGCTCGAGCACAGACACAGGAACAGCGGCATGCGCGGCCAAATTAAAGGCGTTTTGGGGCCTCGCTGGCAAAACTGTGGGCCAGAAAAAAAACAAAATCGCCCTAAGAGGCCGGCCTGCTCAGCCTGCCCCCGTGTCCCACTGCCCGCCATCTCCTGCTTACACACGGAAGGGAACGACAATACGCGGGCAGTCATACCTCACGGTGATCTCGCGCTGATGCGGTTAAGAGTGCATTCAGGTCAGGGTTTAGCATACGTGCCGTTACAGATAGACAGGGAGGAGAGAAATGAGAGAGAAAAAAAAAATAATAAAAAATCACGTGACTGCTGGAATGTGCTGTTCCAAATGGCAAACCAGACCAGCGCCCCCTGGAGGGCAGGTGATGTCAGGCTGTGGCAGCACCTTTAGCTTTTGGATCACAGTGGAAAAGGTCATGTTTTCATAAGGTCACACGGCGGCAGGTTCTCTGTAATCGCATGTGTATACGCACCATTTGGCAGATATTCAGCTTGAAAACTGCAGCCAATTTCATGCATCAGTTTTGCTACGTGATTCGATAACTAAACAGCGACATAAGCCGCAATGAAATAGACATGGATTTTGGAGGAACAGAAAAGGGATTTTGAGATGTTATTTCTCTCTCAGCTAAAACACACTTGAGCCCGGAGCCAGGAAGGTGTATCCACACGGGCTGAGAGCCGCCAGTCGATCTCACATTTCATGGCATCAGTGATGCTAGGGGTGAACAACCACAGCAGCCTAGCCCTCTGCAGCGACCAGGCATGCTTCATTACCGTCAACGGGTACTACCATGCAGTGCTTCATTACCGTCAACGGGTACTACCATGCAGTGCTTCATTACCGTCAACAGGTAGATCGGGTGCTACAATGCAGTGCTTTATTACTGTCAAGGGGTACTATGATGCAGTGCTTTATTACTGTCAAGGGGTACTATGATGCAGTGCTTTATTACTGTCAAGGGGTACTATGATGCAGTGTTTTATTACGGTCAAGGGGTACTATAATGCGGTGCTTTATTACTGTCAAGGGGTACTATAATGCGGTGCTTTATTACTGTCAAGGGGTACTATGATGCAGTGCTTCTTTCACACCACCAACAGTGCTAAGACAAACATTTCTGCCCCCTCATCTAATTTGACTGATGCATTTATCCAAAGTGACCCAAGAGGTTTATGGATATGAAGGCGGCAGACATGCAATGGAACATTTTTCTGTGGATATCAAGGTCGCTTACGATAAAAGCACGTGTGAAAATACGGGCCCACGGCCCTGGTCTTAGAGGCTGAACATGCAGGTTCTTATTCAATATGCTACCCAGTGGTTAATTCAATTTCTTGCATTTCAGTTTTGCAGATGCGTTGAGAAAAAGAAAAACAAATGCTTATGAACCTCATTTTTAACTGTAGCACCAAAAATTCGTACAAAATTCAGCTGATTATGCTGTCAGGAATACAAGCCAAAAAAAAAAAACTCATTAACAGAAAAACAAATTAGTTCCAGCGAACCCATCTGTAAACGAGCTCTGCCAAAGCAGCTCAGATCACACTGATATTTCAACTTCGCAAAACAGAATGGCTAAGAATGGCTAAGCCAGTCGATGTACATTTCCAGGCAAGGGTTCAGTTATTAGCACAAGTAAAGCCAATTACTCAAGACTGATTTTTGCATGGTGGTGGTGGTGGGGGGGGGCGGCTCCCACACAAGGACCAGGAAGCCAAGCTGTGACACACAAGCACCCTGCCTTACCCACATTGGAACGAGACTCCGCCCCCTACGCACCTTCTCCAGTTGGCTGTGCACATGCTGCACAATCAGGTCCAGGGCTACGAAGTTCTCCCCTCCTGTGAAGAAGTACTGCTGGTTTAACACAGTGTGTGTGCGGACACGCGGCCCCACTTTCATATCACCTGATAGTAAACACTGGTGTCTGGACTAGATTGACCCCTAAACGTATTACAGTGTGTCACCTACAGAGAGAAGGACACACGACTAGCTATCAACCCTCGGTAATCACACCCAAACTGCAGAATTTACCTTTGTTTCTAAGGTGTAACGCAGCCACCACGACCCCGGACCCCGCAGGTCTGTCCCACCCTGGGTCACTCACCCCTGGGGACCACAATGTCGGCCACCTGCACGGTGGGCTCGATGTATTGCTCAAAGGCCGGCTTGACGAACAGGTTGTACTGCTTGATCACCCCGGCGATGTGGCGCCCTCGCTCCGTGATGTTCCTCTTCAGGCGACGGACCAGCCGGATGTCCGAGTCCGTGTCCACAAATACCTTCATATCCAGTAGCTTGAGGTAGGGAGAGGGGATGACATCACAGGTCACTTATCCACCCCCATCTCAGGGCTGAGTTCAGGGGGACACTAAATTTTGCCCGAGCTGGCACTGAGGGATGCCACCAGCTCATGCTGCTCAGTGGTCGAAGGCAGCTGGACCCAGAATCTATCATCTGCTAGCGAAGGGTAGGTGAGCGATCTGCACTGATCCAGGAAGGCAGGAAGGTCACAGGAAGGAGCTGGGGTCCTGATCAATGATGGAAGCGGAAAGCGCAGCTCACCAAATGTGCAAGACCCGTCCGGGAAGATTTACAATACCCACCAGTTTCATTAAGAAGCTGCACAAAGGTCCAAGGTCCCCGGATTCCAGCACCAGTACTACTGAGAGACGGAATGACAGAACAAGGGGCCCCAAGCCAGGCCCTCCCACATGTGAAAAGGTCAGGCCCAGAAGAGACAAATCCAGGTTTTGTTTCAACCAACCAATTTGGTATGAAGAGTCATAGTCACAGAGTACTCAACTGGTTGGTTGAGACAAAATCTTGGTCTGGATTTGTACTTTCTGGACCTGGACTTTCCACCCCTGGGCCCCCCCGGGGAAGGCTGCATGCCGCAATGGCCTGAGCTGGATAAGCAGACAGCGAATGGAGACATTATTTTGGGTGTAGTTCTGCAGTTGGGCAGATCAACTGGACTACATTAATGAACACTATTGTTCATTAACTAGATGTCTGTTTGCACATTTTGTCAAATACACCTCCCTGTTGGGCCCTAAGGGGTGTACAGAAAATCATAGAACAAACAAGTAATATAAACAAATAAAAATGGACTAATTAGGTCTAAGTCAAAGCATCTGACTTGTAACACCCAGACCGTATCCTGTCCAAACAGCCGCCTTCAGCAAACAAGTCGTCACAACTTCAAGCTAACAACTTCGGGAAGCCAGGGCAGATATTCACAGAGAGAGAGAGAGAGAGGACGGGCGGCAAGACATCGGACCAGAATCCATGGCACAGGATTAAAACAGCCCCACTGCGCCGCCGTGAAGAGAGCAGAAAGATGAGAATGGAAGGTGAAAAATCTGAAAACCCAGAAGACAACGTTCGGTAGAGTGGCCACATGGTACATAGATTAATTCTACAGATTAACTTTTAGGGATGACAATATGCCGGTCATCAATATTTTAGGCATACTACTAATCTGCTTAGCAAATTGTGGGTGTAAGTTAATGTCTGTACAGTTTACACCGGTCATCTAAAGCCCTGGAGATTATTGTGAAGGCGCCATACAATCAAGCTGTGACATCGTGATGCCCTTAAACACCATTTTTATTTACTGATTTATGTCATCGAGGGGGTGAAGAACATTCCACAAAACCCCAGCAGGACACTGGCTACCAGCCAACGATAGGTACCTTTCCAAAACAGGGCTATCATTGTCATTGATGACAATGCTGAAACTCACAAGCACCCCCTACAGGTCAAGGAAGCCAATGCATGCCAGACTTCAGAGACACTCATACCTTTAGCAACTCCTTGTTGGCAAATGCCAAGATCCCCTCGAAGATGACCACATTGGCCCCATAGACGGTCTTCTGCAAAAGACGGAGGTCATTATTAACGAGGAGCCATACACGAGAGCAGGGAAACCGAGAAGCTACAAAATTAAATATTTATGGGGGCTTCCTCGAGGACTGGAACTCACAACCCCAGCACATGCAGCACGCAGAACACACACAACTGAACGGCAAGTGGGCTTTTGTTTCAGCTCCACCATAATTACTAAGCCAAGGGTAAGAGGGACATTGAATTTCAGGCTGAAAAGCTCCATTTCCTTCAGCCGTGAAATTGCCTTCTGTCCCAGGAGAACGGGCGACCCCAAGGATTGGCGCAGGCGGTGGTGTCGCCCATGCTGTCGCCACCACGGATTTCCCCAGGTCACAGGTCCACATCCCTCACTCCGAAACACACACAGTGCTCAGCTTTTAAACGTCTCACACCCATCACAGTTTGTCAAGGTCTCCATTCAAGGCACCATCTGCATCAATCTATATCATTAGCTCATCAACTAAATTAACCTTCCTGTGCTGCAACAAGAAGGGTACGTTCAATCCCCGGACCGCGGGGTTCCTTGAGGTAGCCCAGTGCTGCGTAGCATTCTGCTCTGGAGATTAGGTCCAAGAGCATGAGTCGTCGAAGCAAGAGACGAAGCAGTTTGCAAGGGTCAGAGGTCATTTCCCATCATGCTCTGGCTCCAGGTGATATCTCACCCACTCCTTCCGCCGACTGTGGGAGGTGAAGTCGTACACGGGCACTTTGACGCTCTTCCCCTTCTTCAGCTTCCTCAACACGCTCACCAGCAGCTCAAAGTCAAAGGCATCCGGGTGGTCGAAGTTGTACTCACTCCTGGCCGCCAGCTCCTGCTCCTCCTTGGTCAGGACCTAGAGGAGCAGAGGGGCAGCAGGAGGAAAGTCGAGGTGCCGTCGTCTGTCAAGAGAGCCTGATGAAACAGCCGCTGGACTCCACATCAAACAGACGCAACATCAGAAGGGTAACAGATGCTGCTTCTTCACTCTCTTGTTGAACATCCACCAGAAAAGTGGCACCTGGCGGGCACTAGGTGCGGGCATCCAGGCCGTGTGCATGCTCACCTTGTAGAAGGACTCCATGGACAGCAGAACCACCCAGGGAACGTCCAGCGCCTCAATGATCTTGTTGGCCACGGTGGTTTTCCCAGAAGCGCTCCCACCGCACAGCCCTGTGAGACGCGGGGACAGACGCAGAGTGACCCCACATCACCTCTGCATCGCGCCACCCACCCAACCCACACACATCCACTCAATACGACTGGAAAGACAGCGAGACGCCAAGCATCGCAAAAACAGAAGAAGACTGGCAGTAATGGCCGGAGACAAAACAGAAGATTCACACGCACAAAAGGTGCCCCCCCTGCCTCAGGACCGAACAGGACATCACGTTTCACGAAACATATGAAATGTAAGTGATACAACAAACTTAGAGATTAAAATGTGACATGCAGCATAACAATATTCTGAACAATGCCAAATGCCATCTGCCATGCCAGGTCTTCCCCAAACCAGTAGGAACCAGTCCGTGCCGACTGCAATACGACCGCACACGAGATGTCCGCATTCTCCTCCTAAGTCAGCACCTCCCACATGCACTTCCCACTTCTCCTTGTTTCTGACCTTTCATACAGGCTGATTATTCCGCTCGAGTGGATCTGTTGCCCATTTCCCTCAATCATGCAGAGGTAGACCGCAGAGGGAGGGTCTTTTTACGGGTATAATCAAACCACCGCACAACCAAGTGTGAAACTGCGACCCGCCAGGCAAACCAATCGAAAATAACTGGTCGCATACTAATGAGTAATCACTGAGATCTGGGTTCCCATAACTGCGTTCACAGGCTTGCCGTGACAGAGCCCCCCCACTGCCCTGCCTCTAGACTCATCGGCAAGTACCTCGCTCCACCACAAGGGGGAGTCATGGGGCAACTTTAACATGGCGCCAACAGAATGGAATACCTGCATTATGAACGCCCAGTAAAAAGTATAGGCAGTACTGGAGCAGGAGCTACACAACGTTGTAAGAACATCCAGGGAACGTAAAGAGGCATCAGGCCTATTTCCTGCATTCTATCCATAGTGGGGCCTGTGACTTAACGCCCCAGGGCCTCTCAGCAATGATAAAAAAAATAAAAACCAGGGTCGTACCAATGACAAAGGCCTCCTTAAAGGTGGTTCCTGTAACATTGTACCAGGGGGGGCGTCCTGCAGTGTAGATGGTCCTCTTATTGGTCCTCAACAGGGGAGGTTCTGTCTTGCTCTGGCCGGTTGAGCGTTTCCGTGGCGACAACGAGGGAGTGAGGGGACACTGATGGTTCAGGAGGCTATCCAAAGAATCCTCTCCACTGCCACTGGAGTATAATGGAGAAGCAGAAAAACAGGAACAGGAAGCCAGCATTTTCACCCCACATTAATCCTTCACACACAAATTGCTGACATCACTCACAAAACGCCATCAGACATGCCTTATGAGCTCACGGCTGCCCTGGGGAACCCTGGGAGATGAAGAGTATTATGAAGTATGTCCTGTGGCCAGCAGACAGGGAGAGACCCTCATGCTTGAAAGGCCCTCGAATGTAGCGGCCATTGAGTTGCCTATCCGTGTGTCTGAGGGATGGGAGCAAACCTTTCAGCTCCATCCAGGAAAACACACGGCTACCCAGACCAGGGCGGCCACTCGCGTGAGTAAGGCTATCATCATTTGGTTGCAGACACAAAGTTAAGCACCAGTGTATTTCCATTATATCCTAATCTCACCGAAAGAAAAAAATACATATATAGAAATCTAACCAGACTCAAAAAAATATCCAGCATTCAAATCACACTGATTTTTCATAAACACTACATCTCACAGAAAGACAATGAAACATTTCAGTTTCTGTTGACTCTAAAAACCCGCAACGTAACAAACGCTGAAATCCACACACGTGTAAATGTAGTTTTTGAAGATTAGATTCATATTACAAGATGAACAAATATTCAGTCGAATTGGACTGTACCAAGAAACGACAAGGCATGACATACAATTCTGAATTCTTGACAAATTTAGATACTATTAAAATTATAATTAACTACAGAAACAAAATACTACCTTGGTCATTTAGCTACTGCAAATAGCCACCTCGCCAGAGCGTCAGCAACAGCAAAATCAAAACTACCACGCTTTTTGCCATGAGTATTGGACAGCGATGTCAAAATCTCTGTCCATCCATTTAGCACAATCGTCTAACTGAATAAATCCTCATTTAAAGACAGAAACGGTGCCCCAAAACGACACTTATTGCCATAAGTGATCTCACACACCGAGAAACTACACTATAAAACTAACATATACCCTGAATGTATCCTTACCCAACGTTTATTACTACACAAATGTGATCTACATTGAAAAATACAACAAAATGCATTGCCTTCTTTTAGTAATGTTTAACGGCTTATTGCCCGGCTGGCAGGCTAACTAGCTGCATAGCTACGTGTCAGTCGTCACCAGGACACGAAAATGTCCTGCATCACTGGACGGCAAAATTATGTCAGACGTTATGGGATGCACTCACATGCGCCGTGGCATATTACCTGAAAGACCTGGTTATTGAACGATCATCTTCCTCCCCTTCTTCCCTTTGTTGCATCTCAGCTTCCACTTCGCTTATACTCACTGCCATCTTTCAATCTCTTGGTCCTTTACCGCGAAAACACGTACCAACAAGCGTGCGTCTGGTCCGCGCGCCGCAGTGCATTCCGGTTAATGTAGTTCACAACGGGCCGGCGCTATTTAATAGCCAACCTGAAATATGGGTTTTTATTAGGAGCCAAACAACAATGAAAACGAAATCACACATTGCTCTATTGGATTTGGAAAATACAGGGACTTGTGTAAAACGTTTTATCTCGGATTAGTGGCTAAAATCTAACATGTTCACTCTTGTATTATTCCGTGTAGGCAAGAATAGATGCTTTTAATTTTTTATTATTTTTTAAATCTTATTTTAATTCTTTTTTTCCGGAATATTTTACAACTATGCAGGACAGTATTATTGTAGTTTTGTTGAGTAAAACGGAGAAAAAAAATCTGAATACCTACCTAACTATGTGATTCACTTAATATGAATCCATAGGTATGATGCGTAGCCTACAATGATCTGTAAGAAGTGGAGAGCAGTCTACTTAGGCCATTCAGGACGTGAATGATATTTGGGTGCCATGCACTTCATTAAAGGGACATACCGTAAATGTAACGCTTTTTCGGTCGGAGGGCGTTTTAAGACATGCCACCTTTAAAAAGACTGCTGTAATTTGCAGCTGCATCAAAACCCGTTCACTCATTCAAGTTCTTTCGTTCTCCAAAATACAGCAGGGGAGTAGCTGAGACGGTGTCTCTTTTATCCGTTTTACCCCGAAGCATGCTTCTGTAAAGGATATATTTTTCGTGAACTGGGATGGCTTGTACGACTATGTATTATCTAATATAAAAATACATTTCTCTTCTTGTGAAACACAATACGTTTTGTACATATCAATAGTTATTTACCTCTCAGTTCATATAAACAGGCTGCGTGGTCATGGACAGCACTGTGAATTCTGAGAAATCTCATCTTATTAACGAAAAAAATGCGAAAATGTATTCTCTGAAGCTGAAAAGGTAGGTTTCACAATGAATTATCTGTCATTTTAATTGGTTTTCTTGTTTTTTTTACATAATCTACAAATTTGGAATTTAGAACTCAACTGTTGAATTTTGATTATTCATGCGACTGTATGTCTGGGTTACAAAGATATACTGGAATACTTAAGAGAGCCTTGAATTATATAAAATCAACACATGACAAACTGCTTATTTAACGGGGCAATTTTGATTAATTTAGCAAGATTCTCTATTATTTATATTTATTGCCCAATTAAATAGTCCAGTTTAACAAAGTCTGCTATATTACTAATGAAAGGTATGCCTTTTCATTACTTAAGTAGAAAATGAACATATTCAGCGTTTGGTGTTTACTGCAGGTGTTTGATTTAAGGGCTTTGTAGACAAATCAATGAATCACAAGGAATTGCTAGGGAACGTATCATTTTTACTCGCAGACTATGCCCACGGCTTTATGAAATCCAAATTATTATTATTATTGTTACTACTACTACTACTACTACTAATAATAATAATTGTTTTTAAATGTGTCCTAAAAATGTAGGCTAATTGTCAGATATTGTATCGATATCGTAATGTTTTTGCCTAGTCCAATAGCCGTCTTGCCCCCAATGCGGATATCGTGCTCTCTCCTGAAATCCATTTAATTATTAGTCATTTCATGTAAGACTTCATTGTTTTGCATATCTGAATACCTCTTTCAGTCAGGTCGTCATATTCTTAGAAATCCCTGACGTTCTATATACGCCTGATGCCAATAACTAGGCAGTGTGTGAAATGTTTTATGTGAATGAGCAAATTCATTTCCACGCCTGGCTTCATTTAGGACAGCATTAGATGGATGGCCCCGGGTGCCTGCCGAACGCTAATATGTTTAAATAAACCCACCATCTCTCGTTACCAGGCGATCTTGGGACGATTGCACAACAGAGAAGGGTTACATGCAAAGTTTTTTTCCAAAATCTATTTTTTTTTGAAAACATGCACTTAATACGCATATATTGCACAGTATTTCAGTAACCCGTTTAAACAGAAAATAACGCGGTTTATGAACCGTTAGCTAAGTGGCCAGTAGTCTGTAAGTCGGCCTACCAACAAATACAATATCGTGACATATTAAATATAAGAACTATTTTTTCTCCTAGAGAAACAATAAATAACAGTTTTAACATTACGCATTGCAATTTAAACAATGAGGGAAAGAATAAAAAGAGAAATGCGCGACTTCTACGCGTTTGAAAATGATTTAATTTTTCCTTTATATTCACATGTTTTTCGCAAAATGACAAAAAATCCACATACAAACAGCAACGCAAATTCAATTTACGTAATGAAAACTCTTCGGTAGCACTACAATGACAATGGCGATGACATTGAAGAATACGGAAAATATAAAATATCTATACAATACATCTAAATAATACATTATACATCCACACGTTGTAGCTAATTAATAGCAACCGCACGTTTCTGTTAAACAAGAATTTGATCATTTACATAAAGTAGCCTACTATGCTGTTTCATTATTTATGTCCTTTATTGTGCAAAAGTTTCTCCCGTATTTCATGAATCTCCTTAATAGCTTTTTCATGTATTTCTCCTGCGGCCTGCGTTGTAGCTGAGTAACCGTACGTTACACGTATGGCAGTTATGCTATACCCTTGAAAAGAAATCAGAAAAATCTAAGCTTAATGTTCTATCTCTAAGAGTTCTGAGTTTGTTTTTGTTTTGTTCTTTTGAGCAAACAATTTCCAGATTAAATCACTGGCATTGATTTAGGCGTAATTCGAAACATTTCATTTTAAAAATGTTATAATGGTATTTTCTTAATCTTAAGGTTTGTAATTGGTTTAGACAATTTAAGGACCTCGGGACAGAAATACACCAAAAACATGAAGTACCACTTCGCACAAGACCATGGAGTTGCATACAGCTATATTACATCGCAATCAGTATAATTTTCAAGCTACCGATCTGTCGGGGTCAATGTATTTTTATTACACTAATTTAAGGTACAGCACATCCTTACAGCGAATTGCCGTATTGCTCTACACAACGAAATCCGAAGTTATTACGTTACCTCTGTTTTAGCTATTACAAAAAATACATTTTTAACGGCATAAGAAAAAATACTACAGTACCATAGTAATAGTAGCCTACTGCAGTATTATTGTGTATATGCACCGTAATGCAACATATTTCGTTAACACATAAGTTGAATTTTTTAGATGAGTGCCAGTTTATTTTTGGCTATATAGGCCTACTGACAAAATAGGTAAAAAATCAAGCATCTCATGTTCAAACCCAGAGGATTCGCTATATGTCCACTTATCTACCACAATGTTGAACAACGACTTCCTTAAAGCATTAAACCAGACTCTCGTACTTGCGTTATCAGTCATATCCAGCAGTCCGCAGCGCCATTATAACAGATACCGATGGTTATTATTATTGAATTATTATTATTATTATTATTATTATTATTATTATTATTATTATTATTATTAGGCCTATTTGGAATCTATCCGCAAATTTTATCTCCAGCACTGCGGGTCCAAATCCAGCCTCCTATAACTACAATGCCATTTTCCCTCTTAAAACGGCGCAAATTGTATATCAAAGCAGCCCAATCGTTTAACCGTAGCCGTAACTCCTTCTTTGGGGAAATTTATTTTGAGCCCAGTAGTACACCTCCGTAAATCTCGGAAGATGCCCGTAAATCAGTCATACGCTTTGCCGCAACCTGCTTTGCAAGAATTCGCAAAATCACATAAAATCTGATTGACGACCGACGGAACAGATATACCAGTGAACCATCTGTCAGGTATAAGTTTATGCCAAGGTATGGTTTCCGGTGGGGTCATCTGTTACCTGCCAACTGCAAGTTCAGCAGAATACAGTTGTAAATCTGTCTGGCAACCATTGTAATATAAATATAAAAAAAACACAGTAAAATGGATCAGCAGACAACGCGGTACAAACTGTGATGTTGTACCCTGCAGAAAAGGTATGCATGTAATAGCCGTTAATATAAATATATGTTCATTGCACCGTTATACCCTGGAAGATATGTTAGACTTCTCTCATTCTCAGAAACAAAGCTATACTACACACCAACAACCTAATATGATTTCATTGTATGATGTATAAAAGTGACCATTTTTGAAAGCCAAAATTCATTCATAATTTATGTTATGGCTAGAAAAACCTTCCGGGAGTTTGATTATTGTGAAATTGTTCCATTTATAAAAGATAAGAATTCATGTCCGCTGTAATTCACAAACACGTCCCAACTTGGCTACCCCTTGCACACTTCAACACTCCATTGAAATCGGGATCAAGACAAATGCAGGAATTGTAGCTCCAATCCAGTCCAGAGTATTGAATGCACATACTTGGGTTGTGAACCACCATGCTGTGACTGTGTCTTGCCGTCGAGTGCACGGTGGACACCCTTTTAGTTACTGTCTCGATGGCCTGCCCTCATGAACTCATTTCTTTGGGGTCACGATCTTATCATCAGCTAACTCGATGGTTTATCGATGGAGCAGCGCTTAAAAAGCCCTTAGCAAGCTGCCGACATTGAATGTCAACCAATTTGGGCTCTGCAGAGCTTCACAAACAGGCTGTCTGCACTGTGAAATGCAGAGACTAGACAATAAACACGTCATGGCCTTGTTCTTGAAACAATCGCCTCTGAACCTCATTAATGCTATCAAAGGCAGCACCTGGACTGCTTGCCGAGGTGGAGGAAGCATCTTTAAATTATTGGGACACAGGTTCCCTTACCTCTTTAGTGGGGGCATGTATTGACCAGCCCCACTTTTTTGTCCATTGACATGCAATAGCTATAAAGCGAGTTTATGAGAGACACTGGATTCACTAATCCAGTAGTTCACAATCCTGCTCCTGCCTGTTTTCATTCAACCCACACGGCTTTCAACCTGCCACATTCATTATTAGCCTATTGAGGACTGTATAAGCCTGATTAAGGTAGGGTTGGAATGAAAACATTCTGGCGGGGGCGGGGTGTGGGGGGGTTACGAGGAGTGCTTCAGTAATCAGTGTAACATAACCAGCATAATCTAACAAAACGTCTCAGCTGAACATGGGTGTCACCACCATTAAATCTGAAATAATTCGCTTGGGGGGGGGGGGGGGGGGGGGGGGGGGGGGGGGGGGGGGGGGGGGGGGGGGGGGGGGGGGGGGGGGGGGGG
>JAODUD010000039.1:6743056-6756253 GCA_026784285.1 Stomatorhinus walkeri | reverse complement strand
GGGGCTACAAAATGTTTAAATGGCAGGAAACCTAAGATGGGTTTTGGCTAAATGAAAAGGTTACAAGTGGAAGACAATAAAGAAATTTTCAACATCGTTTGGTTTTGCATTCACTTCTTATTCAGCTGGGATATTAAACCATTTTCAGTGTGAGTCGCCCGCAGAACAATGAACAAATTTTTCATAACTCTTTTACACATAAAAGCAACAGAGACAATAAATGTTATTTAGGACTCTCTTTGATGACTTCGGTAATCAAATGAAGGAAAACGGGGGCTCATCTACCCGAATACTCGGTTTGTTGTTTACAGTGACACCTTTTTTCTGTAGCCCTGGTCACCGTGTTCATGTCCTCAGCCTTTTGGTACATGCAGGATATTCTGTCCATACAGCCAATCGCTCAAATGGTCAGTCTGGGGCAGGAATGAGCTGATCATTGAAATTACCGGGAAAATTCATGGTGGGACACTGTATCGTTGGGCCATGATCTCACGTGCATTCCAGGTCTGGGGATAATTTAGATACTAATTTCATGTTACAACTGCTTCATTGAATGATATATTCTGCATGTACATTGTACTGTACATTTAATTTAAATTAGCTGCACCAAATCATAAACTAAAGCATATATACTAATGTTTACACAACTGATGCGTTAGAGGAAACAATTTAAAACTACCTAGATGACAAATATGTATGGGATTTTCAATTTATTTTTCAATGACCTTCCTGTAGACAGACGTGATGTCAAAATAAGATGAATAAGATGATATTTTAATACCCAGAATTTGCAACAGATAATGAATAGTGAGCTTAGTTGTTACCGTGGTATTAAGCAGCACCTTTAAAAGTGACACTGACAAAGGGACCTTATTGGCCTTTAGGAGTCAGAATATCTAGGATGTAGTTCCCACGGTGACCTGTGGGTGGAGTTAGGAGGTGCTCTTGGCCTGTTTGGCAGCATTGGATTGGGCCACAGGCCTCTTCAAGGCCCACTTGTCAACCTTGGGGGGCTCGGGCTCGTCGGCCTCGGATTCACTGCTGGAGCTGCTGGAGCTGGAGCTGCTGCTGGGGCTGTCGCTCCCGCTGAAGTCGTAGCAGTCCTTCTCCCGGCCGCTCGGCGCCTCCTTCGACTTCCGCTCTCCCTCCGTGGTCCCCAGGGTTGCCTTCGCGCTGGACACAGGGCCGGCTTTGGCTTTCCTATCCGGCCAGCCCTTGGGCTCTGGAGTGAACCTCAGGGAGGGGTTTTGTTCAACACTGGCTTTGACACGATCATCCTTGGGCTTCCTCTTCAGGAGCTTCTCAAAGCTCTTAGAGGGTTTAGAACTTACAATGAACCAGTCCTGATATGAGCAGAAACATAAAAAAATCTAAATATTGCTCGGTGGGTTATTGGTTCAATGTTTAAGGCTCAAATCACGTTACTACAGGCTATTCACTACAAGCTATTTGCTTTTTCAACAAGTACTGCTGATAACTGCTTAAGTGGTAAATATTAATCACTCAGCTAGTTTCTTGGTCATCTTTGACATTGTTGAAACCCCAGCACAAAAGTATTCAGAATAAAAGAAACATTTAAATAACCTGGAGAAGTTCATCCTTATTACAGGACTTTGCAAAATTTTGAGGCAGTCAAAGAAAATTATGTTTAAATGATCTAGCCATCCAGCAAGATACCAGAAACTTTTCTGAGAACTTGTTATGGTTTCACTTGAACTTCTGAGTCATGCCTTTTCGTGAATTTTTTTTACATCACTTACCTGGGAATGGATGGAGTTGATATGATATTTCACTCCACTCTCTGAGCTGAATTCTTTCTCGCATATCAAGCATTTGTACTTCCCTGCCTCAAAGTCACCCTGGACAAAGGAAACCAATAGAAATTCAAGTTACCTCATTCATAGAGAAAGTGAGTAATTAATATGAAGCTTAAGAGACTTTTAAATGTTTTCTGTCCGTGTGACATCAGTGAACCATGTGGTTCAGGAAAATAAGTGCCAATAATTTATCACTGGGGCGGTCCTCTCAAGAGTCCGCCAATAGTACCCTATTGTTACTGGTTACAGCTCTAAACTTAAGATAAGAAGGTCCTTGGGTCAAATCCTAGAACGATACAGAATATTGACCTACCCCAGTAATAGTTTTAGTTAAAAAAATATCTGTTTATGATACAGACATACCTTGGTGCATTTTCCAAACCAAAATATGAAAATAGATAATCTGACTTTTTGGATCGGGGCATTCATTGAAGAAGACAATGCTGTTAAAATGTACAGGGCAATTAGGTAAATGTTTGAAAGCGCAGTACCCTTGAGCAGAGTCCAAGATGAGCTTTCAGCCCAGAGACACTGGAGTAGACAGAGTCACAGCCCTGGAAGAGACCATAAAAGTTGTTGCAGGATGCACACATGAATGATCCCACCAAAACAGCCTCTTGACAGTTTCTCCCCGTTCAAACCCAGCAGCTGCCTGACCTGGTTTGGACACTGCACTCTGTGTTGGAGCTTAACTTCATTCTTCCACTTGCGGAGGACTTCCTGGCTGAAAGCGGGTAGCCCCGGTCGCGCATACTTGAGCTAGGGATTCCAGGGAACAGAAACGTAGCCTTGTGCTTTTGAAACTTAGGCCTACAAGGCCACAGTTAGCCGCTCATCACACCTGCTGTACCTTCTTGTCATCTGGGACCAGGTCCTGCTGCACCTTCCTCTTGGGCCACTCCTTGAGCAACTCCTCACTGGCAATCTCCTGCAGGTGGAAGATGGCTACCTGGGCAGATACCCTCTTCACCCTCCCACTAGGGGTCCTTTCTGGGTCCAGTTCCTGTTTTGGTGGTATCTTTTCATCATCCTGGGCCGTCAGTGGGCTCTGCAGAAAAACACAACTACTGCTAAACTCTCGATCGTGAAGACACTTGCTGAGGATTTTTGAGTTGCTCGTCCTGGTAGCAACTAAAATCACAGTCAAACACAATGTTTTGGAAACAGAGATTCCAACCAGGCAAGCAAGCAAGCAACCAACAAACCAGCCAACCATGTAAACATCGTTCAGTGAACACAAGCCATGTTCCCTGGGAGTGGGAGCCAGTGACTCACTGGGCTGTGTTCAGACTTGACGTGGTACTCCAGGCCAGCTCGTGATCTATAGGCCTTCCCACAGTGTCTGCAGTTTAGCACCAGCTTCTCCAGCTCAGACTCCTCCTTGCCGCATTTCCTCGTGTGGTACAGGTAGCCTGTGATGCTGGTGAAACTCCCACCGCATCCCTGAGATTCGGGACACAGGGTGACCCCACATCAACATTTCCTCCCCTGCATCACAGGCTTCAAGCCGTCCGCATTATCAACCTTATAATGGTCCAAGCGACTAGAGGAGGTGGGATCAGGAAATCTGATTGGTTTGTCCCATCTTTACAATCTGATTGGTCCAGAGAAAGAACCAATCTTTTTTCCTTTTGCCCTCAGATTTTTGTCTAAGCCAAAACTCCCACCAGCTAAAAATGTCAGCTAAACAAGAGAATGGTAAAGTCATAATGGAGAATAACAGACATGAGCTGGAATGTAAGGAAAGACACACCTCATTCGAGCATTTCAGTTTCCCCATCCTTTTTAGCACCTTTCGGAGATTTTCCTTCACAGACTGGTCGTCCTGCTCGTTGTCCTCCGACAGGGGCTATGAAACGCCGCAGAGAAATGGCCGTGAGCCGGACAGGGCCTACAGCACATCTGCTGTACGTGAAGATTCTCCAGTGCATGAAGAATGACTATTACCATGTTGTTATGGTCCGCCATGATGTGATACTTCATGCCCGTCAGCGACTTTAACTGCTTCCCGCAGTGTTGACACGTGAAAGGATTCTGTTGGATGTATAACAAGTAATTAATGCATTCGTCAGGCGCAGACCGGCCATCGGTTTAGGAATTTCCCCGGTAGGTTGGTCTTTCTCAACCCTGGCACTGTGTAGCATATATACCTGGGGCACCCAACCTATTGCAGGAGATGATTGTTTGACAATGCTTAATTTCATTGGCGGCCGATTGGCTGATCATGATTGGCACAGATATAAGGACCCCCCCAGTCGGCAGCAAACACCTGGGCTGATTTTTGTTGCCTGTCCGCCCCTACATTCAACCGTCCATTCATCCATCTTCCAACCACTTATCCTGGAGAGGATCTCAAGAAAATAAAATGAATGAATGATATTTTGGCACAACCGAAGCCTGGTTTGATATCAGGTGGCCTGGGTGGTCATACCTACCACTTTGCAGTTTGCCATGTGTTTTTTCAGCCCATCTACAGTTTTCCTGCTGACGGTTTTACATCTTGGGCACGTGACTCGTCCTTTGTCCACAATCTGCAGATTCCACTGCTCCTCCTGGCTCCCTGTCCAAACAAATGGCAACATGTTGGTGTCACTGTTCAGTAGCTGAGACCTACAGCACAATGACAGTAGATGGCAGTATTTCCAGCACTATCCTTAAAGACTCAGGAAGCACAGTCCCTTCTAAAAGGGCGTGGGGGGGGGGGGGGGTTGGAGGAGTGCCTCCCACCTGGAGTGTAGACTGGAAGACCCTTCTTTGGTGCTCCGTCTTTGACCATCGGTTCAGGGGCTCTTTCTGCAATTTGGGGCCTCTGGTTTCGTCCCGGAGGAGCTGCTGACAGATTGAATGATAAGGCATGATATCAGTCTTGCGAGTTAAGTATCTCACATTAAAGAAAGACAAAAAAAACAAACCGCTTGGCAATACCTGACTGCTTCACTGCATCAGCCAAAGCTTCTCTGGAAAGCTTGTCATCCTGCACTGCCTTGCGCTTTCGCTTGGTCACGGTATCTGGGTGAGAACGACACCAAGATGCCAAGACGTCGCCGACATCGGGGTGATGATCAGCTACTGAATTACAGTTTACGGGATGAGAGTGAGTGAGTGTGAATGTTTCACTCTGGCAGCTTCCCGTGTCCCTCACGTGTCCAGTGCAGAGGCGTTTCTAGAGTGTTTTCAAGGTGCTTCAATAATTAACTTTCCGAAGGTACTCGGCAAAGCATTTTAATTGCTACAGATAAAAAGCTGGTGCTGAATGAGCCTGTACTACGAAGCGGGGTTACTGGCTTATCGGGGTAACTTGTCAGATTTAAGGTACGACAGCTTAAACGGACTTCATATTTGTTCACTTCCATTTTGCCCAGACAACCTTAAATCCGACAAGCTATCCCGATAAGCCATTAACCCCACTTCATAGTACAGGCCACAGGTTCATGGGGTTTCACCTTTGTTTTGAAAGTAATCGCTCAATATGAAAATACTTCAGGCTGTAAATTTTTCAATAACCTTTGAGCCATCTAAGCAAGGTAGGCAGTTAATCATTTCCATTGCCATACACTTCAACAAGCAACACAAAAAAACCAGGAAATTAAGAAAAGACCTTTTCCGTCATGGCAGGAGCGTTCACCTGGGCCTGACTCGCGGGGCCCTCCACTCCTTGCCTCTGCCTGGCATAACGTGCTAGCAGAGCCCTCGCCGCCATTGGCCAGCGCGAGGTGTGACGGCCTACTGGTGGAGACCTCCGCAGGCAGAGGCGCGGGGCACTGGGACCTGGGGGAGACGGCGAGGAGCACAGCCACTGGTCAGGTGCCCAACGACGGCTGCAATATACATCACTGGCGCGACCCGGCATCCAGCGTGTGACACTGCGACAAGCCCCACAGTAAAGTGAAAGGGCCACACTAGCGGTTTATGGAGTCACCAGAATCAGGTCAGGCATTACCAATGTCACAATTATTTGTCACGCAGCATCTAGCAGGCCAATAAGATTCCTAGGAACGAAGTAACCAATAGCAAGAAGCTTTAAATATATACATACAAACATGCAGAAGTCTTAGGTTCCTTTTTTCAGGAGTCCTGCTAGCCGCAATGGTAATGGTCACAAACACAGCTGCTTAAATCCCATCCTTCAGACACTTACGATTTCCTTTCATATGTTCTCTTTATCTTTCGCCCCTTCTGCTGCTCCGCCTTGTCAGACTGTAACAGGAGAGCACAGGGGTTTATAATGCAGAGACAGAGTGTTGTGACGCCTGTCGCTTTCTGGCCAGAGGAGGAGAGACAGCAGCTGGAAACAGAGGGTAACGTTCAACAGAAAATGCCTGCAGGTGGGGGGGACGTTGGTCTCTGACCCTCATGAAGAGTATCTTTATGACTCCCGTGACAGTTCAGCTCAGCTCTTTGTTCCTGTATACAGGCAGTCCTCGGGTTAGGAATGTAAGCCTTACCGAAGTGTTGTACTCATGAACCGACTGCCATAAAGCCTATCATATTCAACATTTAGGTTAAATATATAATGGGTCATAATAAACATGCACACTTTGCGACACTCGTGAAAATATTGCCTGGCTTGTCAGTTGAAGGTACAGTACAATACCATTACTGTATAATAATAATTTTATAATCGACTTACCTACAAATGTGACTTTAAGATTTAGGGAACAGATTTTGCTCATAAACTGGGGACTGTAAGATTGTTACCTATAATTAGTTTTAACAAGCGCTCTGGGGCAATAATGTTGGGATGGGTACTATATAGATAATTGGATTGAAGTAAATGATACTGAAAACAATGACTGTATGGATTAAACACATAGCATAGTCATAAACACAGATGAATTCCCAGCTATGGCAGTCCTAAACTGCGAAACACAAAACCTTAATGTAATGCAAAAAAAAAAAAAAATCCCTAAAACATTAAGAAAGCAGAAAATAGGGAACATTTTATTAATGTTGTTGTGTCTGTTGTGTCATTTGATGACAAGATCAATTGCAGCACGTTTCTCATACAGGTTGAAGTCATTGTATGCATGAATGGGGTTGACTGATCACTTAAACTTTGGAAATTTCACAATAATAATAAAATAATAATAAACGCTAGTCTATAGCAGTGCCTTTCCACTGCTCTGTCACTGACAAACCCTCCATTAGTGTCACACCTAAACAAGAAATGGTAACTATTCATTCACATCCCTCTCACCATATGCCACTACCCTGCATTAGTAAGGGGACACTTTTAAAAATCACCTCATTGTCTATTTGTGCTTTGACAGTCTCGGCCAAGACCTTGGATACGTAACCAGGTTCCCATCAATACTATTTTGTCTGTGAGTCTGGGTCTTACCTGGCATAAGCAGAGTGAAAAATATTCCCAGAAATTAGACATTGTATCTTTAATGTACCTATACGCTGTACTGCTTATGCAATTGGCCAAGATATTTAAACACAAATCTGTCCCAGCCAATCCCAGCAGTTGACTCTGAATACATTTAACGGTCACAAACTACAGTAGTGTAAATTCATTGTTACTGAGAGCTCATCCATCCATCCATCCATCCATCCATCCAGTACAGGCCTATGAAAATACAGTTTTCATACATAGTATATAACAAAAACAAAAGTACACTCCAAGTCAATATCACAAAAATGTTAAGTAATTTTTGTTTGTGGCCACAGCCCAAGAAGAATGAAGACATAACTAAAAAAATAGTAATGTCTAATCAAACAATAATTATATGGAATATCAAAGTGCAACATAAGTCAGTACACCTTTTATTAGTGACAATCCACTCATTTCATTATATTTCTGATTGATCAATTTTCCTGGGCACTGATGATACCACTGATGCACAATTCTGTGGAGAAACTGTCTGCCGTTCCTCACAGACGACTTTTTTCAGCTGCTCTCTGCTGGAGGGGTTCAGCTCCACCTTCCACTTTAAAATACCTCAAAGGTCTTCTATTGGTTTTAAGACAGGGGACATTCTCGGTCAGGTCACAGTTTTCATTTTTTTTTTCCCCTTCTTTAAACTCGTGTGGTTTTTCCAGTGCGTTTGGGATTGTTGTCATGTTGGAAATTTCCTCTCCTGCCAATCCAGTTCCCTCACACTGGCAGCTAGCTTTTCACTGCGCTTGGGCTTGCAAACTTACATTCACGGCACCATCTGTAAATATCATCCTCCCTACACCTTTTGCACACATGCGACCCCATATCTGCGCACACGCACCTCCATGTTTCACAGTCGGCACAATGCAGTTGCTGTGGTCATCCTGGCTAGGTCTACACCATACAGTACATGCTAGACCCCTTTTCTGACTCAAACAAATTTATTCTGGTTTCATCTGACCAAAGAACGTGCTGCCAAAATTAACAATAACAATAATAATAATAATAATAACTTTTATTGATCCCATGGAGAATGTCTCTTTATGCCCCCCTCCCAAATTTGCTCTCCGTTGGTGAGAGTAGGCTGGCCGCAAAGGGCAGCCACCTGTTGTGGAGCTGGGGGTTAAGGGCCTTGCTCGAGAGGGGCCACAGAGGTACTGAGGCCGACAGCCTTCTGAACACAGGTGTGGCCCACTGAGCCACGCGCTGCTCCCAAGATTCTGTTTTTATTTACTAGTAAAATTTAACCTTACAGTTCTGTGCCTTTTCGTGATTAATGGCTTCTTCTTGGACGCCATCCATAGACGTTGATTTCATGCAACGTCCTTTGCATTGTCTTTGTTTCATTGCGAGTTTCTGTAAATAGCAAATTGTGCACAGTGTCATTTTTCAAGGACGGCCACTGCGCCTTTGTCGTTGGTAAGACGTCTCCTCCTGCCCACTGCTGCCACTGTACGTTGGTTAATGTTCAGTGACTTGCTAATGATCTTGTACTGTCTTCCATCTTAAAATCTGATTCTTCATTGCTCATGCAATTCCTCACCATGTGGAGACATATTGCATTAAGAACAACCCAGACTAACACTAAGTAAGCTGTGCTTTGAAAGCCGTGGTGTTCACATGCTATAATAGAACGGTGATACTTTATTAATCCCCATGGGTAAATTCTCTGTTATTTTTATTTTATATCCTCGTCGGTGCAGTTTGGCTTTATTAGGAATTACGTGTGCAATCACTTTTGGTGTAGTGGTCCCTGATGTATTGACTTTTGTTGCATTTCTACTTTAGCGCGCTGATTTTCAGTGCAGTCTAACGTGTTTGTTTTAAAACATACATAAGATCAAATGCCATACACACAACTTAAAAGTATAAAAAATAGAAAATTCTATAACTTAATAATTTACCATTTTAAAGATATTGCACAGGGGTGTACACAGTATTGTTATATACTGCAAGTTAAAATTTGACAAAAATTTGTACACTACATGTGTTATTTCATTTTATACATTTTCTCTAACATGGCAGCTCAAGCAGACATTTAAAAAGGGTTAGAAATGGCAAACGTTTCCTTACCTTTGACGCGCTCTCTACTTTTGATTTACACCTCTTGTCCACATTGCTGCTGGAGTCTGAAATGCACGACTAAACTTTAACACTAAATATATTTCCATTATTGCATTAAAACAACAAATTCTAAGGAATAATTATGGAAATTGCTTAATTTCCTTTGTTGTATAAGAACACATAGTTTGGGAGGTTAATGAAATGTTATTTACTTTGTCCAATTAAAAACTTTAATAATTTATACAGAATAGTCAGTGAAGCAAAATAAGTTAAGGGGCTGTTTTTATACTCGCAGTATATGAATCTGCACACCACTAAACTGCAAAGATAACCGTACCTTGTCCATTCCCTTTGGGGTTTGCCCTTGAACCCTTCCTCTTCCGGGAGACCTTAGGAGCTGACGCATTCTTTGACTTAAGATCCATCTAAAATTACACCTTACGTACGAATACGGGAGCAAACAAGTGGTCACACGAAGGAACAAACTCAACTCGAGTTTTGTCAAAACCTTGAGCTAATCCATACATCAACAACAGTGAAGACAATAAATCCCACGCCGCAAAATCAAACTTCAAATCAACATTCTCAACCAATCAAACAAACATTCTCATTATTTTGCCAAGCAATTATTCTACTGCGCTGTGATTTCTGCGTTTATGTTGATTAGTGCGGAAAACACTGGCACAATATTAAAAAATAAATAAATAAATAAAAACGCAGAAAGCAACGTGAAACTATTTCGGATTCGTTTCACCGGGGTATTTGGGTGTGTAATATGCATATTGTCCGTCTTGGCTGCCAGATTTTGGAGGACGTTATCCTATTGTCACAACAGTATATTGTATCAGTCCTTGCTGGGGGCTGGACACGGTGTTAAAATAGAGAAGCACTATAACATCGGAGACATTTGTGCATGGCACCGTGGAACACTTGTTGCACCAACAAACATTTGTGCACGATTTATGCTAAATTAACAAAAACAGTAAATACAGTCCGAACTCAGATGCCCGTTATCTTTTTTATCAGGGCAGAAACACAGTAGTGGTGTGATACGGTTGTAGAGCCACCATCATTGTCGGCAATCTCCTCAAATAAACGCTTTATAACGTTATCGAAACAGATCAAATTTATTGCACAACAATATTTCCGTCGCACGCGCAATCTCGCAATGCTCAAAAAACTTAAATTGTTGTGAATTAATGTCAAATGCTGCACCGTAACATGTCTACCCATACCTCTTCCTCGCTTTCAGATAGGTTTTTTGCTCCCTTTCGTCTCGTCGGTATTGTATTTGGCTATTTTGTCCTCCAAATTATTTTTGCTAAACATTATTTGCATCGGGTTTGCAGGGACCACACGGACGCGATTGCCGGAAAATCCTTATCAGCTGTACTTTAAAAGGATGATGATAAGACAGACCCACTCGAATTCACCATATTACCATCCCCGCGGCGAGATGACTTCATTGTCGTAACGCCCTCTATTCCGTATTAGCAAATGGGAGATCCGTCTCATTCATTACTCCATAGGGGGCGGCTCCGCGCCATCGGCCAGTAAGGAACAGCTGTCATGATACAGCCCAAAAACAAGGGCTCTCCTCCGGTGCCGA
Organism: Stomatorhinus walkeri; assembly: GCA_026784285.1. Taxonomy (NCBI): domain Eukaryota; kingdom Metazoa; phylum Chordata; class Actinopteri; order Osteoglossiformes; family Mormyridae; genus Stomatorhinus; species Stomatorhinus walkeri. Next base: position 6,745,380 of record JAODUD010000039.1, on the reverse strand, counting down.
CAGATATGGCAGATGTTAATTAAAATACAACTACATAGTAATTTCGGTTTTGTCATACAGTTGGTTTGCTATGCGTTTCACACAACAGCGCCGATTACATCGCGAGCTGGAAGGTCATTAGATGAACAATGAACACTAGTGAATGCCGTGTAGGTCCCACGTTCATCTCCTGCACCACGGTTGCATCGAGCTGTTATTCTCGCTCTGATGGCCTGCTCGTCAGCTTTAAAGAGTCTGGCCACCCTCCCCTGGCCTCTTTCATTAACAGGTTGCTTGCGTTATCAAGCAGGTGTACCTAATAAAATGGCCGATGGATGTATCGTAGCCTATATTTTTAATTAGATCATGGAGCCACCCGTATTGTGTCAGTTATAATACAAAACATAAAATAGATCATTTGCAAATTGACATAATTTACCTTGAAAGATATAATTCATTACATACCACAGCAGGACAGAGTTAATTTTCTCATATGTCAAAATTTCATGGAAATGTTTACATTTTTGTCATCTGACGGGATAAATTTGGAGGCTATTGCTTTTACTAATTTTCATTTAATCTGCTGCTAAAAACATGATTAGAGGAAAAATGTTGCCATTAAGTTGGACATAATATATCTGGATAATAGATTTAAATATACAGTGGGTTTAATATGTAGCTAAATAATTCTGTTATGTCACTAACCTCATGGTGGGATCGGGCCCAGACTGGGACTCATTTTCTGCCCCGGAGTTTCACACCCAATTCCACCCCATTTTGTCTTTGTTCTGGGAACGAACTTCTATAAATGATGCCACAGTTCATATTATCCCAATAACATTATTACTGACATTTCAGGCAGAAGATAAATAGCATATTGAACTGTTAAATCAGTCTTACGTCCTCAGACTCCTCTGGCCTCTGTTTCATTTCCACTGTTTGAGAAACAAGCAACAGAAAGTGATTATTGTGGGACCTTTGCAACTGTGCACTGCGCTCAATCAGCCCTAAACGCAGAGCGATCACACTGACAGGCATGCTGTGCGTTTGCATGTGTCACTATGCAGAGCAGTTGTGGTCTATTGTGTGTGTGTGTGTGAGCTGTAAAATTATTTCCCGCTGGCTCAGTTTTAATTAATTATCTTGTTGATCAGCACAACCGCTATGAGGCCCCCGGGGATTCTCTGGAGCCTCCCGATTGGCCTCTCCGGTCCTGGTGGGGATACCGTACCTCAACGAGTTTAAAACAAGCTGGTTCATTGGAGTAGGCCTATGTTTGCTTGCCGTATGCAGAATGGATCACTGGAATATTAATTTATACTATTCAGACAGTTTTGCTATTCAAATCTGCATTGCGTCTGACATGGGAGTCAGTTGCAGTGGTTTGGGCATCTATCTAGGACAGGGGTCTCCAACTCCGGTCCTGGAGACCTACCATCCGGTAGGTTTTCTATCATACCCGGCTACTGATGAGCCACACCTGTTCTCAGGTAAATACCAGGAGTAGGTGTGGCTCATCAGAAGCCAAGTGGGACAGAAAACCCACTAGATAGTAGCTCTCCAGGACCGGAGTTGGAGACCCCCGATCTAGGATGCCTTCTGGCAGACCCAGTACACACTGGAGAGATTACATCTCTGGACTGGCCTGGGAATGCCCTGGGATTCAGAAGAGCTGGAGGAGGTGGCTGGTGAGAGGGAGACCTGGACATCTGCTTAGACTGCTGTCCCTGCAACCTGACCCCAGAGGAGTACCTGAGAATGGATGGTTAGATGGATTGATGGATAAATGATTGCACTATTCAAATAAATGCTACTTTATATATATCCATTGATGCACTTAATTGGACTGCTGACAATAGCAGATTGAATAAAATGACTTTCCAACCCAGGATGTAACAGAAATTACGCAAATTGTCTTTAAAAAGTAGCAATACAGTTCATAACCTATATTTCTTTTTCACATGTAGCCATTTACCTGCCGTGCTCGTGATTGTGATTATGGTCTCTGTCTGTGCTTCACGTGAGCTCTGTACAGTATCAGCTCTGCGGAAAAACCTGATAATGTTTGTCTGCAGTAAATACTCTCAGTTTTAGGTTAAACCACCCTTCTAATTAAACTCTGTAATTTATTTCTAAACAGGTACCAGTTTATGGGGGCAGCTAACTTTAAATCCTTCCCAACCTTCCCAAGTCCAACCCACACCACTCCCTTGCTGCGCTCTCTACACTGGCTTCCTGTGGCTGCCCGCATCAGATTCAAAACATTGCTGCTCGCATACAAAGCCAAAAATGATCTGGCTCCAACCTACCTAAAAGACCTCATCACACCACGCACTGCACCACGA
>JAODUD010000039.1:6719411-6730287 GCA_026784285.1 Stomatorhinus walkeri | reverse complement strand
TTTGTTATGTAGTGCTCCAGTTCTATCTGCACCAGATTTCACTAAGTCATTCAAGCTTGAGGTGGATGCTAGTGGAATGGGTGCAGGTGCTATGGTAATTCAAGAAGACACCCTGGGTGTTGATCACCCTGTCTGTTTCTTTTCCAAGAAGTTCAACCGCCATCAGGTCAACTACAGCACCATTGAAAAGAAAGCTCTTGCCTTGTTACTGGCCCTTCAATACTTCGAAGTATACCTTGGATCCAGTTCAGAACCCATCCTAGTGTACACTGACCACAACCCACTTGTTTTTTGCACCATATGTCCAATACTAATCAAAGGCTCATGCGTTGGTGTTTGATCTGTCAAAGCTTCAATTTGAAGATTATACATAAGAGAGGGTCTGAAAACATTGTTGTAGATTCACTGTCTCGTTGTAACCTTTAATTTAGTGAAAAGCTATATATAGCTTTTCTCTTAAGGGTGGGGGTATTACGACCCCCAGGGACAAGTTACTCCCTATAGGGGCGGATGTTCTGTGGAGGGGGTGTGTCATTCTGTTCCTGGCCCCGCCCACTATTGCATCACCTTCGCCTCTATTTTGATAGGCCGGGTTTCCTCCTATGACCTATGATTCCTTTATAAGGCCTGTCCAGGCCAAAAACAGAAGGCCAGTTGCTTTGTGCTTTGCTTGTTATTTGCTGTATGATTGATGATTTATTGTGCTTGACCCCTTTTTGCTGTTTGACCATTGATTTCTGCTTAGCCCTTTTCTTTGGATTTTGGTTGCTCTGGATTTTGTTCTGTAAAATATCTGTACATATCTGCACCCATTGAGGTTCACTGTGGGTAGCTAGGGAAGTAGGGAGCTCGAAGCCATCTTTCTTTGATTAAGTTTTCTCACTGTTTTGGAGTTAGTCAGGGAGATAGATTAGTTTTGTGTACTTTTGTTGTCTGTGTTTTGGGTTAGGCAAGTGGTATCTCTTTAGGTTCCAGTTAGAGCTGTTTTGTTTGTTATTTTGGCCTTGTCGGCTCCTGAAGTGGTTCCCACTATTAATAAACCACCATATACCAAAATAGTGGTCTCACTCCACTTTTTGTTGCGCCTGACCCTAGACCAGGACGTAACATAAGGCTTCACAGTGTAAAAAAAAACACTCTGTTGGTGTGACTCTGCGACACTGCAAATGATGTGTACAGATCTGCTTCATCCAAATAATATATGCTTTTGGATTTTCAGGAAACCACCTGTGCCCATAGCTGTGAATGTTTCATCTTTTCACCAGTATGTAATGTATGAATTTGCACGGGGAATTCCTCACATTCTGTCATGTGGCACAGGCTCTCAGCATGCCTGCACCTATTACAACACATCAAGGGATTTCCACAGTAACATGCTCCGCAGGCTGTTCCCTGAACGACGGAAACATACCCGCAAAAGTATGGCTCTATGACAGTTTAATTATGGGCATTTATTGGAAGGGCATGACCATGCACACACATTGAAAAGACCGGAACACAGTGCATAAACCCAATACAGTGTGTTTGTTAGCATCAATTGTTAATACCCAAGTAAATGGAGCAGACTTTGCCAGCAAGCTGCCCTCCGTCCCTCCGTCCCCCCCAGGGTGCAAAGGGAAGAAGGGACTAGAGGCCATGCAGAATTCCACAGATGAAAAGAAAACACTGCCGCTAACCGAGTGGGAAACCGACACCATCATCCTTCCTGTTCCAGGATCAGGTGGTTTCTGCACATTCCTGCACCCGTCCTTCGGGATTTAAGCCCTGGCTCTGATCCCAGAGCAGCACCGATCGTAGCGTGGACAGGCCTGACTCTGGGCCCTCAGAGGGGGTCTCCATCAGACAGGATCTGTGCTCAATCACTTTGACCTATGTTCACGCTACACATGCAGCACATTTCAAGAATACTGCCTTTTTTCCCCGGAGGGGATGCCGCTTCCCTGCATAGCGCCATAAAAAGTCCTGTTCACACAGTCTTCCATACCGAGCTTCAGGACCACGAGTGCAGCCATCAGTTGGACATGTTTTATAGATTTATAAAGAACACATCAGCTGACCTGACCTCAATAGCTGGAAAGACCCTTCTCCCAGGACATGCGATGATACATCACTGAGGCTCTTCTACACAGGAATGAAGCCCCCCATTCTGCAGAGTATAAATCTCCCAGAACAGGAATGTGGGAACCTGAGTCTGTGTCAGAGAGGAGAGTGATGTATTCCATGGTATATGAAAGGTTCTTCTCATAGTCACAGTCAAACTCTTCTGTTCTTCTTAATGTGCAACAGAAATTCACATGAACATGCAAACACCTCCAGGACTGCCGGCCTGATTCTAACCCCGGCTGTGTGTGTGGATATTACTTCTTCTCCCCATATTTGTGTGGGTTTCCTGCCTCAGCCCACAGATATGCGATGTAGGTGGCTTGGTGTCTCAAAATGACCCTTTACTGTGTGACTGTGTGCAAGCTGTTGGGAACATATCCTGCCTTGTGCCCTGGGCTTTACGGAATAGGTGCCATAATAATTTGTGGATGAATTTATTTTTACATGGTTTGTGTATCATGAAGTCAGCACTATAACTCTCTAGGGAGTTTATAAAAACAAAAGATAGACTTATTTGCGCATGGAAGACATAAATTGCAGAATGTGGAATGTCACACCATCATTAACACATATAAAAGTTCAGGGGAGTTACTGGGTAAAGCAGCATTTTACAAGACTTAATTATGATTTAAGAAAAGTGTTCAAAGTACCCTAAATCTTCAAAGACATCTCCATTTGCAGACTTGTTGACAGGGAGCAACAGAATTCTTGGCAGGGAAGAAATTACACACAGACTGCACTGGGATGCAGACGTGTCACTTCCAGTGAAGACGTATCTCGGAAGGAGCAGAGCCCTTTGTAACCTTCCACACTTTTGATGTATCTGCAAAACTCCACACCAATTAAGAGATGCAAGGGATTACAATATTTCATTTCGTACCCAGGAGCGTTGGAACCCACCCCCCACCCGCATATTTAATTTCATTTAATTTGTTCCACCCCAAACAATAACCATTGCAATTAACTCAAGTTGTGCCCCCCCTAATATGAAACTCTCTCCTATGCCCTTGTTTGTAGCTCTCCTTTACATTGTTCCTAGGATTTTTTGAGAAATTAGTTATTCCCATGAGTTTACTTTTGGTAAGCATGCCAGCTACTTCCATCCATCCATCCATCTTCCCATCACCTTGGAGCTTATCCTAGTCAGGTAGCGGTAGCTTCTGGCTTGGATCCCATTTATGAATCACTAAGCTTTTTTTGTGTTGTGTGAGGCTTTCGCAAAACTCTGAAAAACTCATGCAATAGCATGTCAGCATAATCCTTCATACATCACACATCTGAAGGAGCGGACATGTGACACAGTCTAACAGCAGCCAGGTGGTCCTCACCATCAGGAGCTATTGTGATGTACACCGTAGGGCTTTGTGGTAATCACAGGAAGACCCTTACTGTTTCTGCCCCCAGGAAGGCAAACACACAGCATCCCGCTCATTTCACGTTCTGCTGCCAGAGAAGGAGGCTTAGGCTGATGCTACAGATGTACTGTTCTTAAATCAGAATGCCCTAAATCTGTAAGTAACACACTGTTACTTCAAAAGAAACCAGTTAGTGACCAAAGACTGCAAAATGACACCATACGGAAACGGCTGTTGCACCCTACAGACAATGGTACTGATAAAGTTATCAACCAGCTGATGGCTTTCGGTCGTGGGAATGTTCCAAGAATATTATATAACGGACATGCCCTTAACTTAGAGGAAATGCTGCAGATACACTCAATATCCCGCAGGGAGAAACACAACAGCAGACTTTAGGACAATGCTTGTAAAACACGATTGGTTAAGGCCCTCCACTTTGCAGGGCTGCTGGTTGGCCCAGAATGGCTGCTGTCACACCATCCAGGTGGGCGTGGTTTAAGTGGCTCCCCATTGGTTGTATAAAGTGCTTTGGGTGTCTTGAAAAGCACCTTATAAATGTAACATTCATTCAATATTCTGTGGGCAGCGATGTAAGCTGCAGCGCAGGTAGGCAGCATCCTCACCATGTTGGTCTGGGCAATGCGGTGGCCCTTCTTCCAGCGAAGCACTGGGGTCAGTGGGGGCAGCTCTCCCTCAGACCCCCCCAGCAAGTGCTGGCCGAGGCTGTAGGCCGCTTCGAACACGATGGGTGAAAAGACGTCCTTCACCTCTTTCTGTGGAAACACAGACGCACAGAACGCCAGCATTACAAACCACTCCGCTGCCCCAAAACGACGGCAGACGTGGAGCAAAGTCACCGGTATGAACTCACAAACACTACTGCTCCTATCTCACAGCCAAAAGGGCAATTCATGCCAGGGTGAGGTTTCCCTAACCAGGTAGAAGCAACTTGATTTAGCAGGAATCTGCACAGAACAGTACTGAGTATGGAGCATGTGAGCACAGCCCAGCTGTGTATGTGAGTATGTGAGCACAGCCCAGCTGTGCATGTGAGCACAGCCCAGCTGTGTATGTGAGTATGTGAGCACAGCCCAGCTGTGAATGTGAGTATGTGAGCAAAGCCCAGCTGTGAATGTGAGTATGTGAGCACAGCCCAGCTGTGAATGTGAGTATGTGAGCACAGCCCAGGTACTCACAGGTACACGTGTCTCAAACAAAGTGCCATGTTCCACAGCATTAATTAATTTAACTCATATTTCAAAGAATGTGGAGTAAGACTGAAGTCTGACTGAAGTGAAGGCACAGTTAGTCTGACAAAGACATATCGTCATAGAATAACCTTCCTGTCTGTATGTGCAACGTTATGACCTGGACTTTCACTGATCCACAAGGATAGGAGGAGAAATAAGAAAGGCAACCTGGTCTTCAGCCCCCCCAGACAGTCCACGTTCTCATTACCTCCAAGCTCCTTTGTCCTAGGGGACCCCCAGATATTTTCGCATGACAGGTCATATTTCAGCTCACTCCCTACCAGGAGCTCAGATGGAGCAAAAACATGGACTGTGTGGGGGTTAGGAAAGGAAAGGAAAGGAAAGGAAAGCTACTGGACAAAGTGACAGGGGGACACTGCTATAGTCAAAGCTAAAGAAATACATGTACTGGACAGGTAAGAAAATCCTGCGATCGCAGCAACAGCGCATCCTCTGCGCCTCCCGTGAGCAGGGCTACGACAGGATATGAGGTCATACATCATCGTCTCAGACGCTCCTGCTTTAGCTGAGCCGGGGTTTTATTATCACAGCATTAACAGTTCCATTAAGCTCTGCTGCCGCCACCTACTGTATTTTAGGAAACTTTCCATTTCCAAAGCCCCGATATGCCCCAGACTGGCTGCTGATGAATAGCTGTCTGTTTTAAGAGCCACATATAAAGGATATCAGCAACTGTGCTGTGCATACCTCACACAAATATAGGCAACAATACTGACTGCACATGAGCCTCCCGGGCCGTCTGATTGGTGACTATATAAACACACAGCATATGATTGACAATTCTATTTCTCACCTTCTCACCACTCCGTCAACAAACCTGCCCCTGCAGAACTTAAAAACACAGCAGGAAATACAATCCCCTTCTGTTACTGTACTCCACTGTAGTTACACTCTGCTGTGCTCTGTGTGAAAAGTTAATCCTTCAGAAGTGGGGGTCACCAGCCAAAGGGGGGCAACTGACCACCCTCTCAGGCACACAACACAGAAGGCCGTCTATAATCTGATACAGATGGTGCTGGTGGCAAGGTCTTGCCTCATGTTGGTCCGACACACCCTGGGCTCAGCTTTCTGAGACCAGGATACCAAGCTCAGCTGTCCAGAACTTGGCAGGAAACCCCCCCTCCCCACTGAAGTCAGCTTATCTCCAGGTCTCCATGCTAGTAAACACAAACATCTCAACAGTATGAGCAGTTGGCTCCCCAACAGGCAAAACAAAAGCTAAACATGGAGGAAAGTAAGCCAGCAGGGTCAGTGGGCAAGACCCCAGATAAGGAGGCCTATGGATAGAAGCAAGTCAGCAATGGGCTTATCAGCTAGCCGTGACATTCCCTAAACGGTCTATGACAGAGCAGATTTGTATCATAACAATGAGCAGGAGAATTATAGAAATGTGTGGAATTTTCAACCCAATTACCCATAATGCATCTGCCATCTGGGGCTTGTTAAGCTTTCATTCATGAATATGAATCCATGAATCCTGATTTAGCAAACCAATTCAAATGCACACAAATCAGCCCTTTTCTGCTCTGGGAACAGCCAAGCAGACTATGGAATAGTCTTCCTGCTGGTCTGGAATGAGCTACAGCCCCAGTGCCTGCTTCCCCAATGGCTGCACATATGCACGCACACACATATTCACCAGGTCTTGCTCATAACTTACAGGGTTTAATACTGGAACAAGTTTGGAAAAAAGGATCCCCTGGGTTTTCAAAAGTATTTATTTTAAGTCAAACTTTTAGACTGGGACCCAATTATGAAAACGGATGGGAAGATTCAGACCTCACTCTGCACTGGCTGTATTTTACTTCAACTTTGAATTCTGTCCAGTGCTGCCGTTCTAAATCTAGAAGCATCACTGCATTTTGCAATTGTTTAACGTTTAGATCCAGCCCACTACGGCTGCCCTTGTACTCCCACATAATCTTTGGCATAGGGTAAGACATTAGACCTGGAGCGAAGAAATATCTACTGCAAAGCGCCCAGAGGCTTCTTCCTTTTCTCTTCTCGCTTTTCTTGCTCCATTCCCCAGTTGCTGTCTCCCATGGTGGCCAGTGCAACGTCTCCACAACAAAACCCAAAGTCCCCGGGTATCTGCCCACTGGTGACCAATACATCGAGTAGGTCTTTTACCTGCCTCTCAGAACATGCCGAGTACCAATCTGTTAATGCCAATCATAAACTGGGAAAGGCAAAAGAGGGCCGCACTCTCAGAACATACCGGAAAACACTGGCTGGCACATCGGCAGATGTGACAATTCTGTTCCACGGTGGGTTCACTCAGAGTATCACAGGCAATGCAGCCAGACGGCAAGTGAGAAATAAGTGCCTCTTACACAAACACAGCAGAAACACTGTGGTTCGGTCATGGTATCCGCGCAGTCACAGGAATACCACAACAACAAATGGAATCTGCTCACAGATCCCGCTGGTGACTGGTGACAAAATAAGTTTCCAAGTATGGATCCTGCTGTTTTACTGGGGAATTCTGCCCAGAAAAAAATCAAGTACCCTTGTAGTAACACTGATGGCAAGTTACAAAATTTTCACAGATACTTCATCAAGGGCAGGGTGGAGGACACAAAGGTATACGTGCATGTGCAGAATGGTGGAACGCGACCCGATACTACAAATGCTAATTAATATACAGGGAACAAATGTAGAATCAGACGGACTCGACACTGAATTCATCTGCTGGCCAGGTAGAATGAATTGAGATTGTGGGTTAGGGATGAAAGACTGCCTCAAAACTACTGCACTGCTGAATCTGTTCCATTTTCAACGGTGTCCGAAACGGTGAGCGTGACGAATTCCATGTGTGACGCAGAGGTCAGCGTCAGAAAAGGACATTTTGAGAACCGCAGGGTGCAGAGGGGAGGTAGATCGCTCCATTCCAGACATTCCCGCTCCCAGTCGCGTTCCAGGCTGTCACACGATCCAGCTGCGCTGTGTTACTCAAGAGCCCCAGTTCACACCGAGGACAAAGCTCTACTCCCAGCCCAGCACCAAACTCCGACAAATCAGGAGTGTCCTGCTCACAGGAGGCTCACATCCCTCTTTAGAAGCAGGTTCATCTAAGTGAGGGAAGGTCACATGGATTCAATCAGTTAATCCAAGGGTCATCTTGGGTACTCTGGTCAGTCAGCCATTGTGCAGAGATTTCAGGTAACCCAGGTGAGGACTATTTATATATACTTTTAGCACCAACCAAAAGAACATAGTTCTGTGTGATGTATGTGAAACCGACTTACATTCTTATCTGGCAGTTATACTTTAGTCAAATATAGAGGGTTTAAAGCTCACCAGGGCCGTTTCATCGGAGTTAAAATGGACCTCACCTGTTTAGGTGCCAGTTCGGAGGCACAGGAAACCACCAGATAAGAATTTGCAGTTTCGTTTATGTTTACTTCTCTACAGCCAGTTCTGTACAGTGACTCTGCTTTCGTTGATGCTGTCTAGCCCTGCCAGGCGAGTTTTAAAGCCTCCACTGTCATTTTGACAAACGTCCTACAGCAGCTCGCCCATAACCCTCAGCAGACAAGGAGGAACTTCAAGGAGCTTCTTCCTGGACATGATCAAATAAACTGCCCAGTTTCCATGAACAGCCAAATCCCTTACAGTAACCTTTTAAATTTAAGGATATGTAGTGACTGCTAAACTGTCACCTTAAGAGTCACAATAGATGGCCACTTCCAAAAGAAAAAAGCATGCCCAGTTAGTTAGATGTCTGCTGAACTGATCAGCTAGTCAGTTCATTCAGTTCATTCACTTAACAATCCACATTCCAGACATCAGGCTGTTTGCCTGCCAATACCAAAGTACCTCTCTGCAGAATCTATTACATAGTATATTTCAGCTAAATACATAACCTACCATAAGGTCTTCCACTCTTCTGTGAAGGTGTTAATACTTCGCTAAATGCATTCAGTCTAGTCTAATATTATATGTTAGTAGTATGTGACTGCCAGTAGTATCAGTAGTATGTGACTGCCAGTAGTATCAGTAGTATTTGACCATCAGTAGTATCAGTAGTATTTGACCATCAGTAGTATCAGCAGTATTTTACCGTCAGTAGTATCAGTAGTATTTGACCATCACATGCAAAGGCACAGGGTAAAATCACAGTACACCACAGACCACAGAACAGCTGGTGGAGGTGTGTCGAGTGATGTGGTCTTTCAGTGCCTTAAACAGGCTGCAGAGCCACACCGCAATATTCTGTGATCTACCGTGAGATGAGGAGCTCAGTGTGATACACTGGCACCTTAACCCCAGAGCTCCAGATCCCATTTTCGACATGGTGACTGAACCAGCTTCTAAATCACAAATGCCAGGAATATTATAATATAGCAGAATTATTACAAAAGCAGACTGAAATCTGAACTATAAAGAGACTCACATCCCACCCACAGGGTCAAACCCACAGCCTTTAACCACTCAGTGGTCATATTCCATTCATATATTATTTGTCTATAAACACATGGGTTAAGCCAGCCATATACTAGCCTTTCCATCATAGTGTGGGATAAAACCTTATGAGCCCATAGCAGAACACCAACTCGAAATCGAACACAAGAAGACAGATAAAGCACACATTTAAACACTGATTTCCCCAAATGACACTGTAACCAGAGCCCAGGTCACTGGCTGAAATAAAGCATGGCACGCCACTTTATAATGTTTAATATTTTCATAATAATATTTTCAGTAACGTGGAACAGGTGGAACTCATCGGCACAAAAGCCTGCTCAGCTGGCTCTCCATCCAGTACAGCCATGCCCCCCAATCCCGTATCACTGACGATTCGGCACAATGCAGAGCTTTTGATCGCTTAAACAGTGCCGAGCTGTCTAAGCTCATTTGGAGCTCCAAATATATGTGCTATTCTCCTATAAATTAAGTCATAATGTTAAATGTTCTTAGCTCTGTTGCCTTGCCATTGAAACATTTTACTAAGGCCACCATCAGTGCTTCACAAAGACTACTGAGGCCTGTTATCCCCATAAACCCCTGTACAAAGTGCAGATAGTATTTCTGTGTTTGCAGATTGAAGCTGGCAGCTCTCTGTCTTCTCATCCACTAGCATTTCACTACTTTAAGGGAGTTTCATTACTAAATTCCCAAATCCAATAAGAAAACACAAGGATAACTGTTCATTCACAAAATGACGATTAAAAAGAAAAATAACCTGTGTTTATTATAGGAATAAAAGTCAGTGTCCCTCAAGAGTAAACAGGAAGACCAGCATGGGACTGGCCTCAGTTTCAAATCCCCTGTGATACAGGCCAGCTGTTGGGGGTTAACAGGCTGGATCAGCTTCCAGAAGGCGCCTCACGATCACATTGGGCTCAGACTCTCACACAAAGGAGAACTTTATCCTGGAATCACCTTCACTAGATGTAATACTAGGAAATTGCCTGTTTGCTGTCAGTCATCAATTACCAGAACTGTAGCCCAGGGCAGCCAATCAGAAACGAGGTTCCCACTTCCCTGGAGAGGAAGTGCCTGTCTATGGTGATCACGGTACATTGCACATAACAGACCAAGAAATGTTCCATTATGAATTAAAAATGTGTTAGGAATACAGGCACTTCATAATGTATATGAAATAAGAGGGGACCCATACTGTATAAATATTCAGTCCCCATGCTCTGGTATGTGGAAATGTACACAGGCGAAAGCATTTGTCCTAACAAGGACAAAATTGCCAAAGCACTGGCACACCACTGCAAGGAGAAATGCTACATTTAACAATTTCACCAGCTATGTTTAGGGATCGCTGGCCCTCAGACAGTGAAAATGGAGAAGGGGCACAGCGGCACGACGGAGAGCAATGCGGGCTCACGCTGATAGGGCTGTGGCTTTGGTTTCTGCTTATATGCGGGGAGTTTTCATTGGTTTCCTCTGGAGACACATAATCCAAGGATAATGATCAATAAAGTTCTACGGCTCTATACATAAATTGCATTATTATGAATATGTTATAGTTTCTAAAAATGTGAGACGTGCATTAACCTCTGCCATTAGAGAGATATATCTGATAAAATGAACTCATGGTTCATGGTTCTGCATCTGTGTGTGTGTGTGTGTGTGTGTGTGTGTGTGTGTGTGTGTGTGTGTGTGTGTGTGTGTGTGTGTGTGTGTGTG
>JAODUD010000039.1:6604372-6620967 GCA_026784285.1 Stomatorhinus walkeri | reverse complement strand
GTGCTATAACGCATGTAGTCACTAAACTTGTGTTGTTCTTAGACTAGGAAATACTACTACTACTGTATATTTAAAAATCTGCGAAGTCGTGAATCCGCGATAAGTGAACCGCGAAGTAGCGAGGGATCACTGTATACCCAAATATCAGACATAAAAAAAACACTCTGTTCAACGTTACAGACTGGTATCCTTTTTATACAATTTATGGATAAAACCTAACATGTTTGTGTGTGTGTGTGTGGGGGTGTGAACAGGGGAAAATCTGGCATTTCCTAAGGTAGTCAGCATAAGAGGAGCCAACCTTATTAACCAATGATATGTTAGGAATCTGTGAGTGACAGGGGAGGGGCATTCCACAGGCCAATAAGCTTTCAGGTCAGGCCAGAACCCCTGTGGCACCGCCCCTAATACACCTCTTGGGATGAAAGCTGAAGATTTGGTGAAGTCTAGCTAGTGTTTCTTCTGAGATAAATTCAAATGTTCTTTGGCATGATCCCTTTGAACACAGTCTGGTAAACAGCGGCAGCTCAACCAGGTCCTGCTTTCACAGATGCTTATTGAGTCTGTTTGGTAATGACAAACGTTTCGTAACGACAAATGTACCATCTGCTTATGAGGCACGTTCCTTTTGGCCTCCCTGGCCTTCTCGATGTCCTCTGCCGTCAGCCCCCCGACAGAGGTGTGATCCTGATGGTAAGAGCGAATTGGTCCTGAGAACTGCTTGCTTGGGTCCTTGTAGCCCTCGAAGAGATTGTTGCCGGCACGGCCAAACGCCTGGGCCGCGCCGCCACCAGCCGACTTGGGCCCACCGTTCGCGTCCCCAACATCTCCGGTGGACGGTTCCTTATCTCCGGTAAAATCGTAGCGGGAGTCCGTGTCCGGCTCGATGTCGGACACATTCTGCTGCTGTCCAGTGAATTCCTGAAGTGAAACAGAAGAGTAAGTGAACGCAACGCGCTTAAGTGTTCACCAGGCCTGTGGCGACCTGCAAGTGATCTGGGGCGGGCGGCTATTTTCCATTTGAGGTCTGTCGCTAAGAATGTCACGCTGTTCTGACTCAAAAGTTGCCAGCGTTACAAAATCAGTAACCCCAAGTCCACTGTCCCCAAAGCCACAATAAAATTACTGTACATCATCGGACGATGGACATAAAACTGACAAAGACGGCTTGTCACACAAGGCAGGCAAACTCCAGTCCCACAGAGTACAGCATCAGATAATCATCAGTCCAATAAAACACACCGTACTGTCAACAAAGAACAAACTCGGAACGGCACCAGAGCTGAAGGCGTGTGACCTTGGACCTGCTAGAGGCCTGTCCTGAACACTGAACCCCTGCTCACCCAAACCCACCTGCATCGTCCGCATGACCATGTCCTGCGCAGCCCGGGTGGAGCTCTGCACCCCAGAGCTGCGCAGCATGCTGGCCTGAGTCTCCACCATGGCCTGGCTCAGCCTGGCCAAGCCCTTCACCAGCATGATCATGTCGCTCGCCATCATGGACCCCTGTGGCACCTGCGTTGATTGAAGACAAGGCGGGTCACAAGCAGACTGCGCTGGTACCTTCAGTAAAGGTCCCAGGCACGCTAAACGGGTTTAGCCCACCAGAACCCAAACGGAAACCTGACTTTAACTTTCCACTTGTACTTTACTAAGTATGGGCGACTTGAGCAAAGACTTGCTGGGGGAAGAACTTCAAGGCTAATAGAGGACTGGCCTCCCGGTCCAGGCTCTGGGCCAACCCTTCAGCTCAGATGTGAAGATTAACAACCGCTCATACGTATATGCATGGGGAGGAAGACAGCTGTAACTACACCTCATCCCCCATCAAAAAGCTTCCCTTCAGAAGAGGCAGACATTAAGCGCTTTCACAGCACAGGAATTTTTTTTTCCCGGACTTTTGTCGTGTTCATACCACAGGAACTCTTCTCGACTGTACTTCCTCGGAGGCAGTTCCAGAACCTGATTTTTAGTACCAACTCCAGACTAGGTTCTTTTCATTCGAACCCAAACTACTGGGAAGGCGCCTAGAGCCATAGCTTGATGATGGGTTGACGTCAAGCACTGGCGCCATCTTGGAAGTTACATTAAAGTACAGAAAAAGATGCAGCGGAGCACAAACTGAGCAGATGGAATTATTTTTGTACCCCAATTGCATATAATGCACCAATTAATACATTTTTTGCTTGTGTCTATTTCTGCATTGGAAAATTAGATCACTAACCAATATACATTTCTCTAATATCACTAGTGCCGGCAGTGAAACTTGCCAGTGCTAATTAGTGGGATAATGTTGCAGCATTTTTTATTAGGTGTAAAATGATTTGCTGGCCAGATTTAATAAGAATCATGAACATGTCACAGGTCATACAAGGAAATAAATGAAAGGCAAAGAACTAAACAAAAATAATTAAACAAAACGACATTCATTCTCCATTGTTTTTGGTGGTGGTGTAGTTTCGTGTGAAATTGTGCGTGAAGTTTGACCTATGAGCATTTTACATCTGCCATGTATATTTAGCATAAAGATCCCAGTTCCTGTGGAGCAGTGAGAGAGCAGAGACTCCCCACAGACACAGTAGGCTCTTCAGAAGTTTTCACCTGGTCGGGCATCGATACCAGGGCAGATAAGAGCAACATATTTTGCTACTGAATATGGATCGCAGCTCCTAAGCCAGCAGTCTGGGCATCAGCCAAGACAAAAACAACCAAAGGCTGTGAAACATACAAAACATACAAAACACAAGCATAAAGATATATGCAAACATATGCACAGGGAAAACAAACATTTCTCAAAGACTTATTTGTGCACATATTCATTCCCTGCAGGACTTACCCATTGAGAGGAACAAGTAGACTTTATATTAGTCAGTGAGAATGACAAGGAGACCCTCCTGGCAGAACTTATGAAAGAGGGCAAAGCTGAACCGTAAAGTAACCAATTTCCACAACTCTGATGTGTTCGAAGTCTAAACGGACCACCAGAGATTATACAGTAACTCTATATTAAAACAAGCTACTTTCATTAAAAGCCAAACATTTGAGAGCGAGTGTCAAAGCCCCTGCAAGTAAAAATTGTTCTTGCCTTTGAATATCAACAGGTTACTGTTAAGTTTCAAGGACGACCCACTTTGTTGCAGTAGGTTTAAATCCAGGTCAGCACACTGGAGAACTGGCGTGGGTCCCATTCGGGGCCAGTTTAAGGCCTCATATCTGCCCACCATGAAGTCTCCACCCCCCAGGAACAATACAGCTTGCTGCTGAGGCACGACAGCCACACGTCCTCTCGGGGGAACGAGAACACCCATCTACTCACACTATGCAGTCACGTAGCTGAGATGTACAGGGCCCAACAGGACATATATCCACATCCTGTACATGTTGTGGCTGTGGTCAGGCCACAACAACACAGTCAATAGAAGTATTACACACAACACAGAAATGATATTTTGCACCGTACTGATGAACATTCTAAAGGTGCATCCCTACAATGCCTTTTGCTGAAACTACCAGTTGTTTTGTTTTCAATAAGTTTGCTAGTTCTGAGCTACTTTAGTTTAAGCTGTACTCAAGCAACACAAACATTACTATCAAGAGAATACTTTGTGGGGGCACATATGAAGCAAGAAACGACTGCTGGGATGAAAACGGAGGCACGCCTTGGCACCGAAGGACAAAATGTTGTGCTTTCTGAACCAGAAGATGTCTAGATCAGGGTTCAGCAATTCTGGTCCAGAAGGGCCAGAATCCAACACAGTCTTCGGATTTCCCAGTTCAAACACAGCTACTAAACCTGGTAATTGGCTGACTAAGAGGTGTTTGAGCAGGGAAAATCTGCAAACTGTGTTGGATACTGGCCCTCCAGGACCGGAACTGGGGAACTCTGAGCTAGATGAGCAACAGTGTGCCATGCCAACTTTCTCTCCCCACCACTGGCAAAGGCTGAGATAAATCGGCACGTGCAGCATTCCTACCTCATTCAAACTGAATGGGGCTCAGGTGCAAATTCATGCACTGGTGCATAAGGTAGCAAGCCTGAACACATCTCCACACCTCCAGTGCACTAGGCCTCTGTTTCAGGCTGCATAGGCCTGAAGCACAACCCCACGAGGCCCAAGATAAACAAAACAGCCCCCGGACATGGGATCTCGGCTACCTGCTGGACAGAAACATCAACAGAACCACGATAATAAGCAGCTGTGATGCGAACCCTCCGCCATTCTTAAACGCGAGGGGCGCATTGTGGTCAGAGGAGGGGGTGTAAGCAGAGAGACGCACGAAGCCGCCACGTAAACACGTCGGTTTGGCACAGGAGAGAACAGGCCGCTGGCAGTGCAGAGGCCACCACACCTTCTAGAAAACTCCCTGAATGCTGAGGAGGGATTCATAATTTACAGGGGAAAGGCTGTGGTGCGGCCCGTCCTCCAATCGCACGCCTGGCCAAGAGGGAGGGAACTGGGCATTTTTTTAGAGGGAAAAAAAATCGTGTTTAAAGTTCCCAGTTTCTAAAATAAAAAAAGCCTCATATGAGGAAGTTCCGTACAGGGACAGAGTACCCAAAATCTCGCCCATTTTCACGTGGGCCAGTTCGTACTTAGTCTACTGAAATTATCAGCAAGGGGTTTGAGATTTCAAACCAGTAGGATTTTAATTTTGTTTATAATCACGTCTTATAAACCACACAGGCAGTGAGGATATTTAAAAATTAGCAACTATATGCTCTTAAAAACAGAAACAAAAACACTGTGTTTCTACACTTAGGTGACTTGTTCTTCATAGGCAATGGTAAACGTCAGCTTAGAAGGAAGAGGAGGTAAGAAGTGCAGGTCAGTAATCTGTGTCAAGTAAAGCAACAAGAGCTACCACATAGGACAGAACCCTGGCGGCAGCCATCGTTTGCACATGCTTGTATGCCATGAAATAGTAATATTGCTTCCCCGTTTAATCTCATTTAAGCCACAAGAAAAGAAAAAAAACTATAGAAACTACCTAAAAAGCTTGCAAGTCCAATCGAGGTACAGGATTTTTTTTTATCAGAACTGTTTTTTTTTTACAAATTTGACCACTCGTGTTGACCTAATTTAAGCTTAAAGGTTTATCGTGCTTGGAAAGTTAAGGAGGTCTCGCAAAGCAGAAAATTATAAGGTTTTCAAGAAATAAACAAAAACATAATAAAACATTGAAGGAGGGGGAAGAGACTCCCCGACCCGCCAAAGCCGTCGTGTGGTCCCACCGCAAACTTTCTTCAAGTTCTTCAAGCCTTCACTTTAATTTTACAGTTAAAACATGGACCACCTCTGCCAGGGAATAAATGTACCAACTAATTAGTTATTAATACACATTCTTCAGAACGATTAAGCCTGTGAATTTCCACACTTATACTATGAAAGGTCATGTCCCATTTCACATGTATATATAATACTTTTGTATTTTTGTGCAGTATGGAAATCTTTCATTATCGCCCCTAAGCGATTTGCCCTTGAGGCCGAATACCAACACATACACAAAGTATGAATAATCTCATACGGTGAAGTCATTTCTCGGCCCAACAATGCAACATATTTATGCAATAAATCTGATGCACTTTGCTTTTCTCTGAACGCTTTCAGCCTCGGCAACAAGCGACACGCGGTCAGAGACTTACCAAACCAACTGTCACAACTTCGTTACTGCTGTAGGGAAGTAAAAACAAAACAATACGGCTTGAAGCTCCAAGCTATAGGTGCAACACAGTGAGTCGTTCTGAAAAAGTGACCGACTGAGGAGCGCTGGGCTGCTTTTCAGGATCGCTCGCTGAAGATGGCACAGTCGTACCGTCACGTTTCACATGGCCCCAGTCTATTACTCATTCTATAATCACACAACACGGCTTAGTCACTTAACTGCTGCAAAATAAATGCATGCATTTCACCTGACAAACCAAAAGGGAAGCCATCTTAAAACACTATCACACACACAGATGGGAAGAGCGTGTCAGTTAAACCCAAGCGTGAGCCCTCACAATGTCACTAAGTGCCAAACTTTCGGTGCACGCCGAGAAACGCTTCTATACATTAATGCAGCGCAAAATATTTGTGATACTATTGCACGTACTGATTTTCACACGACTCGAAATGCTCACTTACCACCAAAATCAGCAAATCCACCACCTCGACCGCTCCCCACTCTCCTTACTGTGGCGTATTACATACCATGAGGTCAAAGCTGTTTACCAACTTCAGAAACTGATTGCAGGACGGGGCGGCCCGCCTCAGCACGTGTGCCATTGGGTTTACACTGTGATGAAGTTTCTCTGCATTAGACAGCTTGGTCATGATTCCTGGCTTCTCATTGGTCACTCCCCCATCAATAACTTGGACGTTGTCCTATTATCACACGCATTTCTATAGGCTACCCTACCATAACGCCAGAATGCCGCTCCTCAACAGCTTGACCAATGAAAAAATCACATATTCCCACACCAATCAGCTTCGAGAATATTACAGCGGTCGTTTTTTTTCCGGCGAAGGTCCCAGCTTGACCGCCCGAGCGGTGCAGTTATATTTCCCTGTTCTTTACCTGGCTGCGCGCCGTCTGATTACCCTCTTCCTTCTTAGAGGTTATAGTTAAGTAGCCTCAAATGAGCCGCTTGTTGGAGGCAAAAAAGTGAAATACAGTATTACCAAAGAATTTTTGGACTCGCCGAACATTTCAGACTTGTCCAAAAAGATCTGTGTTGGCGGAGAAATATTTACAGTGAATTTGAAATATGTGTCTCTAATTTAAAAACTATTTAAAAAGTATTCATGACGGGTGCAATTTGTTATTTCAATAATACATTCATTACTGTTTAGATGCAATCTTTATAATGTAACAAATAAATGCTGCCTATAAATGTAACCCTAACTTTAAAAAGTAAAACAGAAACATATAACTATAATCGCTACTGTGCATGTGTGCCCTTCATACCAGTAAACAGCATTAAAAAGATAATGCACAGCGGTGTGATTTAGTTTATAATCTTTACATGTTTATAATGCACAGCGGTGTGATTTAGTTTATAATGTTGAAATCAAAATGCACTTAAAAACGTTATGGCATTTTTTGGCCACACTACAGAAACAAAGAATGCAGTGTGATGTTGATTTTGCGGAGATTCTGCAAATTGTACAACCTCTTAAAGTATGGCTGACTTACAGTACATTTTTAAAATATTCGTTTCTCCATGAAAAACTAGACCCCCACAAATCAGGTATCCTACTTTAACCAGGTCCGAGCACTCAAACCTTATGTGAGCACGAATAGGGAGCCAGTGAAGGAAGACATGCAGATATATAACATTAATCAAATCAAAGTTTATTTATCAAGTTCCCAAGAATATGGTTAACGGTGGTAGATGCAGGCGATAAAACGAGTTTCCCTGAGAGTCCCATATAGTAAGTGGCATGTTATAATAAGTAAAGTAGTACATAGCAATATTAAAACTATTTTTTAAATAATATTAATAAAATAAAACAAATGTGCTAATACTAACAGCCTGATAAGCTATTGAGAATCCCTGCTGCCTGCATCTCAGGGGCAAAAAAATTACTAGTGTACCTACAATGGTACAGAAATGTTCCTCAGAGTCCATTTCTGTACCTTAAAAGGTACAATTTGCAGACCCTTGGGGGTACAACCGCAGTGACAAGCAAAGGTACAATTTGGTACCCTTTTTTCTAAGAATGTAGCCCCAATCAATGTTAATTTGTTGATTTCATGAAGTGCCCCTATTGAGATCTCCTTCAAGATATAGTTGACCCAAATGGCTGTAATAGTAAAAAAGAAAACACTACAAATTATCGCTTTGTTGCTGCCTGCAGTGTAGAAAAAAAATGTCATCAAAAATGATGATGCAAAAACGTTTTTTGGAAATTTAAAATGGGCCGTCCCTGGAGACAGTGTGCAGATACGAGTTAAGCCTCTGTGCCTGTAATCAGAGGGTCACCTGTTTGAGCCTGACCTCTGCTGGCTAGTCACATGTCTAAGGACCCTCAGGTCCATGGGGGCCACTGCAGGTGGCTGATCATTCGCTGCAAGATGGAGTAGGCATAAAGAGAATTTCCCCAAGGGCATTATTATTCATACACATAAGCAGTTTCATATGCAAAAACAATGCAGACGTGCCAGTGGGAAAGGATTTAGATGCTCGACATAATCCAAGCCATCTCAAGTGTAAAATGATAGAATACACTAAAAGTTATACATTTTTAAAGTACATTTTACCCACTCTTATATATACAAGCTCAGTATATTCCTCTACCATTCAGAAATTGAATCTGTTATTACATAGGTTAAATGACATTCCTGAATTTTGCACAACACTGCTTTACATTGCTCGAGGTCTGTGTTGAAACTTATATTGTGTTGAAAGAATTCTCCCTTTGTGCAATCATGTCTGGAAATCAAACCTGAATGTAATATCTTGATGAACTGGATGAAACTGATCTTTTTTTATTAGGCTGATTTACTGTCAATAAGATTTCTGAGACTAGTAGGCCTATCTTACAAAGTATAAAATTTAATTTGTCTGCTTCTGTTATGGTATGGTGTACTTGTCATATACATTTCTTTTGTTGCATTTACTTCCTGCGTCTCCTTTGGCAGTTCGAGGTTCTCGGTCTTCAATGTGTCGCACAGATTACCCGAATATTTATCATTTAAGCGTTATACTAAAAAATACCGACAGATGGCGTCTGTGACACATGTTTTGTCAATGGAAAAATATTTCCATGCTGACAGGGGTTACACCACGCTTTGGTGGTGAAAGTTTAAACCGAGTGAATGATTTCATTGTTGTTCACAAATTGTTTACCTTATTCTTTTCTGTGCGAAGACCACGTTATAAATTACAACCGTTCGTTGTTAGTGCGTAACTTACCAGAACGCCGCTGAAATAGTTATTTCACATGATTCACTGACGCATTTTAAGAGCGCTCATTAATCGTTACTCAGTTGCAAGCAGGTACATTAATGTTTACAGTTGTTTATAGTTTCAGTGAAAACAGCATACCGCTCCGGATTACGCCATTTTCAGAACTTCATATCAGACCAAACATTCTTGTCCGTTTCATTACTTGAGTGATTCATAATGACCAGCATGGCCAAATCATGGAGTACTGTATGCGCTTTGCCTTTTAATTCAGGTTGTCGGTCGGCCGACATGCAATAAACTAGTTTTCAGCCAGATCGACAGACATGGCAGCGGAAATCTCGCTTGCAGTTTGACCTGGGAATACTGTACAGGTAATGGGGAAGACCCACTGAAAGGCAAAAATCTTATAATCAGGACAAATTCTGCGTCTTTCCTGCGTAAGGTTCCTCAAGTACAATGCGCCTAACTTACTGTCGTCGAGAATACCATATAAATGCTGCAAATCAATTAGCGAACTTCTTTGTTTTATGCTTTATATTCAAGTCCACGGTTCACAAAAGCTATCGCAAAGCACGTGTTGTCAGTGTGCTCACAATTATAGGACATGGAAAATTAATTTTCATACTACCTATCAGGCAGTAAGCCTCATTCAAATCAGAAAGGCCACCAGCCTTTGTATTTTCCATCCACAGTTTAGTCTGCCAAGTGACATACTTCCTTGTATTTTACTGCTGCTCAGTGGTTTTTGCCATAAATTAATTTAATTATTCGACATACAATGTGGGCAAGTAAATGGAAAAAAGTTAGACCGTATAAATGCTTAATTCTAGATTCTCACTACTCATCTATCACCCATCTCTCTGTTTGCACTACAGATGCCATCGTTATTAACTTTAATTGTTAATTCCGTATAAGACCGGAGTTGATGCTATTTCAGGGTCATTTGACTAACTTGCCTTTAATACTTTAAATTTGCATTAATAGTTCATAAACAAACTATGCAAGAGTATAAATTGCATATTAACAATAATTGAACGTGTAACATAAACGATTAATATTTTGAAGATATATTTGACATATGTGTCCTTTTACAAAAACTGCATTCGTTTTAAGTGGCTTTACAGATATGCCTTGTTTACATGCAGGAGAAAAAATGGTTCTTACAGTTAATTTTCAAATAGGTTTCCAATAAAACATCTGCAATTGTCAATGCTAGAACCGTCCATTGGGACACGGTGGGCATAAAACTTCCTTCCTCGATCTCTCAACATCCATACGTCAAGGAAGGCAACATGTCTTGAAAAGCAGTTAAGAGACTTCTAAACATATCGGAGTGTTTCCATCAGTATGCAAAAAGGCTCCGTATTTAGGTAGTGCTGGAACTTCATTTAGCCGTCTCTCTTATGATGCATATCTGCTACTGCTGATTATGAAAAAAATGCTATGTTCAAGCTTCCGTGTAAACTTGATAAATTTCATAATTATAATTGCGAGTGGAATCACCCTTCGTTATTATGCGGCTGATAATAGCTACGGGGGTAAGGTCTCTGAGCTGCCCGTCCCCCATGACAGGATTCCAGACTCTCCTCAGAGGTGGGATAGACATACAGTCATGATAAAACTTGATGAGCTGTGACTGCCGTTGTTAGTGGAGTCACTTCTACCACCTGGAACACACGAGGACAGTAAAGTCTATATCAACAATTGTGAGGTAGGTTAAATAATATTTTAGACACTTTGCTCAAATACTGAATGCAATTTCGAAAGAATTATGTAATTTAAATTGCTGTTTAATAATGACAAAATAATTATATTTGCATCTTTTCATGGTTTCTGTTTCGGAAGGAGAACAAAATACTGTTTCACGTGTCTACAGTTATGGGTCCGTCAAGATTTGCAATGGAAACCTTTTTTTCAAACTTCTTTCTCAAAGCTCTTCCCTACTGCCCTGCTCTGCGTTATAGAGAGAAAGCGGCTTGTTCCGTTGAACTCGGCTCTGCGAGCAGCTTGACTTCCTTCCTGCTTTATGTACATTAAACAAACATACTGGTGCTGCTGACGAGCTGTGCCGGTCAAGGCGGCCACGGTATTGATGAGTAAGCTGGAAAACAACAACTTTATGTCTGCAAGGACTGGTGTTTAGATTCCCTTTGTGGAAACGGGAAGATTGGGCCATACTTTCATACTTAATCTGAGTAGACTTGAGTTTAGCTGTGTTTTTTGGGGACATCGTCGCGTTCTTGCTGGAGGATTAAACATGAGGTTTGGATAGGAGCGCCGTTTGTAAAGCCACTGTACTTTACTACGAGGTAAGATGATCGACATAACTTGGCAGTAAGGTCATCTATGAAACTCGTGCATAAACCTGTTGCAGACGAAGCTATTATTGTTGAAACATGCAAGTGCTGGGGGATTTAAGTTCAATAATGATGCTTACCATACCAACTGACACTTCGGTCAATATATTTAATTTGTTTATAAACTAAAGTTGCAGATATGTAAAAACTCTTGCAATGAGTAAAAACGGTGGAACGTAGTATGTTATTTTGGATTTTCGTATGCGATTTCAGCAAGTTTTGTGTGCATTTAGGTTTGTGTATTTAGCCTAATACTCATTGGTATTGTTTTACTTATTAGCTACTGGGTCTTTTATGCCCTGTGTAGTGAAATAAATCAGACAGAATAGGCAACAACCAACATTTTAGCGTAGTGTTGATTAATGTTCCCAGTCGTGCACGAACATTCATTTTAACAAGCACGCCTACTTGAGTTGCAAATGTGAGTCCTCTGTGTACCTCGTTAAACTACAATGGATCGAGGTTTGACGTTTATACATGATCATAGACGCAAATATTATACAAGCAAGTGAATTATCACGTCTCCCAGTGGTTAAGTGTGTGTATGTATGTATGTATATGTGTATGTATGTGTGTGTGTGTATATATATACACATTTTATATATAAAAAAAATATATATTTTATTTTTTTTTTCTTCCCCCAGGTAGGCTAATTACCGCATCTTAAACTACACTACAGTAACTGTATAATTTAAAAACGGCTTTTACGTTTTTTGTTTAGTTGATCACATTTTCTTTAGTTAATCGCATAGATATTATGGCGCTTTTAAACGATGGAAACACTGGTTGTAGGAACCATGTAAGTTCTTTCAACTCTTCTACTTTCCCGGTGTTGTTCAACTCCTTATAGATAATGATTATCGTTCTTAAAGAACTATATTTTTTGCTCTGCGTAGCCCTGTAGTAATAATACGCCAGGAGTTTGTCCGAAGTGAACCGAACAAGCACATTCTTGTGACTGCATACCTTATGTCACTCAACCAGTGTTACAAGGGTAATGTGACCGAGTACTGGTGGATAGAATTTGTTCCGCTCTGAAATAGCCACCGTGCTATTATCTGGCATGTAATCAAAAGTGAATGCCTAAAGTTTGTGAAAAATATTGGGTGAATGAGAACAAGTGCTGAAGTGATCTAGTGCTGAAGAGTCATGTTGCATTGGTTGCTATTTTTTTGCGATGTTACAGTGGAGTGTATAATTAAAAACACTTTATGTGATGGGTTCAGCCAGTACCTCAAGGCAATATGCCTGTCTTCGGGTCTTGTAGATTACAGTACCAGACCATTGAAAGGTTCCGGCCAACATAGAGTGAACGCAGACCTCATAACCCTGTGCTCACAGAACCAGCCACGGCTGAACACAGTTGCAGGGCAAAGCGGCTATTGCCGTGCCTCTCCACGTTATACCACTCAAAAAAACAGTCCCCTATTCTCCTAAGAACCAAGGTGGGCACCGTAACTCTCCAAAGCTCACCGTTAGATGTTAAGTTCTCCGGTCTGCGTGTACACACGGCTGGTCCACTGTGCAGGCACACTCTTTAGAAGTAGGCTCAGCTTTGCCTTTAACCCTTTACATTAATTTTTAATTGTTAGACATAAATAAGACTTGGTTTGTCTGTGGATACTTGTTTGCAGACTGATCTGTCACGTGGAACCCCACTGTGGCACTCAGTGCTGTCTCTCATGCATTTTTAACCACCTCCGACGTTATCTGGATTCAGACTCCACCTTACGTTTGCCATTCTTTATTTTTCTTTAAAAATATCTAAATTGGGATTGACTTGGAGACATCTGATTAGGCCTTTTTTAGTTTTTGTTTGTTTGTTTGAATTTTAAGTCCTCTTTAGAGTCACTGTTCTTCAGGTGATCATGAAGAAGCAGCTGTGTTTGGCGTGAATTAAATACATCTCTCAAAGTACTGAGCTTATAAGACAGAGCAAGATCTGTGGCCTTTCTGAGCTCAGCTAGTAAACGTGTGCCAGTTTACACCGGCATCACAGCAAACCAGATGGGAAAACAGGCACTTCATTCTTTAAACTCGAAAATCAAAAAGACAAAGGCGGCTTAATTTAGTCTGCAAAACACCTGCAGGAATAAGCAAACTGCAACAAGAATAGGAGTCACTGACGTGTAGGAGTCTCAGACATGGAGAAGAATAGGAGTCACTGACGTGTAGGAGTCTCTGACATGGAGAAGAATAGGAGTCACTGACGTGTAGGAGTCTCTGACATGGAAGAGTCAGTAAAATGCTGGAATCTCCAGCTTGGTCTTTTTCAGAGGAGCTTTCTGACAAATTATACTTTTGCTCTTCATTTACTCTTGTGCCTCACATGAACACAGCTGGAGTTGAGACCCTGGGGGGAATTCCTTCCACTCGTTTAATCTTTTATTTACATAATTCCTATTTTGGCAACACAAAAAGAAACAAACGAAGGTAAAATATCTGGTAGTCTGAGACCCCAGAGAAAGGATTGAATATGTGTTTGTTGCATTTTGGTGGTGATATATGTGATGATACTAAGACGCTGTATTTAAAAATTCAGAGAAAATGGCTTCTAGGGTGACATTTCTTGTATAAAGCCACTGGTGGTACAATCAAGGTTCTTACTGAGTTTTTCTTTTGCAGCCTTTGGTCCTAAGAAGATGTCCACTTTGGAGTAGATCTGACAACACCTAATCAATCTACCTTTCATTGGTTCTGTTTTACATTGCAAGATTCTCATCGATCGTTCCTATCGTCACGTGCTCTCCCCCACCCCCCGCACCATCGAAGCCATGGTGGGGTCCAAGCGCTGGTTGGAGAACCAGATCTAGGGTTTCATGGAAGCCCAACGAGAGAGTGACAGCCTGGCATCATGGCTGCATGTGCTTTGAACAGCTTGATCGTGATGAGCACCAATAACCTGAAAAGCGACAGCAGTCCCCGACCCGCGAGGCCGGTGCTGCTGGTGCCGGACCGGACAACTTACTGCCAGGGGCTGATGCCCAGGACCCCATATAGTCCTGGGGGCTTGAGTCCCAGCTCCTCTAGCTCAGCCTTCAACTTCACTTCTGCACCAACCAGCCCTGGCAGCCACCGGTCCCGCTCTCCGGGCCGACCCTCGACCTCCCTGGAGACGAGCACAGGCGGCCGGGTCCGTCACCTCAGCGGAAGCCCTGTGCAACCAGGGCCCGTCGACAATGACCTGCTATCATTCAGTTCGGGCCAGTCGACCTCACGCCGTTCCGCGCACATCCAGCAGATCCACCGGGAGCTGCAGAATGTGCAAGTCAACCAGAAGGTGGGCCTGTTTGAGGCCCAGATCTCTGACCAGCGTAGCCAGGCGCAAAATTCAGAGATCCAGCGTAGCCCGCGGGCCCCTCGCCGGCCCGGCTCTGTTTCGGAATCCAGCAGCTCGGAGCCCAGGGAGGTCCGCCGGAGATCTTCATCACCAATCCCGCAAGAGCTACAGAATGGACGAGGCGGGTGTAGCATACCTGGCAGGGTAGGGGGGCGTGTGGGGGAAGACACTGACCTGGTTGCGGAGCAGGGCTGCTTGCGCGCAAGCCCATCGGCGGAAGTCCAAGTTCAAGGAGACGGCCCAATCAGTGCCGGATCTCCTGGCGTCGGTGTCATCGTCACAGGGACAGAACTCCAAGAGCCAACCCAGATCATCCCGCCTGCAGAACTCAAAGGGAGCGATGCTGCTGCGCGGGAGGGGAGCTGCTCTGAGGCTACGAGCATTCCCGCAGTCATCATCACTGACCTCGGGGCTGAGGGATCGGGAGAGAGCGCCGAGGCACAGCGTAGCCCCAGCCCCAGCCCCAGCCCCACCCGGGCCCAGAGGAAGCTCTCGTCCTCATCTGCCTCCTCCACCGGCTTCTCCTCTTCCTGGGAGGAGTCGGAGGACGACATCTCCAGTGACCCTGAGCATGGGGAAGGGCGCTCGCCAGCCTTCCTACAGACGCAGCAGAGAGCTGTAAGTGCACTCTCGTTCCCCTGTCCCCTGATTGGCCATTCTGTTTGTTTGTTTGTTTGTTTGTTTGTTCGTTCGTTCGTTTGTATCTCCTGGGCTCATTTTCCGCCTTCGTGCGTGCGGTGGATGCAAACAGCCGGTTGATACTGGGGGAAGATTTTGCCGGACGTTTCAGGTGACCGGCTGTGGTGACATGGACGTCGACAAGGCAGGAGCAGCAATTCAGGAGCTCTCGGCAAAACTGACTTCTGTCCAGAATGAATTTTGTGCTGCGTTTTTAAAAAAAAGACTTCTAGAAGGGATGAATACATATTTTGATATTTTAGCTGACTTCTGCATTTGTGGTCGGCTTCCCTCTAAGTCTAAACTCTGAAGCAGCACTTCAAACAATGACATGAGGGTCTGACTACGATAATTGGGTTACTTATAGTATATAACAGTAAAGTAACACAGAAGGGTTCCCTCCCTTCTCATTTGTGCCTAAAATGTCCCATAATTCTGTTTGATAAGCACTGATAGGGGAATCCTAAAAATGCATTAACCTCCTTGATTAACTGAGTAAGCAGACTGTCATAGTTTACTTCTCTAGGGTGTCTGAAGTGGTCCACCATGTATAATGCAAAACAGATAATTAATAATAGGAAATAGATTTTTTATGCAACATTTTCTCATTATGATCTACAATTTAATTCCAGATATCACCTCATTACTGGGAAATTACATGTTTAGATGACGTCTGACTGCGCAATAGATCTGAAGAGACAAGATCGTCTCATTGTTGATTCAGCCATTAATCGGATGCATTTGTTTGAAGACACGCTGTACGGTGCTTCGTGTTATTTCGTTTTCCGTTTCATGTGACGAGGACAGTGTGACACGTTTCTTGTTTTCTTGCTTTCATCACACCAATGTAGGCTTCCCTCTGTTAAGCATTTCATTGAATGGTCTTAGTAACGGCCCTCCAGCTCTATGCTGTATGACTCTTCGAGAACAAATATCTAAGTAGCCTTCAGTGTGTAGAGGAGGTGTTTCCCTCTTTCAGCCCTGCATTCTCTTTAAGGCGTAGAATACGACCTTGTGAGATGTGCTGACCATAGGACTGGCTTCCCTCTCCTGAAAACATTTCACCCTCCTGGCCCATGCAAGTGCAGCCAAATGATTCCACTGAAAAGGAAAGTTTCTGAACCATCAGCTGGAAGAAAAACTTGGTCATGCAGAGGCTGAAAATCCATGCCTGGACGTTCCTGTGACGCTGCATGGAAATGTCTAAAAAAGGCAAATGATATATGAAGAATTCACTGCATTAGCAGAATTCATTAATACAGTACGAACATGGCAAACTCTGAGTATGAAGCTGCAGCTTCACTGCATTATCAGAATTCATTAATAC
>JAODUD010000039.1:6571773-6582292 GCA_026784285.1 Stomatorhinus walkeri | reverse complement strand
AGAAAATAAATAAAAAGAGTGGAGCTGCGGTAAAACAATGAATAAAAAGAGTGAGGCTATGGTTAAATAAATAAATATTTTTTTAAAAATGCGACTGCTGTGAGTGCAGGCAGCTTGGGACACTGGCCCTTGCGGCCGAAAAACGGACCGGCCCACCGGGAGTTCTCCCGGTCCTCCCGATTAGCCAGTCCGTGCCTGATTCTGTGACAGGGATGCCTTTTTCGGCGTAACGTGTGGGAATATGCATCATTCACTGGGACTTCCATCGCTGTTTATATGCAGCCTAAGAGTGATTGCCTCCATTTTCCTCTGTAAAGCAAACAGCGGCGTCACAAACCCAGAAAGGCTATCATGCTTTACTTCATCCACATTTCCAACAATAGAGAGTCTAGTATCAAACAAGACTCATCTATGTTTTCCTTTCCTACCATATAAATGTAACTGAAAGAATATAATACCAAGATGACCAAGCTATATTCAATGCACCCATAATGCATCATCATCCTTTAATCTCTATTTCTTTGTTTGGCATCAACATGCAGGGGCTGCTTTTGAAGCTTGTTTTTTTTTATATTGTTCTTTTTTGCCATGCCAGACTTGAAATTAGCTCTAAAAATACTTGAGCCAAATTGCCGTTGCTGTTGGTTGAGCTTAGCGATAAAGATATCATTAACCCAAAAGTGGATGATTATTTCTGAAGAAGAGTGACTTAATATAAATGCAGCTACACAGTGTAGAGAAGAAGGTACAAGGACAAGCAGGACACTTATCCTCCTACTAAAAAGTTTTAGTATGACCACAGCCCATTTTCCAATAGCTTCCCTCAAAGGTTAAAACTACTTCCCATCCATTTGGACTTTGGTGATCTACCTGTAATTCCTGTCTGTAATCAAGCTCTAATTAACACAAGTGAGGTAAACCCACTTAATCTAGGCATGATAGATGCAAAGCTATTTAATGTTAACACATCATTGAGTATTAATAATTCTCCTGTGTGGGGCCTATTGTTTATATGCTTATATAGGAAGAGGGTCTGCTGTTGTACCATTAAATATCCTCACTAAAAAACTCCTGCATAAATGAGAATGTTTGTGGCTGTAAGCTTTGTAAGTGGCTATGATGGGGCGCAGCCTCATCCTCCGCACACAGCGCCAACTCTGGTCTCAGGGCAGGATGGCAGACGTCCCGCGTCGGAACACAGGACTTCCTTATTTAGCAATGCGTGGCTTAACTAATCTTTGGCCAGAAGCCCGTAGTGGCCGGCCAGGATGGTGGGGGGGTGGGGGGGTGTTTGGAAATGTGGACCATGTGCAGAAAACTCACCCACCCCTGCCTCTGCATTGACCTCGATCTGGCACACTATTACCATTTACGGCTCGAGCAGCCATCTCGCACCTCAGAGACGGGGGGGGGGCGGGCAGGGGGGTGCATTTAAAAATTGCTATGGCAACGCCAGGCAAAGGACAGTACTCTGCCCACTCAGAGGGCACCTTGCAATCCTTTCACCCGCCGAGCTGGTTCTTAGTAAAGCCCAGCTGGACGGGGCAAGAGCGATAGGTACTCATGGCCTCTCGAATTCTCATTCACGTCACATCACGTGACTTTAAGTCGGCCAGGACAGTTTAGTCTGTGGGAGTTCCCTATATTTAGTGCATTGACATGGGTCCGGTTTGGTGGGTTTGCCCTCGGTGGGTTTTCTACGGGGACTGATATAAACAGCTGCGTGTCTGCTGACCCCATTCAGGACACATCTGTTTCATCCGCCTTGCATTTGGACCCAAGCTAAGATGGAGTCATCTGCATTCCCCTCTAACAACAATGATCAACCCTCTCGCTTACTGGGAAGTTCATTCTGTGCCACTGCAAACCCCATTACAAGAATACAGAACGTTTACAAGCCGCAACTTTCCCCATAATGGAATAAGACACCGACACCGATGGAAAGACACCACTGGGCCTGAAGCTTTGAAACTTCAAGCTGTACCACGTTGATCTATATTGTTTAATCTATGAGGTCATAGGGTAGAAGCTGCGGGAGTAACGCACACAGATGGGGCACATTCCAAAGACGTCCCAGAGCATGGGAAAAAGCGGACAGAGGAATGTAGGGGGGGGCAGGGTCCCAGAGGAAAATCATTACGGCGGAAAAATCGTTATGGCATGTTCTGAGGCACTCGACAGAGAGCGATGCTGCAGGGGGCGAGTCTCAAAGATTGCAAGTGTAAATCTTAAAAGGGTTATTCCCATTGTCACCATTTACAAGGTCCTTTCATTCAAAATGCATCAATAAAACATGATGCTTAAATGGGAAGGTGTTTAACGAGTTTGATCACAGTGCTACAGCATTATTGGGCCCAAATTAGAGGGGAAATGCTGCCCTTGCTGATTTCCTGTGGGATTTTCAGCTGTAAGTGGCTTGCGACGGAAGCTTTTTCTTCTTCTAACTGTAACAGTGTCCAGCTTTCCATAACAAAGATAGCTGTGCTGCTACGGCGAACCATAACAGTCCTTGTTTTTCGAGACTTGTAAACAGCCCACAGTAGCCTAGAATTGGTGGGCGGCTTGTTTTTCCACCTAGGAGGTAAAATGCTGCCAGAGGACTCATGTTAGCCCTGTCGCCTGACCTGCTCAGTTGGCAGCCTTTACACGTTGTGTTAGAATTAGTTTTGTGCCATTGTAGTTGTGAAGTCTGACACTGCTACCCAGTGGCTTGGGATGCAATAGCACGTCACTGTTATTTCCGGGTTGATACAAATATAACAGGTCTCCCTCTCAAGATCGAAGCAGCCCTCCAGGAATACTTCTGCTCTAAGGTCCCCAGAGAAGTTCAGTGCAGCACTGCGATGTAATATTAAAGGTTCAGCCCCTGGTCTCTGACTTTACAAATGGTTATTGCTATCCAAATGTTGGGACCTGTCAGAGCTACAGTCACACACCATCATGCTAACAACATTTCCCAACATTAGTCAAAATGCCAAGCAATACAGATTGCTCCCTATTTGGAAGGGATTCTAAGTGGTCCATTTGGAAACATCAGAAAAGTGGGGGGGGGAGGGTTGTGACAAATGACATTCTTTCTAGGAGTTATATTGCACCAGTAGAATAAGATGTATGTATGGGGGAATGCATCTCATTTTCTTCACTGCAAGGGCATCCATATTTTTCTCTCCATTGGACGGGCACTCCAAAGGGCACTTCATCATGTTAGCTCACTTGGAAGGGCACCACAAAGGGCACTTCATCACGTTAGCTCACTTAGAAGGGCACCACAAAGGACACTTCATCACGTTAACTCACTTGGAAGGGCACTCCAAAGGGCACTTCATCACGTTAACTCACTTGGAAGGGCACTCCAAAGGGCACTTCATCACGTTAACTCACTTGGAAGGGCACTCCAAAGGGCACTTCATCACGTTAGCTCACTTGGAAAGGCACGACAATGGACACTTCATCATGTTAGCTCACTTGGAAGGGCACTCCAAAGGGCATTTCATCACATTAGCTCACTTGGAAGTGCACCACAAAGGACACTTCATGAGCTATTTTAACCAGATAGGCGCACATAGGGTACCTCAGGTTGACCCAATTGTATGGGCACCATATATGTCACCACATACTACGCTGATTTTTTCCACTGGAGGGGTACCTTTTTGGGCAATTCATCATGTTTTCTCACTGCTTTGGAATAAGAGTACCCTTTCAATTCAGGGTTCATAACCCCTGGTTCTCGGTCCGAGGTCTGTGGGCAGTATTCTACCAGGCAACAGAATGATAGGGGTTTTGTGGAGGGGTTGGTTAATTTCCATAAATAAACCACATATTTTCAATTCTGTATACATCCTAAAAAATGCAAACGGTGAAAATGCCAATTGATCTGCCATGAAGTAACCCCTGACACCCCCACCATCCAAGTCCAACAATGTACCCCACAATACTGTAAGTGTTTTGCTTCCCAATGGTTTACAGATAACTTACTGATGCCCCTGCTGAAAACAACAACATAAAGGCTTCAACTGGATTGTCACCAACACACAAGGTATACACACTCAGAAGGCTAACTTAGAGTCACCGATTAACCTATCCTTCATACTTTTGTACTGTGGGAGGAAACCAGAGCCCCCAGTAAACACCTACATGAACGTCACACAGAAAGGGCCTACGCCTGACCCTGGGACCAAACCCAGGACCTTCTTGCTGTGAGACAGCAGTGTGAACCACTGTGCTACAATGCCACACGGACAGAGATGGGTAAATGAATTCAATTAAAAGAAGTTATCAATTCTAACAAGGACTAAGCTGAAATTAAATCCCTAGCAGGTAGGCGGCTGCATGTAAAAATCCGCCTGAATCTTGCTGGAACATGGCATTGTGTAATGAATTAAGGGGGCGTAGGACAGCTCCGTTCAACTGCTAAGAAGCATGACCTACGGGGTAGCGACTAGGCTGGCCTAGTGCCCTTGTTAACAGGGAGTGCGCCAGCACATGACCATCCTGAAGCCACCGCACAAATAGCCTCTTTATCGGTTCCGATATATCGGTGGCCGTTTTCCATTCAGCACACCAAGGGGGCAAACGAGACACCCTACGTCAATGTAGGATTCTGAGGTAGAGGTGTAAACATCACTGGGCAGACATGTACAACACAACTTTGTCATGTTCAAAAAAGATTTGTGTACACAGATTAAATAAAAGGATATTTGGTCGGAAAGTAAGACACGGGATTCCTTATTGTTATTCCTGGAAAAGGACAACATAGTAAAATAAAACAGACAAAAATTGCAATGTTATTTATTATTTGGGCAGCAAGTCACTTCCCCTGGTATTTTATAAAAAGCTGAGAGATATTGTCCTGTCCTGCCCTGCCCTGCTCGCCCCTCCTGTCTCCTGCCTGGCCTGGTGCTCATTAGCCTCTCCTCTCATGTCTGTCCTCCTGTTGATCACACCCAGCTGCCTCCCATGTGTTTCCTCGTTAATCTGGTATTTAAGTGCTTCCCAGTTTAGTGATCCCCAGTTCTGTCACTGAAGTTGTGTTGGCCCCGTTACCTCTGTCTGTAATACACTCCCTATTATTTGGCCCGCTCCTGCGTCCTCCGTTCTGCCTACAAGTGACAGATAGAGCATGAACTTTGCTACACCCCTCAAAGACCATAAGGTAGAAGCTACCATACAGGCATGGGGATGTCCTGACCTCACCTACGATCTTCCTCTCTCTGCGGTACAGGGCCAGATCGTGCTGCTTTTGTAGATTCCAGGTTATCGTAGCAAGGATGACAGCGTGGAAAGTCTCCCAAACAGCGGATGCTTTTGATGGAAAACCGGCAGTGGCCTGATGGCAGACCATTCCTCATCTACAGCGCAAACACCCAGAGCCCGCTGCCACCTCCCAGGGGAACTGACTTCAGCCACTCGCTGCAGCAACGTCAAACTTGCCTTCCATGGAGGATAAATCAGCTCACTACAGCTATAAATAGTCTTTCTGTTTGCCAAGTTCATTTTCCACTGTGATTTTAATAAAAACCAAAATCACTCTTATACCAAGTACAGTTATTTAATCCCACAAGTACAAACTGAGATCTTGTTATTCTGAACAGTATCTATGGCAACCGTCCTAGAATGATTCACTAAACAATACATTGATGTTTATGATGACCCTGCCACACAAAAAACAACCACTAACAATTAGCAAATTTGAAGTTACATAAATGACTTATTTTGCAATGCCAGTGGTATGAATATAGTCCTAGACAGATGCTAATGAGCATAAAAGTGACATCCATACAGATTATATATATAAAATAATTTCACTTTCACTATTCAAAAGGCTGTGTGGGAAATATTAAAAATTGAATGATGATAAACATATACTATGTTACAGCAATAAAATCAGCTAATTAGAATACCAAAACTATTTGAGCGACCAAAAGTGCTCACATGACAATTACACATTTAAAGTAAAAAAAAGAATCATTTTAACGCCTTAAACAAAAATCTTGTCCAACAGAGTGGACAGTCAACAGCAGATAGCAAATATAGCTGCAGGTGTTTATTTTATATATATATAATTTTGTAACACAGTTTGGCTGAATAAAAGTTGTCCCAGTTTAAGTGTTCTTCACACTATCTCTGAGCTGTGACACAGTAGGAAGCATGGGGGCGGGGCGGGGGGGGGGGCACCTGCAGAAATAAAAATGACCATCCTTCCACTTGGCGGTGAAGGCATCTCGCTGCCCTTGTCATCAGCAGGTGCTGGGACACTTCTGTACATTCCTGCGACGGCTTAGCCAGCACATCTCACAGCTGCTGGGGAACCCCGTGACCCTTATAACCTGTGAACAAACAGATGGGGTGCGGCGTTAGGCAGGCAGGCGCCCTGTCGGAAACCTCTGACCACGACTGTCAGTCGACTCCGGTTCGTTTAACGGGTCTCTATGTGGAGTCAGTCTTGCCAAATTTTTTTTTCTTCTTCTTTCCACTGTTGCTACAGGGTGTTTGATTTGTAGCTAACAAATCATTAGATAATGATAATTTGTCATACATTCATGCAAATGTAATGACATAACCACATTTTATGTGTAGGCAAGCATAGCCAACTAAGTTAAAGGTAACTCACTTTCTATCTGAACTACCACCACTACTACCACTACCAATACTACTACTACTACTATTAATAATAATAATAATAATAATAATAATAATGAGAGTAGCCATGTTTATACTATAGAAACACAGTTGCAAGACACTGACCCAAACTGAACATCAACACTCATTCTAAACTCCAGTAGACTCTGCTGACCTCACTGCATTCCAGTGAAAGCATGCAGTGCATGACTGCAGTAGACATTTGAGAAGCAGGACAGCAAGCCCACACGGTGGTATGGAAATGAACATGAAATATACCACAGCTCTGACATAATGCCGGCATTATTACAAACATCTATAAGCGTTTGCTTTTCCTGACATTCTATAACGTAATGTTTGATCTTGAAATTGTGGAGCAAATGAAAAGCACTTAATGTCTTACACATATATGAAAACCCTCCAGGTTTGCATGAGACTATCGCTCATCTGTTGGTCTTTTTTTTGGCTGAAAACGGCGGCTCCGGGGTCTTATGTAAGAGCGTGGTCTCACTCTGATCCGTCGCACGCACAGCAGCAGCGTTAAACACAAACGCGAGCAAAAGGCGAGGAGTAAAGGCAGCTAAGGAAGAAGTCAGAAATAACAGCAGAGACGTGCATCCAAGGCGGTGGGTGGTACGAGGTCAGGCCCAGAGAGGGCCGGGGGGTGAGGGGGGGGCGCACACTGCGGGATGAGTCAGGACTGGCCGGGCAGTCAGCACGCCTACCTTCTGAGACTTCATCCATGCGGGCAAGCCGGGAAAAGAGAGAAGATGCGAGATACACAGTTAACACTCATCTAAACTCACCCTGACAAGCTTCAGTATAGATGCAGCAGCATAAATGCTTGTAAAGGATGAGTGAAAAAGTAAAGCATTAACATGACGTTCGAGGCAGCATGGTGGGGCAGTGGTTGGTTCTGTTGCCTCACACACAGGGAACGAGTCTCTGCCTCGGCTAACGTGTGGAGTTTGCATGGGCTCCCTTTGTCGCTGTGGATTTCCATCAGGTTTCCCCCCACGGTCAAAAAAACACGCGAAGGTGAATTCCAGCTGCCAAATTATACATAGGTGTGAGTGAATGGTGGGTGGGTGCCCTGCAATGGGTTGGCGCCCAATCCTGCAGCCCAGCACAGAACAACCGGGTAAAGGAGATGGATGGATGGATGGATAAAATGACTTTACTACTTAATATATGTGTGTTTACGTATTTTTATATGCATATTAATATACTGCACACTGATATTCGCACGTCTTAATGACATAAGGAATGAGATCACGTATTCTGCTGAGTGAAACCCAATCACTCTTTATCCCATAAGCATAAATCTGTTCACACACTGGGAAGTATTACCAATTAATTTTGTTCTCAAATACATGTACAGATACATTCCATAATGAGTAAAAGCTTTTTTATTCGAGAAAGCCCAGCAGGTTTTTAATCTCCAAAAATGGCTGCTGTAATCGGAAATGGGGACTTGAAGCGAAAATTGGAACAATTAAAGTTGTTTGGAATGCAATAATACTATAAACTCATCTTGGTGTAAAAACACAACTCTCTCCAAATCAGGCGCGGGTCTTAGGATCCATACCCCTTGTGCAGTACAGTGTGCGAGTCTGTGTGTGTGGTTACCCTGAGACGGAGTGGCGTCCCATCCTGCACCATGCTGTGCACCCCCATGTGCTTAGCATCACAAGCCTGAAGTTATATAGACGTGACAGTAGCAGATGCTGTCCACGAAAGAGTATGAGTTGCCGCATTATTACACAGCTTCATACGACGCCTGTAGAGTTTGCGTGTGTGCCCTGCGATGGACTTGCGCCCTGCCCAACGTGCCCCCCAGCCGTACCGCCATGCTTCCTGGGATAAGCTCTGTTCCCTATCGCATCCTTGACCAGGAAAAGCGGCTTGAAAATGGACATATATAATGTTCCCCTTCATCGTCCAGGTGCTGATATTCAGACAGACAACATACTATAAATCTAAACACAATTCACGAAACCACTATGCTGGCACATTCCATTTCCTTTTCACATTATGCACATGACAATAACCAACAATGCAAGCAACCTCCGTCTGTCTACTGAGTCTGCTGGCAGACGTGTCCATTGGACCGAATACATCATTCACATGGCTGGCAGACTGGGTCCCACATACTTCAAACTCCTCTTCTTCCCAGTCATTCTATTGCCGTTAAATTTCCAAATGCATCAAGGGGGTAGGTGTGAACTTTGAGATATTGCTTTATAAATATAGCGGCTAATATTATATTTCAGCACAAAAGACGCGTCATAAACGTCAATCCGTTTCTATAGTTTCTCCTTTGTCGGCTGTCGCTTGTCATTTAGTCAGATCGCAAATACAAATCTGAGCGCAATTCAAATTTAGGGAAAGCGAGACTGGCGAGTGTTTGCATCATTGCCTGTTTATTACCACTTTATGTGACTTTTTGGGGCCAAATGGCTCTTTACGTAAAAGGAAGAATAAAAAATATGAAGATAAAGTCACTTTATGGTCACTTTCATTTGCCTGAATCGGCTCCTTATTTATAGAAAAAGTGACACAAGTGACAGATAAAACCATCCAGTCCCCTCACTGTGCAAACAGATCATGGTGTTTATATAACAATGGAAATAATCATTAGATCAGGGTGTTTATTTTAACTAACTGATTTGTGGATTGAACCAGCAGAGACGTTCTCAAGAGACGAGGGGGTGTAATGTGGGAATACTGCCATCCATCCATTTTCCAAAACTGCTTGTCCTGTGCAGGGTAGTGGGGGGTCCGGAGCTAATACCAGAGGCTGCGGGCCCAAGGCAGAGAGCAGCCGGGGGGGTTAGGGGGCACCAGCCCATCACAGGGCACACTCACACGCCATTCACTTACACATGCGCACCTACGGGCAATTTGGGAACTCCAATCAACCTCAGCGTGTTTTTGGACTGTGGGGGGAAACCGGAGTACCCGGGGGATACCCCACGATGACAGGAGGAGAACATGCAAACTCCACACACGGATCCCTGGCAGAGTCTTGGAGACCCAGGGGCTTGAAGTGACAGCCCTAAGCACTACACCAGCATGCCTCTCACAGCATCACCATCTTTAAGAAAAATAACAAAATTAATCACTGTTTCGGTCAGCCTCATGGTCACAGCAAAAATACATTTCCAAATTTCAATTCCAATACAGACAAATTACACAGCAAAAAAAACTTAGCTTCATCTTCCTTTGGGTGACCTTTGGAATTCACAAAGTGAAGGGCAAAAAAGGATGACTGACCTAATTTCTGTTTATAAATAAATATGTGAAATGTCATATCAGAGTCAGGCACCCCAGCATAGTGCTTCGCAGCACCGCATGTCGGAAACCGCTATTACGCTTCTGATGAGTGATTCACAATTCAATTCACTTGAAGATCAGTTTTGGTAACAGACATATAGTTCTTAATCACATGACCATACAGCTTACAATGGGGGCTAAGAATACCCCAGGATGGGGCACCAAGCCTTCTCAGGGTATACACAACTTTCACACATACATTATACACTAGCTATAATAATATTATTAAAATACAATGATAATGTAGGAAGTGTGACACTTGTGCTAGGCTGGTGTGTGAGTGGTGGAGAGGAGTGGCAGTGCGACACGTACTCGCCAGTATAACCATGTCCATGCCCCAGAATATGCTCATGATCCAGCCGACCATGACGATGGCTGTGAGGATCTGGATGAAGGCGGCGGCGACGTTTAGCCAGAAAACGCAGCAGACGTGCCGGTCGGGCAGGTCCGTCCGCGCCCCGCACAGCACCGTGAAGGCTGAGACGAAGGTACCTGCAGGAGCAGAGCAGGAGATGGGGTGAGACCTCGGGGGGAGGAGGTCGGGAGTGGAGACCTTGACAAACCT
>JAODUD010000039.1:6554001-6570753 GCA_026784285.1 Stomatorhinus walkeri | reverse complement strand
GACAGGGCACGGCACTGGGGTTAGGGTGACAGTGAGGTGTGGCCTCTCACTGGCAGGACAGGGCACGGCACTGGGGTTAGGGTGACAGTGAGGTGTGGCCTCTCACTGGCAGGACAGGGCACGGCACTGGGGTACCCACCACCAGGCACATACACAGTCATACTACAGGCAATTCAGACATTCCAATTACAAACCTGCACCACCCCAGGCACAGCGTTACCTACTAAGCCACCGACTTAAAAATGAAATATATTCATCCCTTACCTTTCAGATCCAGTTATCTGCATGCATAAATACTTAATGAATGCTGCCACGAGATGTTGTCAACACCGTGGTCCTTAAAAGTTGGGGCAGTTTTCTCTCTCAGTTCCAGTGGGACAGTTTCAGGTGCACGAGTGTAACAACAGCTGAGCTTTGGGCCAATATGTGGAAGAAAATGTTTGTGGAACCTGTCACCTCATACTTGAATAAGCAAACTCCTTATTATAATATCAGAAGATGAGAAGACATCCGGCTGGCTGGAAGCAGGGAGATGTGGGATATAAGAGGACGGGGAAGACGGAGACCCGACACTCTCACCGGGCCGTTTTTAAGGGCTGGATGGATGGTTTAAAATGGCACAGGCACTGAGCGGGACTCGAGTACAGAGAGCAGCCGCTCGAGGTCAGGACAGGCAGAATGCAGGGCGTCCGTCTCTGGCGGGAGCTGGGGAGTCACGCCAGCCCACCTCATCGCCTAGAGAGCGGGCGAACGCGGAACGGGAACGGCGCCTCTCACACTCAGTGCTAATATTTGTGAATTTTCAGACCGGAACGGGCTGCTTTCTCTCGGCGAGGCTTTTAACCCTTTTTAATTTTAATTGGGGAGATCATCTACTGTAGATCTCCGCTCCGGTTCATTTTCCAGCAACAATAAAGAAAAAAAAACATTCCACAAAAAAAATTTATATTATCACAGACCGGAAATAAGGCTAAATCAAACACATGAGGATGTTCAAGATAAAACAGCACATCTACACATTTCCCATTCTGGCCTAAAAATATAATAAAAAGTTTAAAAATGTTACTAATACCAGCTCATTGTCTCAGGGCCGCCATAAAGGGCCCCTGAATGACAGGGGCCCCAAAATGTTTAGCAGCGCCTCTGCTTCCTGTAATTTCCTTTAAGTCCATCGTGCCTTTCTTTCGGTTTTTTTATTCTCTCTAAATTCATACCTTTGCCGAGTTTTTGAGTTGTATTTCATAGCATAATTTGCCAGCACCGCAGTGTGGTCCAGTGAGACGGCGGCATTTTAAATCAGCCTTTTATGCTCTCACGTGTGAACGCCTCCTTTTAAGTGCAGGTGTGGAGCGCTGGTGCTGTGCTGCTGTCTCCCTCGGAGGCACACGGAAAGACAAAGGCGGGTTTAAATGAAACACAATAACGCCGATGTGTGTGATACTATTTGTGAATTATACAAACAGTGTCCCTGTTAATAAATGACATGCTATGGGCTTACTTCCGTTTTTCTTTCCTTTTTTTGAGATAAACTCCAAATAACATAAAGAAACTGAGATATAAAGACGACGACGTCGATTTTAGGGGAAAGCTCAGCAGAAGCTTTGTGACGCTATGGTCTTCTGGGTGCTCTCCTGCCATGAACAAGAAGCTAACTGCTGGTGCCTTTGCAACCTGACTTTTACTCTCTTGATTGCACATATCACACCCACCTTTCTGTCATGATATTTCTTGCACAGCCTTTATTCATTCATTCATTCATTCTTTTGTACTGTGTACTGCTTGCACTATGTATACTTGTTTATAAGAATGAGCAATATCCTGCTAACCGAACAAATAGCCACTGTATTCAAGGACGGGATCAGCTTCATTCACGTGGCAATGATGCGTTTGAAGGTAAACGCTCGGGTAATAAGTGGTCTGTAATTATGGTTTGTGATGCACCCCCAATATATTCTTTACCATAGTAACCAACAGCTGGGGCACAAGGCAGCTGCGTTACCCGTCCCAGCCCCCAACCCAGCTCTACCAATTGGATCCCAGTTAATGAAACGGAACATTCTAGAAGCGCCGTTCAGGTGGGGCGAGAACGCTGATGGGTCCCAAAGTATTTCATTAAGAAGTCCTCAAGAATGCATGTGTTAATGGGGGGGGGGGGTTGAGCCATTCAAATAATTGCACAATCGGTCTAAGTGAGAGACAACGGGGTGGGGAATGTCAGAGTGTCCATCGAGCGCCTCCAGCACGGCTGTAATTTCCTGAAGCGCTCGTGCTCCCTGCCCACTGAAGATGTGGGAGGTTAATGATCTGTTTTTTTGTTCGCTCATTTCCTTGCAGAAATGCGTCTACTGGAGCTCCAGCTAACGGAGAGGACGCGGCGAACGCTCTGCCACGGAACACGACTGCAGACGAGAAGGACTCCACATGTTTTATTTTATTATGTCTTTCCTTTCTTTAAAGGGTTAGGAGTATAAACATAAATTTTCCAAAAGGTTTGTATAGCATGTGAGGTATGCAGTAAGCAGATATACTTTTGAAAGGTTTATAAACAGTTAAATGTACAATAAAATTAACACATAATGATAAATATGTAGCGATGTCTCTGTGGTAGCACTGAGGCTTCACAACTCAAGGCTTAACGGTTCAACACCCAGCATTGTGTGTGTAGAGTGTCCACATTCTCCCCATGGTTGATGGATCCCACCAGCAACGCTGCCATTCTGGGCAGCGGTGGTTAAATGGTTAGGGAAGCGTGCTTGTAACTGAAAGATTGCAGGTTCAAATCGCTAACCAGCTAGGTACCCTGAGCAAGGTACCGCCCCCAAGCACTGGGTGCTGAATTAGCTACCCCCTGCTATGTCACATATGAGTTAAATGCAGAGAATGCATTTCGTGGTTGCATGCTGCGGTGTGTCATATGATCACTAAATTCTAAAATAATCTTAAAATGTGAGCTGGTGTGTCTAAACTCTGCTTATTGTGTATGGGTTGATTTCTGGTGATGGATCAGAATCCCTCTTAGGGTGTCCCCTTCCTTGTGCTCCAGGCTGACCTCAATATCCTGGGGGGGTACCCTCACTACCAGCTGTCACTTCAAGATGCCACATCACAGGCTCCATTACATTACAGGTTCCGCCAACACAGCAGGGACACGCTGTGCGTCTCAATGCTCCCAGAGTCCAAGGGACTCAAGTGGAGCCCAGCTGGACCCCTGCCAAGTGACCAAAAACATTCTGGGAAGAAAACCTACACTGACACCACCAGTTTAAAATAGAAAATGGTTGTGAAACTGGTCCCGGGCTAAACATATCCCATCTAGGATTCCTTGGGTTTCAGACTGGCCGCATTTTCTGGTACCACAGACTTCTGTGTACCAACACTGCTTCTTAGTTTGTGGTCATAAATCACTGGTCTTAAAAGGTCTTAAGGGAGAGGCGGGCAATTCTTCATGAATGGCTGACGTAGCACATGCGCGGCGATATTAACTATAAAATAAGGCATCAAGCGCATTGTTCAGGATGTGAAAACAAAAAAGCTATGGGCCTCTCTCACCAACCGTCAACATTCGGATTCAAAATCAGGTTTACTTTGGAGATATAGAGATGCTACCCACAGCTCAACAAATCCCCATCTTAACAAACTTATCCTGAGTATAAATATATGTCTGATCTTCTAACTGATCTTCTAATGTATTTAGGGTGGAATGGCAGTCATTTATCAGAACTAATGAATGCCATGGCCAGTTGCGATATACACAGTGCCCTCTGAACAGATAATAGAAGAAGACAGGGCTGCCTCTTCGTTCTCACATCTCCAGAGGATGTGCAGCACTCTTTTCTTTACAGTTTTACACACTGTTCATGTACATAGTACAA
The DNA here is from genome assembly GCA_026784285.1 of Stomatorhinus walkeri. NCBI lineage: Eukaryota > Metazoa > Chordata > Actinopteri > Osteoglossiformes > Mormyridae > Stomatorhinus > Stomatorhinus walkeri. The sequence continues at coordinate 6,566,881 of JAODUD010000039.1, read as the reverse complement.
TCAGTCCTTTCTGAAGTATCACTACTAACTCCAGAAAGACATCACTAAGGATGCATCCATGTGCAGCGATGCTGTGAAGGCATATTATGGCCAGCGAAGTACCTGTGAGTCAACTGTGGGCAGCCATTAGCCTGTACAACGTGTATTAGTCAGCTACAGACAATCTTTGTTATTTACAATAAGCCACTATTACCCAGTACCTTAAAAGTCTGCCATTATCCTTTACCTTAAGCTACTATGAGACTGGTACTGACAAGCATTAGTCTGTACCTTAGGCTACAATCAATTCAAAATGAAAATCCATTAACCTATATCTTTAGCTACTCTCATTGCAGTATAGGTAACCATTATTCTGTGCCTTAAACTACTATAAATCTGGTATGGACAACCATCATCCAGTACCATAAGCTACCGTAAGTCTGGTACGGACAGTCATTATCCTGTACCCTAAGCTACTATAAGTCTGGTATGGACAGCCATTATCCTGTACCTTAAGCTACTATATCTGGTATGGACAGTCATTATCCTGTACCTTAAGCTGCTATAAGCCTGATACGGACAGTCATTATCCTGTACCTTAAGCTACTATAAGTCTGGTACGGACAGTCATTATCCTGTACCTTAAGCTACTATAAGTCTGGTATGGACAGTCATTATCCTGTACCTTAAGCTGCTATAGGTCTGGTATGGGCAGTCATTATCCTGTACCTTAAGCTACTGTAGGTCTGGCAAAGACAGCCATTATCCTGTACCTTAAGCTGCTATAAGTCTGGTATGGACAGTCATTATCCTGTGCCTTAAACTACTATAAGCCTGGTATGGACAGCCATTATCCTGTGCCTTAAGCTACTATACAGTAAGTCTGGTACAGACAGTCATTATCCTGTACCTTAAGCTACTATAAGTCTGGCAAAGACAGCCATTGCACTGAAGGTAAAAGCTCAGTCTCCACCATCCCCCATGTGAAGGAACAACAATAAAGAAAAAATCTTTAAATGTATAATGTATTATGCAACAGTTACTGGGCAGTGGAATTTCGGTGTCACCACGGGGAGTAGACCACTAGAGACAGCATTCATTTTGAAATCATTTTACATAGTGCTCCCAAGTCCCATAAGTATTAATGGCTCTTAGTGACCTTTTTACACACATAACTTAAGGTAACTTAACATGCTGTTTCATACATCTATAAACAAAACAACACTCCTGAGAGCTGAGACTCTACGTCCAGCCTCAGAGCTGTCAATGATGAAATGTTTGTGACAAGGAAATGCTCATGGTGAGTCTGGCTTTGTTTCAGTTTTATTCTTGACCACCTAGATGCACGTACACCCTACTTGTTATACATAAACTTTCATGTGTTGAGTGTGAGTGTTTCCAAGGGATAGCCTGTCCATGAATGGAAAACAAAAGTGTATCTGTATAAAGAAGTTCCCCTTTGACTGCAGGAGACACTTCAGCCAATGGAGTGACTAGTGATTTTCCATTTGTTTAATTCAAAGCTGTACTTGGCCAATTGTGATTTAAAAAAATCCCAGAATAACTCTGTAATCTCTTGATTGTATGTATACCTCTTCACAAACTCAGTGAATGATCCCTGTGCTTCTGCCATCTTTTTGACACTGCAAATTACTCTGGACCTCAATGCAGTACTTAAAACCATGCAACACCCACATCCAAGGATCCACTTTGGCCATAGACCTCCTTTAGTACCAAACGTTTCCACTTCCAGGGGACTCTTTGGTCACAACTGGCAAACCGACAGATTAAAGCTGCTGTTTGAGCTATTCAGCAAACTGAGAGTGATCATTTTGAGGGAAACCCTGTTCTTTTTTACACTTCTGCTTTCATAAAACCTAATTGTTACGTTTACTGAAAGATTTCCCTTTGATAAACACAGAGTATTTCTGTGAATGCTTTTAAGTGAGGAACGTTTCCTCACATCTAAAACATCAGTGTTTCCAGTGTAGCCAGATTGCTCTTTTGGTTGGAATAAAAAGCACATAAACAATAAGCTTGGAGGACACTGTTGTATTGTTCACTGAAGAGGGACATGAAAGATTGCAGGTCCAGATGGGGTACCATACAAGGGCAAGTTAAAGGCATTAAATCTCTCCTGCACAAACATGCCGTCCATTATAAAGCTGAAAGGGTACACTTTTCATATGCCCGAGTTTGTTGTAATTCCAAAAATGCAGCCACTCTGGGGATTCAAACCAACAACATTCGGGCTTCGCATCTATGACCCACTGCTACGGCACCTGTTGCTCTTCTGTGCTCATTCATCCTGTTGTTTAAGCCTAGAAAGTTACAGGACACCTCATGAGTATGATTCAGATGTGATTCAGATGGTATGCTGAGTAGGATATCAGTTAAATGGCTGTGGATCGAATCCAAAAAGAGAGTCTATTTCTATACTCACGAGGAGTATTTATTTGTGGTATAAGCTATTTATGCTGCTTTGCATATAGATGCTTACTAAACAACTAAAATAATTATTATATTAATAAAATAAATGAAAGGCCACCTGTTATGTGATATCAGTGAACACATTGCTTTATTTGTTTTCATTTTAAGTTCCAGTCTGCTCCACAGATTCCCTCCATATATGCCAGCCTTCTAGGCCAGTACTTCAGCTGAAACAAATCCTCCTCTGATAAGCTTGGACTCCCCCACATAAGATTACAAACTTCAGAGTTGGTTCTCAGGGAAGAAATATCTCGGATATCTGTCAACAAAGTTTTGCGGGACGTGATACTGATGAGAATTCACGATACTGCAGCAGCCGATGAGACTATGGGGGAAAAAGTCTTCTTTCAAGAGCATGCATAAATACATGTGCAACTTTTGTTTGGGCTTTGCGTCTGTTGTTTGCCTAAAAGTGGGATCCACCCTTTTGGCTCTTCACTTCAAACCAGCAGTGAAGGCAGCCAGGACGTCATATGCTGCAGATTGTTTTAGGAGGACACAGGAAACTCAGAGATAGTTAAAGTAGCATTCTTGTAGCCTCAGCTGTCATGGGGCTCTCTGGAGGGCAACGGAACATTCAAAATAGGTCCCCTAGGACATTTGGTAGCCCCCCCAAAATAGAAATATCCAGCATTCATTCTTATTTTGGAAGACAATGTGATATGACCAAAACCTATATGTAGGTCTGGTGTTGACAGTCTGCTGTTTTAAATAGCCATCAATCAGTGGCTTTAGTAGAAAATTTTGATTGGGGTGACTATCAGGGAACAGATATATTGTCTCTCTCTTCTACATTATGCTTAGAAAATAAAATAATGCATATTTCGTGGTTATTATTTTGATGTGGGGTGACCCCCATATGTACTGATGGTGCCCATGACCTCCCCTTACAGCCACCGCTGCCTTTAATTGGTTAATTAACTTTAGCTCTGAGCCAACTGACCTTGCCTGATTGGGTTACACAGCCCTCACTTCAGATTTAGGAGACACGCGATCAATCTCAGCAGAGGCGATCAATATTTAACAGGAGAGCGTTAAGAATTTGCAAATGCTGTGCAAAACTTGGTATTTTCTGGATTCGTTTAGCTAGTAGCCCGTGCAGAAGGGGGTGCGGGGCGGGAGGTCACAAGATCCCAGTAAACACCTTCAACAATTTGCTAGCCTTAGCGTCATCCATCCTTTATCTCGCAGCAGTCTTGCATCAGGTACGAAATCAAACTCTCCAGCGGTTATGATCGATAGTATGACTTTATGTAAATGCGAGTGAGGCGTCACAGGAATGCGTAAACATGAAAGAGCGAGGGCGCAATCCACAAGTGGCTTCACCCCCAACAACAGGCTTTTAGTCCGAGTTAAACATATAACAGAATTTTAATAATCCTTCTTCCACGAAACACACACTTTAAATCCCTTGCAAGGGTAGGCTTTTTGAGACCCTTAGCGAAAAAAAAACAAACAATGCCAATGCGAATGCTCACGGCGAAAGACAAATCAGCTTCACATCACGATAACTAAACCACACTAATAACAATGAAAATGAGCGCAGCTCATCCATCTTCACTAGATCTCAGCACAGACTGCCTCATGTCTAATTAGCATGGATATTTAAATGCGTACTCTAGCACCCTCGCACGCCATCTCTCTGTAGACACACGGGTCCGCTTTACACTTAGCGCTGTTAATTATTACATTATTGTACAGTCGGATGAGAATGGGTAGCGGAATGTGAAATTAAAAGCAATAGATCTTATTTAGTGTTGATGAACGCAAAGTACACCTTGTCACTGGGGATAAGGAAAAAATAATGACTAGTGTATTTATGAAACAGATGTATAGAGCAAAGCCAGCCGTTAGACCGAAGCTCGGTAATGGGGCAGCATTAACACCCCCGTGACTAGCATTTGGGGCAACGCTCCAGTTTCCTGGTAAGATGATATCTGGGTTGCCAGCAAGCAGGAACACGGCTCCCATTCCTCAATCAGTCCATTTCATATCTAGGGAAAGGATTTGTTTTGCCAGGAGCTGCATATAGACTATGTGTCTTTGAAGAGGAGGCAGTATTGATAAAGACGGCCACGCAGTCGGTACCTCCCATTCCGTATGTCAAACCCCATTTTACTGTGCACTCAACACTAATATAATTAAGACAAGAAATTATTCATTTAAGGAACAACGCTGGAATCTTCAGCATAGGATATCCTGATTTGCTTATCTTATTCTATGAGACTCAACGCAAGCTTATTTGATTCAGTGTTACAGTGAAGGATTGTATGACATTACGTATGGAAAATCAGGGTTACTATTAACTATTAACGTCCAGACTCATTTCTCTCAAAGCTTGAGGATAAGCTGGGCAAAGGTAATACTTGGGGCGGGAACTCCCCAGAGGACCTCGGTGTCACCTGGAAATTGGGCGAAGGGACACGGCCGTGGGGGAGAGGAAGAATTACGCCAAGACTGACAAGGGGAAAGAGCAACAGTATAACGCCCGTCAATACAATTTATGAGGGTTGTAAGCAGACTTAAGATTAACAGGCGACGCGCGATGGAGTCGGAGTGCCGCAGGTGAAGGTTATTCCTAATAACGTGGGCGGATGTTACGCTACTGGTTGACTAGTTATTTTTGCACAGGTTTGAGGTGAAGGTACCGACATCGTATCTACCGACCAGTGTGACCTACAATTAACCAGGGAATCGCTGTAATCTCGCATTTAACGCCGGTGAAGATACTCTTACATGTATGTGCACATTTCATGGTATTTAAACTAGACCCACAGGTGGCAAGGGATGTTGAAATTTAAGTAAGAAACATTTTCACACATATCGGGGCATTAAAAGTTTTTTCATTCACGTGACTTCAAACGTAATTACACATTATTGCATAGTGGAAGTGTGTTCTCTTGCACAAGTAAGATTTATATGTTATCTTTGATTTGGGACTTAGTGGAGTGCAGCCTTCCGTAGCAACACATCTCTTATCGATGCGTTATTCATTTTGGCGTGTAACATTTTTTATCTCAGATTCACAATTGTTTGCTTAGAATTAAGAAGTAGGCAGCACTGTTATTTCAGGGAAACGCGACGCTGAGATTTGTCCCAGAGGAGGAAAGTTTAGTGTTCCCTGCTTTGTAATCAAGATGAACAAGGATGATAATCCAGAAATACCTATAGTTTCTCCTTAATTGTAAATCGCGTGCAATATTTAGTGTCAAGATAAAGACTACCTCCAGGATAAGAGCATCATTTAGGAAATTAAATAACTCCTACGGTACATTTTTGTGACACAATAAATAAAGGTTGCAGAAAGGCAACAATGGTTTATCATGATTTGATGTAATTTTATAAATGTTGAAAGAGACCGCGCATTGGTTGCCCTTAGATAAAGATAACTCACCTAATCCAGGTACGAATGTATTGAGGAAGAGGCAAATGACCGCTACAGGAAAAGGCATGCACGGTATCGCCGCGCGCAGAAGTCCTTTCTTCTCCCGTACTTGGACCACAACTCCACTCGTGGAAGAAGACACTCCTTTCTCGTTCATCTCCGTGTCTTTCTGGTCCATCTCAGGAAACTGCTCTTTGTCCTCCGATCGGTGTTGCTGGTGTTACCCCGTTGAAGTAAAAGCGACGGTACTCCAGTAGAGATGTCCAACTGTGCAGAGCGGACTGGGAGTAAGCACTGTCACTCCCACCGCCTCCTCCTTCGCACGGACTTGAGATCAGCCGGCGAACCAGATTTAATTTCACTTGACACATTTAAAGTGACAGGGTCCTGCTGTCATCTACACTAACGCTGAGCTTTCCCACGGGAGCTATTAGGCTGTTCGATTATGATTGTTAAATTCTCCTGATTTCATTCCAAAAGCAACTTGTTGTGAGCCAGGGACGTTGGTTTCAGTGAAAAACTGGAGAGGGCAATTGTAAGATTACCAGCTTCTTTAGATTCTAAAAACATGGCCTGACATTAGCTTTCTAATGGACATATGAAATGGTGTAGGGTAGAAGGTTTCAGGCTTTTGTGAAAATGTACGAAGCAAAACATCTTATATGATAATTGAATTATTTTGACATGGATAAACCGCAGATTAATCAGAAAGCATGTGGTTCTCCAAAAACCTGTAGGATCCTAGATAAGCGTCTGGAAGATGGAAGAATAGATGGATGGAATTCTATAATGTTTAAGGCAGTTAAAGGAAAGAATGTGCATATAAGTGTTTTTCAAATGAATGAACATTGGCGCTTGTTGCGTGACCGTCTTAATCAGCACTGACCTGCATGGGTCAACTTTTGGAGACTCGCACCCGCACAGTACAGCACCACACCCGCCCATGCACCCGTCATTATTTCAAAGTTAAATCCGCACCCGCCCGGTCCTGTTAACATTCCGCCCGTTACCGGCCGGTACCCGTGATAAATTGCACACAATAATTTTTTCTATGCACCTCTCAATGTGACAAACGCTAGGGCTACATGAATTTTGAATTGAAACGAAAAAGTCCGTTTAACACAAAATCAAATCAGATAGATCTAACCTACCCATACTGTGACGAATGTGAAAAGAGAGAACATGACGACACACTTCAGCAAGGATTCAGAAGTGTATGTGGAATGTTTGTCGAGGCGGTTATTTAATTGCGCGGTTATTTAATTCTCTCGGAACTCGCAAAATCCGTGTTGAGTGACATCACGTCCGACAATCTCCCGTTCGATCTGCCACATCTGAGAACAAACATGGCTGCCTCCATGAACACGTTGCTGTGTGTTATTGCTTTATATTTTAGCAGATTTGGAGTGAGGTTATTTTTTTCCGAGAGACAAACAAACACGAAACACGAACTAGTCAAACAACACTAAAAACTTTATAAATGTTATTAGCACATTCATAGCAATATTCTTTTTTCGAGAGGCAATCAAACTACAAACAAGCCAAAGACACTAACAAGTCTGGTAAAAATCTGATACTGCAGGATAGGATGCTGTTTACGGTCATTATATGGTATTCGCTAAATCTAACACGTGCAGTTACATTTATAACTATTAATACGTTTAACAAAATAAACATTTTTAAAGATTTATAAAATAGAATTACTGTTCGGCGTGTAAGCCGCCATGTTGAAATTACGTCACAGGGACAACTCTGACAACAAAATCTTGTCCGACATTAACGTCATAAAAGAGGCGTGTTTCCGACGGGAAGTGACGTTTTTCGTGACGTTATCATCCGAGTGCCAACTTGGAGAGAAATAATCGAAAGCACCATAAAGGTATCCCTGACATACTGAACACACTGTGATGATGACAATTTGTACATGATAGTTTAATACATAGATATTTTCGCTTATATGTTACTTTTGCAAGATACAATACTGTTTTGATTGACCAGCTACCCGCCCGTGTGTAATGAATTACCCGCCCATAAAATTCCAGAACATTAAAATCCGCCCGTTTCAGCAACTATCTGCGGGTACCCGACCCGGTGCAGAACTGGCACTGACCCTAGTCATTCTTGCTGCATTTACATGAGTGGGAAAGCAGAAGACGCTGTCTGCGACTTTGCGACTTCACAATTAATTGCTCCTCTTTGTGTCCACGGCAGGTCTTATATCAGGACACAGAGGCTTGTGTATACAAGGTACATATATTGTCTTTTTTGCATAATAAATAACATTGCACTATACTGAAAGTTCCATATATGTATCTACTTTAAACTGTTAATAGTCTTTTCTCAGTACGAATGTATATTAGGCCTTACATACATGTCATATACCTCTTTCCTTACTGCAGTTTTCATCCTCTTTACATCTGTATACCTGCTGCTGGACCCAACGAATTTCCTCCTCAATGGGATCAGTAACATCGCCTAAGTCTAACCTTAGCCAGAGAACGGCAGAGGAGTTAATCGTGGGAGCGTTTCTTATTAGACAATTAATCATATCCTCCTGACTACCAGCAGTTCAAATTTGTCCTCTCTAGAGGACATTTATAAACTTGAATATCTCCCTTATCCTGCATGCTACCTAATTAACTCCTGTTGTGCTTTAAAGAGGACATTCAGGACTTTTAAATGATACCAGAGTTATAGGGGTGGGCTCATTGCCTTTCAGACAATTGGACAAAGGAAAAATAAAAGTAATTTGAAAATATTTTTTTTCCTGGTAGTCAGGAGGATATAGGACATGTATATGTCTGTGTTGTATGTTTGTGTGTGTGTTGGTACTGAGTACACATTGTGTCAGTATTAATGCTGTGTATTGAGTAAACTGCAACATTTGAGATAATAGAAAAAAAAACAGAAAAAGAAGAGAAAAGACGTGGAAAGAAACATACGTGAACTAAAACAGTGCAAATCCCAAAGAAACAGTTAACACAGAAAATAAGAGAAAAAAGAACAGAAATAAGAAAAGCATAGAGATACCTTTAGCTTATTATACCGGCAATAATTATTCTATGCAGACAGATCTGTAAAACCATCATGCTGATGAGAGGGAGAGTAAAAGGAAGGACTAGGAAAGGATGTTGGTGTGGATACAGATCACCTGTTGCACATTCAGAACAGCCAGGGATGACAGCACAACTTTTTCCATATCGGGAACAGTATCCTTCTCTCCAGGATCTCCTTCAGAAACTGGTCGTTGATGTTGATGTCCATTCCTTTCAATTCCCGACTGCGGCTTTTAACCAGTTTTTTTTGTTTAAAGTGCTCGAATTTGGCCACGATTGGTCTTGGTCTGCGTTCGTCGGGGTCGCCTCCCTCCTAGACGCTGTATGCGATATACCCTCTATTCCTACCACAGAGTCTATATAAACAAAACCTTGGTCTCTTAGGATTGAGATCATGGTGATTTTTTCATCAAACTCTTCCACCTTCTTTGCAGATTGTCTAATATGACCCTGAGCTGAATAGCTCACCAAAGTGAAGGTCTCATTCAGAAACCATCATATTTCGATATTTATTGACATATGTGGCTCAAAAAGCTGTTTCATTTTAAGCCTAAGAAAACAACAGCTAATTTAATGCTATGGAAACTCATTAACAGAGCAGCCTACACAATATGAATTGATTAGGAGTCTAAGCACTGGCTCAGCAGATGATTTTCTCCAATATTTGCATCATGTGATGACAACATTGCAAACATGTACCTTGTGTAGAAGAAATATGCATTATGATCTTGCATTCATCCTTTGGATATGGATGTACCTTCCATTGTGTGTGAATTTTCAGATATATATTTGCTTTTCTCTCTTGTTCAGACACACACTATCAAAAAAGCTACATAGCTAATTTTCCTGATCTGGTCAAATAATGGTGAGCTGAACAACTATTAACCACCATCTTTGATAGCTATCACCAGATAGAAAGTCATTAATGAATTCCTCACATTTGCAATAACAAGAAACAATAATGATTGAGTTGTAAAAGTTAGTGCTAAAAGATAAATTATTTGTGTATGCCATCATAATTAGCCTAATGTGATATAAGCGTGATATATGTGTCACGCCCCGATTGTGCTGATCCTCATTTGTGCCACACCACCTCATTTACCTTGTGTGGAATCCCTATGTTACAAGCTGTTTCGAGTCCTGTGTGTTGCTCCATGGTCCTGATTTTATTCTCCCCTCATAAATCATATATTTCCCCGACTCCGTGGACTCCTGCTTCCCCATTTCGTACCCCTCGAGTTGTGATAATATGTGTCACAATAGTAAGAATAGTGCACCTTGCATGCAAGCATATAGGAAGGAAGGTCTTTGGGTATGTGGCAACTGTTAGCACCAAGGGGGTATTCCATGAAAGTAGCTAAAGAAAGGCAGACTTTCCGGAAAAAGTCAGACTCAAACTAGCGGCATCTCTAAACTCAGCCTCATGTTGTTCCACTAACACAGTTCAGCTTTAATTAATCAAGTCTCATGCAAGACAGATTTGCAAAGTCTCACTTAGTGTGCACATCTGAGATATTTAAGAAGCCCAGATGAATGTACGAAGGATAGATCGATCAAATGAGTCGGAAAGCATGTAAAAGGAGAGCGGTGTTTTAAATATATAAACAAACGCTGCTGATGGGGCTGTATGTAAAATGCGAAGATGTAATTGCTAGAAAAGGCAATTCAATGGTACATCAGTTCTCAAACTCATTAGAACTCGAATTTCTTTAAAGTCGAACCAACCAGTTAGAAAACAAATTACCTAGAACTCAATCTGAATCTCAGAATTCACACCGTGAACACTGACCTAAGATAACTTGTACCCACGGGGAAATGAATCATGCGGCACATCTCTCAGCAGAAACAAAGGTTAACGCTTCAGTCTCAGCCTCGCATGTGCTGCGATAGCATCGTGCATGTTTACACTAGTTGAATACATATATTTAGACAGTAAAAATACATTTAGACAATGATACACAGTAACAGTAAATATTATTATATAATGAAATACATTTAACAATAAAGATTTCTTTTTAATTCATTTAACATTAATAATAAACCATTAATATATTTAATTATAATTATATTGTCATGCCGAGTGGAGACGGAACGGAGACATCAGGGTATCAGGGAATACGGAATTTAATTACAGGTAAGGCAGGAAAAATGCAGATGGACAATACTGGGGAAACTAACTGAAACACAGACTAAATACAGAGGACTAATGACGACAACCAGAAACAGCTGATTACACAGGGATTCTACACGGGGTTAATGAGGGGGTATGGCACATGGAAGGAACAGATGATAGGAGCAGGACACTTTGTTTTTTTAACTTTACACATTGTTTGGATACATTTATTTTCTTACTTTACAAACTACTGTTTTGATAAATGTGCTTATATGTGTTTAGTACGGTATATTCTCTTCTTGTGTTATCTGGTTCATTTTGTGTTTAAATGCAAAAAAAAAACATATCTAGGTGTAATTTTTTGGGACTGGGAACCAATTAATGGGTTTTACATTATTTCTTATGGGGAAAATTCTATTGAACTTTTTAGGATTCGATCTAGAGTTCTGAACGGATTAAGTTCGAGTTCTGAGGTACCACTGTACTGTGGCCATAAATACAGCCAGGGAGTTGGCTTGGCAATGAATTGCAAACACACTAAATGCATAAGTTACATAAATGTTACAAGTGCTTAGTACAGTGGCATGGTGGTGCAGTGGTTTACACTGTCACCTTACACCACAAAAGCTCCTGGTTCGATCCCCATAGCCAACAGGGAACCTTCATGTTTCATTCCCACTGTAAAATACTATTCTATATTATTTTATCTCTATAACTTACTTTCAATCGCATCCATGTGAAATGTTCTGCACAAATAACTGTATCTCGTCTTTGCTTTTTACTAATAAACTTTTAAACGGATTTTAACAGATTTTTTTTCCAGTTTAAATCATTGCATTTCATGTTTCACCTTTGTAATATAGATATGCTTTTAATTATTTTGGAATTAATTGGAATGCTGAGACGTGAATTCTATAGGGTTTATTATATTTATTATGTTGCAATCTCAGCTCAGTTCTCCATATTATGGAAATATCACACAGAGAATTACTTCAGAAAAGATGGTTTTTATTCTCTGCTTTTTCATCTTGATTTTACTCCCAGCACCGACTACAGGGTTCCATTTTTTAACATACAGTAAAACCTTGGATAGCAAGCATAATTCGTTCCGGAAACGTGCCTGTAATCCAAATCACTCATATATCAAATCAAATTTTTCCATTAGAAATAATGTAAATTTAGATCATTCATTCCACAACCCAAAAATATCCATATGATAATGATTAATATGAAATATAAAGTAAAAATACATAAATCAAATTAACCTGCACTTTATTTTTGAAAAGAATCATGGATGGTATAGGGTCGCGCAAAAGAGGAGGGTTATTTTGTATGACGTCTTTCACTATAACTAATGGAATCACTGATATCTGTTGGCTCACTGGAATCTGTTTATTTTTGTGGGACTTTAACAAGGAACCTATCCAATGACAGCCACTTTTGCCTCCTATTTGATTTTGCGGAAATGTGACATTGCATTTTCATTAAACAGATTCACCGCTCGCACTGCTACACCCTTATTCGGGTGGTGCTTTTCTACTAAGTTTTGACTATAGGAGTGAAGGACGCTTGATTACAACGATGATTACCCACAATCCTGCCGCAAGTGAGGAGAAGAATCATTGGCTCAGTTGTGATCATGTAATGCTAGACAGACAAAACGTATACGTAATACAGTGATCCCCCCCATATCGCGAAAGATGCGTTCCAGACACATCAGCAATAGGTGAAAATCTGCAATATAGAAAGACCATATAAACATTTTTTAAGGTTTAAGCCTTTAAAATGCGTGGGAGGGGTATTTTAACACATGTAAACTTATTAAAACATCTGTATATATATATATATATATATATA
>JAODUD010000039.1:6507570-6520128 GCA_026784285.1 Stomatorhinus walkeri | reverse complement strand
AGAGCAGGCTGCACAGAGCTGGACTCTCACATCCAACACGAACATAGACTTTGCACAGAGAGCTTTGAGAAAATCAAAACCAAAGGAAAAAAAAACCCATCTTAGCCAGACGAGGGGAAGTTTCGATGGTTTCCCATTTTGACTGATTGGCAGCGAAACCCAAAAGCCCTCGTGGAAGATCTGGATCTCGTCACCTACAAATATGGCTACGTTAACACCTGCAGTTACTGTGCGAGACGCTCGCCAATTCCCAGCCGAACCAAATCACCCTTAATCTGAATTTTCAGGAAGATTATTACAGCTGGCAGATGAAGGCTTCGATAAAGACAGCAAACAGCACAGTGTGACCCAGCTATCATCGTTAATACTGATCTCAGCTTTGCTTGAGCAACTGCATTTATGAGACAGGATGTGGTTTCTGCAGAAGAACATGTGACACCTTAATGCACTATAGATAGAGTGTGGCCAGGGATAAAGTTTCCTCCAGTTAAATTTTTTTTGAATGGAAAAAAATATATACTGTGTCTCCTATCTGTTTGGTTAGCATAAAATGCCGTGAACACGGTGCATGGTGCCCCCTGTTGGCAGCACAACACACAGCAGCAGTGGCTGTTTTGTGAACATGTGCTACTGTGAGCGGTGATCTTGTAACAAAGATTATAAGATACTGCTCCCAAAGTCTATATGACATCATATTAAACATAGATCTCAAAACCCCCAAAGCCTTCAAGGATACCCAAGCCACTGAACTGTCACAGGACATTTACATATTTTGCTATATTTTATTATCCCACATTGGTACACAGGCTACCAGTCATCAGTTGCAGTAGAATCTGGACTCCTGGGGCAGTTGCTAGTAAGAGATCAACTTAAAAGCAGCCGTGTTACTGTAACGGCAGCACACGCTAAACAAGGAATCGACCCTCTCAGATTCATAGAATAAATGCATTTATCTGCATTCGTCAACAAATCGTTATCTCCATGATCGTTTTTAGCTGCCCGGATGTTTGTGCTACCTGGGAATGATGGCGTCTGCTGGCTGAGGACAAACAGAGACGGGATTCCGGCTGGAGTAATTCGGTAAAGGGCAATTAGGGAGAAATGGCTGCGCGACGTGCCGGGTTTAAAAATCTTACATAACTTGGATTTTACCTAGTGACGCATGGGGAGATGAACCCCACAGCACACGCCGCTGAAAACTAGCAACAGTGTTTGAACAGGCGAGAGGTCTCTTCCAGAGGGCTAAAGTAAAAACTAGCTTGCATCACATTTGTATAAATGTGGTTGATCGTCTGGCTTTAAACCCATATAAATAGCAAGCGCAAGCAGGTACTGGACATGACATACAAGACGTGAAATCCAAACTGGTATGGATCCCCCCTCCACTTGATACTCTGCCAAATCTTCTTACCAGCAAACTCAAGTTTAATCCTACAAGTACTCTACATATAATCGCAACACACTAAATATATTGGAACATACAATCGGAGAACACTAACCCTAGAAGGTACATTTCAGCACTAGACATTTAAAATTTTCAACTCTTTATAGTCCAACATGACAGCTATACAATTTAACAGTCTCTCTGTCTGGCTAGGAAGGCCTTGCATTTAGCACGCTGATGCAAGAAAAGAAAAAAAAAGTTACTAGACCTAATTCTTGGAAAAAAAGGGTTTGAGTCAGTATATTATTCCATTAAACTGTCTATCTAAGGTAATACCAGAGTAAGTAATAGTAGTAAGACAGAAGTGTGACATCTTTGCCCCCATAAAGCATGCCTTGTATCTCTCACGTGAAGGACGCGGCGACCGTTTAACAAACAGAAGGGCACAGAAAAGGGAAGCTTGTTTCTCCTCTGGGGGGCGCTGTTCTCCAGTTCCTGTTGAGCCATGTGCTGAGTCACCAAACTGCTACATGCAACCAAGTAAGGTTGTGGAAGAGTGTCATGTAGGAGTCCATCACCCCTTGAATGCCCCCCACACCCCACCCCACTGAACCTCATTTAATCAGCAGGTCTCTCGCTCCCTGCTCATTTCCTATGAAGCATACTCCACAAAGCCCCCCACCACCCAATTTTCTATTGAAGCACAGATGAGAGCCCATTCTGCTGATTCTACTGAACTGCTCCTTCACTGAACACTGCCCACACCTCCATACCATCTCTCCGTTCCATCACCCCATGCCATTTTATTCTGGAATTTTCCTCTTAGAAGGAGGAACCAGGTGAGGTGGAAGTTCGCTGGGCAACTCGTGACCCTCAAGTTTGACCTTGATGAGGTGGTTGGCCAGGGCAAACTCTTCGTCGTCCAGCATACCGTCCTTGTCGATGTCCGCCAGTTTCCAGATCTTGCCCAACACCGTGTTTGGCAGCTTGGACTTGACCATCTCCTTCTTGGCGTTGGCCCCCGTGACCTTGCCGTTGACAGGCGAGAGGGTGTAGAAGATCTCGTCGTACATCGGCTTGTCTCGTGCCACCACCCACTCCTGCTCGTCGATGCCCTCACCGGCGCCCTCGCCATAGCCGTGCCCAAACGGCCCGTTGAGCGTGCCATCAAAGGCTCCGCCCTTGACCACCTTGTTGGGCTGCTGGGTCTCCTCCTGTCTCACCAGAACCATCAGCTGGGCAATGTCATGGGCCAGCATGTCATCCACCGAATCCAGTAGTTTCATCTTCAGTGGCTGGAACTTGTTCAGGTCGTGAGACTGAAGTTGTTCCTTTAGTGAGAGCCAAAAAAAAACAAACATAAACAGACGGCACTTCAGACTTTTGTTGCACGGATATCAGAATTACAACACATGTTGCTGTAATAAAAACCTTACAATGGACTGAAGCTATTAAAAGAGAAAAAAAAAAGAGTTATGCTACAATGGAACAGTGCCTCTTCAAACCGATTTCAGTTGCCCAGCTTTAAGGCTTGAGCACCTAGCGATCCATCTGCCATTCATCAACATTACATATGACTAATAAACAAAGAAGGCTAAAGTCAAATTCCCAGAAATTACATCAAAAAAAGAAAACTGAGTATCTTTGTTTGTGCATGCATGTGGCATCTCTGCTTCTCGGAGTCTAACTGAAGTCAAGGAAAATAAAGGCTAATAACCTCTCCTTTCAAAGTGTATTTCACAACCTGACAATTCCATCACAACAGTTGTGTAATTTAAGTCTCTTTGCTCAGGCTAGGAAGGCTCTGCATTTAGCACAATGAGAAGATATAAGACGTATTTATAAAAAGGGGTCCGTGTCAGTACTTTATTCTACCATAGAGTATTTTGGAATAATAGCAGTACATGAAACAGTAAGACTGCAATGTGACACTGTGGCCTCGTATCTCTTATGTAAAGGCACCGGGTTCCTTCCCTTCTTTCTGGAAGCTGAATCGCTATGTGGCTACATGCTACTGAGAGTGCTCCTTCATAAGCTCCCGACTTCAGCGGATGGGGGGGACGAGCTGAAGAGACTAGACTGAGACAAGAAGGTCTACAGCCCAGGACTTAAGTACAGGTCTGCTGTAAGGACACATGAGGGATATTCTCAAAAAGTAGAAGGCCCTGAACTGCCAATATCCTCTCACGGCGAAAAACACACCAATCAAACAGAACGCTGAGAATCACTAGACCGTGGATAGACAGCAATGCACCATGTAGCCTTCAATATTTCAGGTGACCTTACCATCTAAGAGTTAAGTGTTGACATAAAGGGCTTGGAATTTTCTATGAGACACAGACAGAAAGTCCCCGGGGAAAGAACACCAGTGTTTCCAGTGCTTAGGAAGACCTACCTGCATCTTCTTCAGGTTAGGGAAGTCCCCCGGGGAGATCTGGTGTTCTCGCTCGATGCGGCCGTAAATATCTCCAAGGCTATTGATCAGCTCCTTCTTCTTATTTTCCTTGCCAAATACTGACGGCATCTCCTTCTTCAGAGAGCTGATGATGTAGGCGTGAACCTGGAGGCACAGAGCAATGCGAAGGTTAAAGGAGGCAAGCGCAAGTTACGGATGCAGATGCCCCGCCGGCCGTGAGACCTTTTTTCAAGTGATGTGCCTTTTGCATAGCTGTATGCTAACGTATTCTCTGGGAACCTTCTGTACTGTGAGTAAAACATTCCAGATTCTCAGCAGCCACTCAGCGTCCATTAATTTTGCGTTTGTTTGTTTGTTTTTTTTTTAGTATCATGCTGTGACGCAATTGTCTTCAACTTCTTTAAGGACAAGCTGTCCCCAGTAAATGTACTGAAGTTGTGCAACAAATGACAAAGGGATCAGGAAAAGATGGAAAAACAGCTGTTCGCAGTGGCAGAGACAACGCAGTAAATCGCATACGATCAAAAGTCATATTAATTGTGTACATTCTGGGTACTTTAATCCAAAGCGGCTGGGCCTGGATGCATTGACCTTCTGGATTTTCAGGCTTCGTGGGGGTTGATGGACTTGCCAGAGTCAAACCACTAGCAGCTCTATTAAATTGTATATGACCTATAAGGGGGAGGGCAGAGATACTCCATAACTGTACACCTGCCAATCCCGTTCCGGCATGAGCGAAGCACATCACGCGAGTGTTATTCCTGAACTGCTGACATCTGCAGAAGCAGAGCATTCCTCACTCTGCCGGGGCCTGAGAACGCCAGATCATGTCCTGTTCTGGTGTGACTGTGGGGGGGGGGGGGCAGAGGACATCTGCTAACAAGGGTGGTCAACAGCCCACGGTCCCATCAGAAGAAAAAAATTTAAAAAAAGAACTGCAAAAACAAACAGCCTGCAAAACATACTGTAAGATCTGCCCTCAGTTCAGGGACACCGATGGCAGCAAGCGGGGGACGAGGCGTGGAGGCCCCGGCTGACCACGTGCGGGCCGCCCAGGGACGCGACCTGGCGTGACGAGCCCTTTCCTCTAACCCCCATGCGACAAAAACAGCGAGTGCCGGGACAAGCTCTTCCTGGTGGGGCCTGCAGGGATTTTCTGGCACAGTAGGTGGGGCCGCAGTTAAGGAAATGGACTTACCGCTACGTGGAAATAAATCATGGAGACGAGAGACGGCAGCAGCACACAGGAAAGGAAAGAGAGAGACTTGGGCCAAGGTGTCTGCTATCACAAAATGAAAGCTGTGCAGTCTGCAGTCAGAGGTACACGCTCCTGTTGGCAGATACTCCTGGTATTTTGGTCCTGAGGCCATCGATGGCTTTTTGAAGGACGACCGATATTCATTTATTTATTCCTGTCCTTCTGCCAGCGTGTGCAGGACACAAGGCTACAGAGGTCCCAGGAATCTCAGTATAACCAGCCTGGGTCTCTCAGTATACAGCAGTTCCTTTACTATATTACACACCACAGCACAAAACAGTGGTTTCGATGCAATCATGAAGCACAGAAGTTGATTGGAAAGGTGAAAGAGTCCAGAGAAATCTCTCTGTAATGCTGGCTGATGTTTGCAATGTACATATTTGCTTAAACAACTAAGCCATGCCTGTCCCTCACACATAACAGAACACAATCCCATATTTTCAAACCCAATCAAAGCTTGGAGATGCTACGGTCCTCATCTCAACGGTATTGTCTTCGCTTGTCATTCTTCAGTTCTACTGAATTGAAATAGTTTTAAATAGCAGTACCTGCCAAACAAATGGATTTTCATATTAGAGACAGGAGGATGAGAACTATTCTAATGTGACCTGTGGACCATATTAGTAAGGGCTGGTTCCAGGATTACTGCACTGGACCACAGAAGGCATCTACCCAACTTGGTGGTACATACATCATCACTTTTCTCATAACGCAGATGTACTGAGGCAATGAAGCACTAAGTAGTAGGTTTCTTCTAAATCCTTCAACCACTCAAAGGAAATATGTGTCATATGCATTCCCAGGCAGGTAATGATAAGATTTTTTCGCAGAAGGCCTTCATCGTCTGCTACAACCGGGACCTTCCTCTAATGTTCCACTGTGAAGGTAAAGCCAAGGCTTGTCAAGATGTTCCGAGGTGGAGGAGGAGCTTACCTTGGCTAGCCGCGCCCTCTTAATGAGGTCATTGAGCTTTCGGAGAGCTGCGTTCCTGGGTAGAGATTGGATGTCCTTGAAGAGGTCCTGTTCCTCGGCCTCAAACAGCTTTCTGTTGTCTGGGATCAGAAGTGGATGCGACCAGAAGGATCCTATGTAGACACGGATGACCTCAGGCGTATTGACAATCTTGCCCAGCGACCACATGAGAGCACCATAGACCCTCATCAGCTGCTGCGTCTCGATCTGGTCGGCCTTGTTCAGCACCACGCGGATCTTGTCCTCGTGGTTCTTCAGGGCGCGGATCACCTCGGAGAACTCGTCCGATATGTCCAGCTTGTGGGCGTCGAACAGCAGAATGATTCGGTCCACGCGCTCGGCGAACCACTCCAGGACCGCCGCAAAGTCATAGCCTGGGATGATGAAGGAGCATGGGAGAAAGGACAAGAAGGGAAAGAAGGTCGAGGGTCAGCAAGTGCACATTCCTCCGACTAACGAAGAACCCTTGAGGACAGGAGCAGTGTTTGCTTAGAGGCATCCAACTGAGAAATCGAGGGAAATGCAATGAACCCACAGGGATGTTGCGCAAGAGGCCTTTGCCCTGAAATGCAGATGTGTATGTAAACATATCTGCGGTGTTTCTGGCAGAGACCACGGGCCTGACGACGCCGTCCACAAGCTCTCCGAGCAGCTGTTCAATCACGAACAGCTTTTGGGCTTTAACAGTTCACAAGCTCTCTTCTGGTCCGCCCTTATAGTTCAGCACCACAGCAGAACAAAGTACTCGAGGGACCGTTGCATCGACGGATTTAAAAAACACAACGTGGTGTGTACTCTCTACCACACAGGAGACGTCAACCGCTGCCCCCTGCTGGGCTGGTGTCCTCGGCGCACTGCAGAGAGCACTGCGCTGCCCTCCTCACTGCGTACTGCTGCCAGGAGAAGAATGTCCACAGAGTCAGTCTCGGGTCAATGTGTTTTGACTAAATGGCCCCATAATCTAATGCAACTTGCTAGATTGTCAGGTATTCTAACCAGGAAAAAAAAATGGATTTCACAATCGGAAACAAAACTCATCTGTCCATTTCAAAACACTCTTGGGCCACAGTGCTATAGTCCTATGAAGTTTATAGTCATAATTCCCATTGATATAAAAAAATATTTCTTTTGTTTTTGAAAAGAATGTTCTGACACTGCCTGAATGTGTGTAGCTCAAATGTGGTGTATAAATTAAGCTATTCCTGGATGCAGGACACTGAATGAAAGCCGACCTGCAAGCGGCTGGCCTTTACATTTCCTTTCAGCTCCCTTGCTGACTACATCCAGTTTCGATCCTTGGCTTCATACCAGCTGGGAAACGCGTTCAAACAGCCTTGCAGTCAAACTCATGTCCCAGCTAAAGCACCATCATATCGCCTCTGACGGCCTCGTACCGTCGCCGTCAAAACACACGCGTGGATTTGGGGAGGAGAGCGATGCTGATGCTTCAAGGCGACGTGCAACGAGATGCGTCCGCAATGCTGATCTCAACTGATTCCAAACTATCTTCTGTTTGGAGCTTTGTGATAATCAGTTCCCTTTAAATTTAAAAATTCCACAATAGAGTAAAGATGCTCACACCCTGGGAATGTGTTTTTTGTCCTTTGGTGTTTCATGCTTGCAAGGCCTTGGTTTCAGTTCTCTGAGTACCGTTGACGCACAGAGACCCATCACTGACACCCAGCTGTCTGTGGTGTCACCCAACTTGCCGGCTTCGTCGTGCGAGCAGAACCGCTCCAGTCGTTCTTACCTGTGCGGCATACACCATACCACCCGCCTGTCTGCTCTTTGAGGGAGTTTCCAGGAAGGAGATCGGAGGTCAATTAGTTTGTTAATGAGTCAGATCAGCAGCATGTAGTATGGCGTGAGCGGCCATTTTTCCTCAGGAAGATACCATCTCCGCAGAGGGGCCGTCCGAACGCCATGGCTTTAGATTCGGCGGTTTCACACAAGGCGTTATTGCGGCCTGCAGTGCTCCAGGTGGAAAGAGAAAAGACCGAGTTACCCTGTGAGCTGAAAGAGACCTACGTCATATCAGTTTCACTGCTTCAGAAAAGTGCAACACTGGAACAAATGAAGCTGCGAGGGAAGCTTCACAATCAACATTGCCAAGGGTGCGTTAACAGTTACTTCATAACAACACCGTCCTGGGGAAAAGATCTTCAGTCTCCTTACGCCTCAATGCCATCCTGATGTTGTGCACTCTTGTGTTGTATTCATGGCTAATAAATGGAGGGACAAAATCTAATTGGACGAGGAAACGGATGTTTGGATGAAAGAGGTGCTACTGGAGGCAGGACAATAACAGGCACGTGACTGTGAGTGGGGCGTGGCATTAGTGCTGAGATGTGAGAAGAGGGAGGGGTTAATTTCTTGGGGGAAGGTTTTTTTTTTTCAGGGCTAGCCTAAAGCGAGGCAGCATCACCCACTGCTATGCTGGGAATGTATCCCGAGAGCAGGGGCTTGGGCTGTGCCCTTCAACAAAATACCTCCATACGGGCACCTATGCAGACAGCTATAGCCCTCTTCTTGTGCAACTGTACACAGGGGAGAAAGAAAAAGAAAGAAAAAAAAAAACACAAAAAAGCAATGAAGGAAGGAACACATTAAAAGTGCATGTTTCAGGGAAACTTGGACCTGTTGACTCTCCAGAGGTGGAAATTTCAGGTCCAGAAAATACAAATCCAGACCAAGATTTTGTTTCAACCAACCAGTTGAGTATCTGTGAATGTTACTTTATACTCAGGCGGTTACTCATCTTGGTCTGGACTTTCCACCTCTGCACCTCTCCGATACAAACCTCCACCGCACACCTAGGAAGTTTAAACCCAAGAATCAAAAAGGTGCAATTAACAAGACCTCCCGCCATTTTATACGACTATAAATTTTCGGATATACCTATTCAAGCTCGAATCACAGAGCAGTAAAGTGAGCTCGATTCCGGCTCGTTATCAATCCAGCTGCAATTTCAATGTGGCCACAGATAAAGAGAAAACATTAAAACAAAGCAATTCAGTGAATTCCCAATAATAAGCATGACACACTCATGTGTACTACTGCTCACGGGCAAAGGGTAAGATTTCAGGATACGCCTAACACCCAAGCGTAAGCTTAGGAGCCACGACTATCCTGATGACAGTGCAGAGCTTCATCAACCTGCAAAAGGACAAAATGTGCTTGCAGTGCTAGACTGTAGGTGCTGCAAGTAGCTTCATGTTTAAGGGCCTGGACTTCGAGGCACTGCTGCTGAACAAGGTAAAGCCATACAAGAAACCAGAATTCCAGAAGAAAAAATGTCAACAGGTACGAATGCGTAAACTGCAACAGCCCGAGTCACTGGGTGAAAAGTGTCTGTTAAGCAACTTTGTGCCTGAATACGGTCCGACTCAGGATTCGGCGTTGACGCCTCGCGCTTTAAGCCGCGAACAGCAGTCCCACGGATTTGCGGCCAGCTGGCCAGGAAACGTGAGATTTTATGTTGCAGCGTGGCAGAGGGCCGCCTGTTTACGCTTGAAATCCAAGGCCTCATTTGTTCTGTTTACCCGAAAGGGCCGAGCGGGACCGGCGACACGCTTTAAAGGCTGCGTCTGCGGTGCGATGGGCGAGAGCTTGTGAAAGGAACCTAGTAACACCTTAATAGACGCAGTGGCCAGTCAAAGCAGGCCCCATTTATGGGAACGCTCTGCGTGAAGCCTCCAGGGGAAGCGGCATGATCTGTTTATTTGTGAAAGTTCTCTCCCTGCCTGCCGACCGTGACTTACTCAGCAGAAATAGGCCTCGCGTGCTTCCACATCTTACACAGATCCTGCTTACACAGCCACATATTACTGCAGGTATGGGGGGGGGGAATATTTCACCCACTCAACCCCACTCCAGCATTACAGAGCAGCACCTTAGAGCAGCGTTTCCCAGTCCGGTCCTCAGGGACCCACAGCCGGTTCGTCTTTTTGCTCCCTCCGAGCTCCCTGCCAGACACAGTCCACATTTCTGCAGAAACGTGGACCATCTGCAAATCCCTGACAACCGGATTGGGAAACACAGCCTTAGAGAACTATACTGTAAGTCAAAGTCATAATTATTAAAAAATATCATGTGGAATACCACTAAACAAACCACGCGGTGGTGTGGAGTTTCACTTATAAATACAGTACATCCCATTTTCATCATCGGACTGACGCATTACTAAAATGTTCCATTTCAAATACCTTCCTAAAACTGGTTCCAGTAGTATGGACAATATGGCAACAAGCAGGCCGTAACAGGTCAAGATAAGATCTTTATAAAGATCCCCCAAAGGGACATTTTTGTTGTTCAGCATGATTTATGAATGTAAATAAATTCCATGAAGACCTGCTGCTGAGCTGAAAGCGTTGAACAAGCTTAACTTGTGAATCAGTTGGACTGGGCCGATGACATCAGCAGTGTCACCCACCCAGGTCTTCCCAGTGACCTTCCTCACCTCCTTCACACTGTAACTATGCAGAGCCTCCATTGTCTCTTACGACCACACTGGCGCAACATTGATGGTCAAGGGATGCCACTGAACAGGCGTGTATAAGATTGTTGCCTGACACAGAACAAGTCCAAGGTATAAAATAAGAAATAAATTAAAGAAAAAAAGTAGCAAAGAACATTACTGGGCACAGAGCTGCTCTGTGGATTATAGTCAATGCTATAGAAATGTAAATAATACTATGAAACAGTGGATGACGATGTCATTTGTATTTGCTACTTAATACTCATTATTCTTAACTATGCTGGGGTGATAAAATTAAAAAGCAACCCTTAAAGGGACATGTCAAGGCCGACCCCTTCACCCTTCAAGTATTTTGTCCCCGACGTGCCTTCTTATCTGGGGACATCGCGCATGCGAGAATACGCACACGCCCAGCACACAGACGGCTAAACTACATCGGGTCGGAGGACAGTCTGAAGAGCAAATGCATTCTGCTCTTTTAACCCACAGACCCACAGGCCAGACGTGCTCTTAGCTTTGCCAGGCAGAGAGACATTTCTGATAATCGGGAAGTAGGCAATGGGTCAAATCTAGGTTCTGCATGCCGATACAAAAACAGAACTACAGCCACCAAACAAAAATCTACTTCTGTTACAAAATAACCATCCCGTAACACTACAGACAAACTGTAATCTATGCAGCGTCACATAGATGCCACCCTGAATGCTGAACCGGGGGGAGATTCACCCATGTGCAGGTTATGGGATCAGGAAGTGTGGATCAGCTCAGTTCACTGGTCAAAGCACCAATGCCAGCAAACACTCCTATTTTTTCCCCTCACCTCCTCAAATGACAGTATTCCTACAGGAAGTCCGGGCATGGGGCAGGAAGATGTGCGACATCTGTATTTTGACAAATATTCCCCTTTAGCCTCCCCTGCGTCGGCTTCCCCCGTGAAGGAGGAGGGTGTGACGCCAGGCATGACTCAGCATGCTTATCCTAGCCGCGCATAGCGATGGTTAAGGTAGCTTTGATTTTGAGGTGCAGATCTGACTCGCCGAAGCCCCGCCGTGTAGGACAAATATTTCACAGGACCCCATGAGCTTCCAGGCTGCCTTCTAATGAGGTGCCAGGGGTCCACGACGGTGCTAAACTCCACCCTAACAGGACATCGCTAATGAGAGACAGGGGCTCGTCAGGGTGCCTCTGAGGCTTGCAGAAGTTCCAGTAGGTGTGGCTACTCTAAAAAAAAAACACGGTCGATGTTCTGCCGCACCCTGGTATGGGTCTGCAAAAATGCAGCATACCCAGACCAACCCGGCTGTATCTGGATCCATGCCCCGCACAACCGGTGAACCTCACTGGTAGCAGATCTGCATTGTGAAAAACACGTTAAGTGCCACTGTACATGCCGTGTACGAAAAACTAAAATACACACTTTTTGGCTCTACTGTGTCGCTAAGGGGGACTTACTATACAAATAAAGGTAGAAGATTATGAAATATGAACGCCTGAAGCACAAACCCAGCCCCGTGCTGTCATGGCATTTGAAGGATTCTGGCATGATTAATTGCACAACGGTAAAGATGACAAACAGCTGATGTGTACAGGTTTCTAAGACAATACAAACTCGGGGGCCGTCACATGTGCTTATAGCGGGAGACAGATTGTGCTCCATGGAAGTTCGCTGCCTAGGTGTCAAATCTTGTTTTGAAAGTCGACTTGACATCCAAGAAGGCACCAGGAAGTGAAACGGAACTAATTATCTTCTGAACTGGCTAAGGCTGGCTCAAGGAACAAGGAGTTACCCTCTCATCTGACCTGCTATTTGAATAAACTGGGCTACTAGGAAACTCCTGTAGAAGGAAACCCTTTGAACCGACGCGTCCGGCCAGCGCCGCAGTGACTGCGGTTGTGTTACCGAGACTCACAGCTGCGAGAATCTGCCCTAGTCCCCCCCATCCCCTCGAGCTCCCAGCGGGGGTGGTTTCAGAGGGTCGGGGAAACAGACACACAGCCAAAGGAAAATGCTGATGCCCCAGGATGGGGGGGGGGGGGGGGTGGGGGAAAAA
>JAODUD010000039.1:6489500-6507184 GCA_026784285.1 Stomatorhinus walkeri | reverse complement strand
CCCCATCTACATCCTGCGGGACGCATCCAGAGCGACAGCGAGCAGCAAAGCACGAGATGCGTCCTCCATGGCTGCGGCTCCGAAACCACGTGGGACGAGGCGACTCTAATGCCTTAAAAAGAACCCAGCCGGCTCCCCCGTGTCTGCTGAAAGTACAGATCCGAAACAAGCTGACTTCAGAGTACTTTGCCCTCCGAGTATCGACTCACCGTTGGACGGGATGTTCAGAGGGCGGCAGCGTGAGTCGCATTAAATCACAATGACTTGATATGACTGGTTGCCCCGACGCCCCTCCACGCCCCCAATTACCACTTGGTGGCTTGAAGATGATGCCTTACAGGCCTACAGTCACTGCAAGGAGAACAGTGCTGGATTGGCAGATCCAACCTTCCTCTCGTTGCAGCACCACAGGCAAGTAAAACTGAATAAACAGCCATAGTCACAAATCTGATAAGGACGACAAAGGTTACCAACGTAAGAGGAACCTTTCCGAATGGCCAGCGACTGCTACCCCACAAGCCAGACCTGGGAACAAACCGGTAATACTAGTCAAAATGATCCTCACCTTCTACCATAAATCAGAAGAGATAAAATGGCAAAGCACTTTAGCGAACAACCAGTGACGCCTTTTAGGGAAATGATCAATTTGCACAACAGGGTTACATTTTCAACTCTAGGCAAGTCGGGACACACATGCACATGCATTTACATGTATGTACTTTTTCTTACCCTGTAAACATCTATAGGGTTTATAGGGTTTGCAAACCACCCAACGCTTTTGATGCAGCAAATTTTAGGTTTATAATGGAAAAACATAGATATACCGTAACCGTAACATCTCTTGTGTGAGCGTGAGAGTGTGAAAGCGCGAGTGTCACGCCAGATGCATGAGAGTTGGCAACCCCGCCACAAGCTTCTCATCTAGATCTCATATTTCTGGCAGCCATTTGGGAAACGGTCTATATATTCATCTCAATTACATTAAGTAAAAACATAAACCTACCAGCCTTAACAAGACAGGAGACTAGTGAATGTTAGATAAAGAAATATAAAAAAAATATATAAATGTACAGAAGTGCTGACAGAGCTGATACTTGTGTACAGTAAAAGGCTGCTGCAGAAAGCTGGGTTGCTGGGCATCTTGACCGCAGATTGGAGCCCCTTCTCAGCCTGGGAAAGAGAGCACATCTAAACAGCTTGGAAGCTGAACCACCTCCTACAAAACCTGAGAATGTAGAGAATCCGTATAACGATGACCGGCTGTACGGCGACAGCTTAAAGTATAGCGTGCCGGCGGTCGTCAGAGGGCTTCCCGGCAGAGAGGCGATTCAGTCCGCCGGAAGAGGGATGGGGGAAAGACGCGACGTTACTCGTCTGGCCCCTCCCGTGGTGGGAGGGAGGAACAGCGCGGGCCATTGTTCTCGTGCTGCCAACGCCCGCGGGCTGCCGTGTGCCTCACCGTGAGCGAGGAGGCGAGGCGGCAGAGGCAGAAACATGACCGCGGGCAAACGGACTTTTCCAGATGAAGAATGTGCACATTTACAGTTGTGGAACGTCTGCCGCGGGAAAGGCGGGCTCAGGCTCCTAACCCTCTTCCAGCTAGTTAGCAGTACTGGTGCGTAGCGGGTTAAGAGAGACCGCGCCAATGAGGCCAGGGCAGAAACTCAATCCCAGACCCACACGGTTCAGGGAGTCTGAAAACAGCAGAGACTGCCTTGTCTTTGCATTTCCCCCAGTTAGAGAGGGATGGACTCTCTCACAGCAAATATTCCTCTCTGAGCTGGTATCCTAACTTCCACAAGGGTAACTGATCGAGTCTCATTATAATACAGTAACAAGCATTCCAACTGAATATTAACTGAAACTGAATCATTCGCCTTTTACCTTATTAATAATGCATATTTAGTTTCATCCATCCATTTTCCAGTCTTTAATCCTGGTCAGAGTTGTGGGGAAAAAGCCTGAAGCACATTCTTGGCAGCTCGGGGCACAAGGCCGGGACGCCAGTCCCTCACAGGACACACACACGCACACACAGACACACACACACACACGCACACACAGACACACACACACACACGCACACACAGACAAACACACACACACGCACACACAGACAAACACACACACACGCACACACAGACAAACACACACACACGCACACACAGACGCACACACAGACAAACACACACACATGCACACACAGACAAACGCACATGCACACAACACCTTATAGTTACCAGTTCGCCTAAATGTATGTCATTAGACTAAATAGCTGGAAGACAGCCGTGCAACACAGGAGAAGCATCCAAACACCACACCCAAGAAAACAGCCGGTAGGATTTCAAATCCCAGCCCCAAGGTGCAAGGAAACCACACCAGTGCTTATTAAGCAGTTAAGTAAATTAAAATAATTGTAATTGTCTTAATCGACAAGTTTAGTTTGTTAGCTAGCGGCATCATACAATTTCTAGAGAGAACTCCACCCTTCCTTCAGTTTTGTGCACCAACAAAAACCCATAAAAAAAAAAAAAACTAAGGGAAATTTCGCACGACGCAACGAACGCTGCCACCATTGTTACATCATTGCTTACTTCATTGGTTCCCACTGGCTGACAGCAGGCAGTGAGTGACACTGAACAATAAACACACTGACCACGCGTTTAAAGGCCTTGCTTCACCCATCACCAGTAAATACGGCCCTATGGGAATGTCATGCTATTGGAACACGGCGAGTGCGGCAGCTGAGAAATGAAAAGCAGAAAGGCGTGCGACTGGGGAGGAAACACGTTTGGCGGATTCTGATGATTAATTATCATAATGAATAATGTTTTTAGCCAAACTCAACTCTCCCAGCCCATACAAAGTTACAAAACAAAAAATTCCGTGATGCAAGAGGGAGAAATTCCAGAAAATAAAGGGACACTTCTTCCCTTCAGTCAGACGTACAACAATACCCTTTAGATACATATAAAACTCTGAGAGTTTCTGAGTTTGGATCCCATTACCCAGTAATTTCAACATGTATCCTGAAAGATATGCCTTACAAAGTCTTATTCAGGCAGTTGAAACCTGGGGCAACATTACTGTAAAGACTCGTGCGTAATTCAAGCCAAATAGGATCTATAAGTAAATACCAAATGGTGGCTATTGTTAGTCTATAGGGTTAGTCTTCTAGTGCCAACATGAGCTACATTAAATCCACTTATAGCAACTGATATAAGAGGCTCCTTGTGAATCCTGTGTGGCCAATAGGTGCACAGCAGATAATGGACCTCTGGAAACAACATCTAAAGCAGATGTTTTATGCAAATCCTCTCGCTGCTCCCCTGAGAACGAGACTGCAAAACCCCTTCATTCCTTCTTCATAAGCAGAGACGCTAGTGTCCGCAGTTTGGCATAGAACCTGTGCTAATCTGTCCCACATATGTTATAAGACAGACGGCTAAGTGTCAGGAGATCGGCCGGCCTTGACGCAGGGCTGAGGACGTGGCTGGCAAACCACGGGGGACCGGCGAGACGGGGGCCCACCTCTGCTGATCCTCTGCTTCTCGCCGGACAGAATCCCTGGGGTGTCGATGACGCTGATGCTCTCCAGCACAGGGTTGGGCAGCTGTGCGCAGACAAACCTGCAGGGAGATAAACACAGGGACGGCTAACACAGGGAGATCAACACAGGGATGGCTCATCCACTAGCGTGCAAACCGGGTGCACTCAGTCCTACCTGTATAAGAACCCAGAGCTGCGACACTGTTTGTGCTTATTCATAGACTGGAGAGATTAAGGGCTGAAGCGCACAGCCTGCAGAGGGGGCTGCTCTTTCTTTCATGCAGCACAGCACACACATCCCTACACATCCCTATGGAATAACCTCCTGCACATCATCCAAAGGGCAGAAAACAGACTTACTATTCCTGAGCCTATAAAGAGATGATGCTCTATTAATACAACCTCCAATAAGGGCTAAACAGCCCAGCGTCTAAATGGCCAAAACACCCACAGAAAACCTGCAAACTGAAAGCAAGCTTGCAAACCACAACACAGGAAATAATACCAACACTGCTGAGAGAGATCTGACTGAAATACGTCTCGCTGCACACAGCGATGTACTGCTTACTTGGCACATTGGAGCATAAGCCTTCCATTACGCTTGTGGAGCTTCCGTTAGAGAGCCAAACCACAGTCTTGACTCTCATGGATGGCCTCTACTATACCCCGTTTATGACCCATATGATATCCTTGTCAGAACAATAATTACAGTACAAGTCCCGGACCGCATGCAAACATTTCCTGCACTGGGTGATTTCCAGTTGTCATGCCGCACGCGTGCGCGGTGCTGAAATGCACGTTTGCCGGCGTGACCTTTTGCAATGACACTGCTGCAGCAGGCCCATGCAGAGCCACTCAGCGTAAACAGGCATGCTCGCCAGGAGGGCGGGGGGGGGAGTTAATCTGGACTGACAGCAGCAGGAGGGCATATACAGAGGAATTCTGGGAATGTGAGCACAGGTTCAAGAATCCTCACCGCGACGCGAAGGCACCCTAGCGCTAACTGCGGGTTGTGAGGACGAAGCTGAGTCCCGGAGCGTGACGCTTCTCACGGGGGGGGGGCATCAGGCCTGTACTGACTGTTAATGCGGCAGACGCCGGGGCACCTTCATGCTGGGTCCCTACTCCCAGCAAAGGGTTCTCAGATACTGATTTGAAACAAGAATACATCATATACCTAAAATGACATATACCAGTTAATAGAAATGGTTATACCAGGGCGTTGCACAGCAGATCTGACAACTGCCAGACTATCGGCGTAGCAGTCCATGTCCTTAGTAACCAGTCCCCTTAATATTATTATTATTATACTGTACTAGTGAACTCAGCTCTCCAAAAATATGGTTAACACACAAAACTCAAACTACAGCTATTTCCAGCATACCACGAATAGCACTGACA
This sequence comes from Stomatorhinus walkeri, assembly GCA_026784285.1. Lineage (NCBI taxonomy): Eukaryota > Metazoa > Chordata > Actinopteri > Osteoglossiformes > Mormyridae > Stomatorhinus > Stomatorhinus walkeri. Next base: position 6,502,234 of record JAODUD010000039.1, on the reverse strand, counting down.
ACCAAGCACATACCGTACCATGTGAATTATTAATCACTTTAAACATAGTCACTAGAAACCACGAGTACGGCATTTTTTGAATGTCCTGCACTCCAGTCGGCTGGGTAGTTTTCTAAGGGTGCTGTTTTGTTTTCCAGCTCCACCGTTTGTACGGGAACCAGAACTCAAAGTACAAGAGCTGAACTGCCTGGAGAATAAACACTCATTTGCATAGCAAAGTCGAGACCCAAATGATAAAGGCGGCAGAATGGCAACTTGGAAAACCTCAACAACAGCAACTTAACTTTTTTTTTTTTATTTAAAAGTACAACTTTTAAACAAATAGTTGTGAAAGCATTTTTGGACCATTTAAAAAGATGACACGAAAAAAAAACTCTTACTCAACACACTAGAAGGGAAGCACTTCAGAAATACATTTTTCTCTACTTTGCAAAAAGACTGAAAACTTGAGGAAGGGAATAGCTTTATTTCCCCTCCTCCCTCCCCAGGTCCCCGTTGCCCGAGGGACTGCAGAAGTTACCCGGTCGCACCTGTTCAGGAAGGCGTTCCCGAAGGCGTTGAGTTTCCGGAATGGTTTCTTGGGGTCCACGACCAGGGCGTTCCCCGGAACCAGCCCTTCCACGTCGCCGTGCATCACAGCGATGAAGGAGTCCGTCGTCGGCTCCGGCCCAATCCGCATGCCGGGGAAATCCTGCTCCAGAAGGTACCTACAACGGGAGCAGGTTACCTGCCATTACTGGAAAATATACCCCGATTAGCATTCATTAGCCATCTCTGGAAGGAAACAAACACCTAAACACATGCTACTTATGCATTTATGTAGATTCAAACCCACGATGCCGGAGATGCAATTCGATAAGCAGCTGTTTTAGTATAATACGGCCAAGCTGAATTATAAGCAATGCATTATTAAACACATCAGACAGGCTGACCGGAAGCAAACAAACATGTCCTTTCATTCTGCGCTGTGACATTATACATAATACAGTTTGATCCTGTCTGGAGCTTGCAGGCTGCCCGGGCCACGCCAATAGCCCCTCACCAGAGAAAAGCAAATCAGCACCTTACTGCTGGCCCAGCCGGCACCGAGATTCTACACTCCCCATTAATAATAGAGTCTGGGAAGAGCTCTAGGTAACTGTAGAGGCTGCGCTCCTTCACCTCGACGTTGCGATGACTTCACAAGGTCCACATGACATTTCGTTATTCCTGTCCACCTCCAAAGCTGCTTATCCAGCCAGGGATTGTGGTCACTTAATTATACAACATTCAAAAACTTTAATTACCAGCTTAGCAGATTTTCTTACCCCTAAGCAAGTTAAGAAGTTTTACACTTCATTGATACGGCTGAATGGTTTTCTGAAACATTTTAAGTTTGAGTTCATCCTTGGAAAACATAACAGGGTCCTTCAGTGGAATTTTGGGAACTGTCAAAATTGTCCCCAGCCCTGTTTCCTGATCATTATGAAACCACATTCCCCACAAGGGACTCGCATCTCCACAGGTATATGAATGTGCCATGAAGGCGTGACATTTTCTTACAGCCCCTGTGAGTATCAGAGATTCTGCTAATTACAAGGCAGCTCAGGAACAGACGGAGTGCTTCACTGCATGATGTACCTAAGACGATGCACCATTGTAAAGTTTAGTGGTTCATTTAAAGGGACTGATTGGGGAAACCCCAGACATTAATGATGTCTACAGCAGTCCACACTGCCTTGTAAAGAGCCAGACCAACTAGATAGCTGAAGGGCAGGAACCAAATCGGCAGGTGACCAGAATTCCATCTCCCTGCTTTTGGATGTCTGGTCCTGTTCTTGTTGCTCTGGAAGCCGCCAGACTGTTTACAACGAGGGCAGAAAGAAGTCATGTGCTTTTTTTCCCATTCTGCAACAAACAGCAAGCAAGCAAAGGCTGTATGACGACATCAAAGAATCGAAACCTTGTGGATGATTCACTACACAAACCGCGCCCACCAACAACCTCGAGGGTGCACAGATCAAATGGCCACCAGGCCTAAAACACCCCGATATCTCCCAGTAAACACTGTCTGGTGATTACCACAAACACAATGGCTGCTATGTGACAAATACCCTCTCCAGTCACTGTAGTCATTAGTCTACAAAAAGGATGAATCAAGGAGAAAATGTGAAACGTCAACCACCATCTAGGTAATTCCTAGGTCAGATATAATCCAAGCTGTGTGAAGAATTTTAGTGAGACCCATGTGGAACTGAACCTAAAGTTTACAAGCACTAAAATGAATCCGGTCCCTTAAATGTGAAAAGCTACATCTGTTTCTGAAGTGTTTGTGAAGTCAATCAAAAACAGAGATGTCAATTCAACTGAAATGAATCCCAGGTCTGAATCTGCATAGAAATTAGCAAATGATAACTTCTTCACTGATATACTTGATCAAATAGAAATGTACCCGACATTTCAGTCATCAAATGGATTCAAGGAGCAGAGTTCGGCTGGCTTCATCTATGGTGTCATAAGATGCTAAATTAAGGACGATTTCTGTTTGTCTTCTGCCCTGCCCTTCTAAAATCCTCCATCAAAGAGCCCCTCTATTTGATGATGAACGTACCGGATGAAGCTGGTCTTCCCGGTGGAGTACTGCCCCACCAGCAGTACCATGGGCTTGTTGTCGAAGTCTGCATCTTCTAGGGCGGGTGAGTGGAACTCGTGGAATTTGTAGTGTTCCTCCAAAGGTAACAGTTTGGTTTTGTACAGCTTCTTGAGTCCATCGCTGACTGTCTGAAACACCTCAGGATCCTTCTTCCTCCTGTCATCATTACCCAACCAGCTGAACATGATGCAAATTCTACAATACACAACGCAACTCTCTATAAAGAATCCTAATTTGCCGTTTTCCCCCAAGAAAACTTTAAAAAAAACAAAAATAAACTTCGTATAAAGAAACTGTCAACCGTACTATATTTTCCTTAATTCCTTTAGTGGGTGGAAATTTCTAAGTATTTTTTTCATTTCAATCATAACACAGCTTGCATAAAATATTCTCTTCGTTGAAGGCGTTTCTTTCCAGGTCTTTAAGGCCAAGCAAGAAATAAAAATACATGCAAACGCCTTCTGTGCGGACGTCAAAGCTTGCTTGATATTTACATGCACATTGAAAACAAGTCGGCTAATGCAGGACGTTCATTCAAAATTCAGCTAGAGGAATAATCCAACAGCTGCACAGAGCTACAGAGCAAGCGATGAAAACGTCTTCTTACATTAGAATATTGCTGCTGGTCTTCAGTGAACCTAGGAAATACTGATTAAAACAACAAATCTGTCCTAAAATAAAAGGTTTTACTACTACTGTTTGAACCGCTGCGTGGTACGCCGTCTGAACGCAGGTTTCCCAGTCTCTCCCAGTGCCGCAGATTTAAATGTCCGTGCTTCGTGAAACCCGACACGACCGGAAATGCCCAACTACTGGCAAAGCCCCACCCAGCGGATGGATGGGCTGAAGCTTGTTAACGGCAACGCCATTTTGACCGATAGCCAGTATTCAGTGTAGCGCCCCTTGCGGAAATGCAAATATGCAACTGACGCATTCTTGGCATTGAAAATTGCTACGTAATCAGATGCGAACAGGCCATATGCGTGTTATGTGTATTTGCTCCTACCAAGATCTATGTAAATATCAACGAAATAACTGGATATAAACAAGGATGCTTAAGGATGAATCATTACTTAAAATAAGTATATTAATGGTTTTAGGCTGAATATCTACCTCTAACCCAATTAAATTAGTTGTGTTCATTTTATTGTGCTTATAAATGTAATGTACTGGCCTGTTATGTTATGACCAGTCCTGATCTCCATTTTTAGAAGTATAGCCTACTTGTAGTCATCTCTGTATAATCAGTATCGCTGACTACAAACCTCTGTTATTGTACTTGACACGGAAATATAACACTGCTCATGGGCACCATTAGAGATTTTGGTCCCCATGGAAGCATATCCTACACTATCGGGGAAAAAATGGTACAACTCGGGGAGTTTTGTTCCCCAAGGAACAAACAACACGCATGTATATCACAAGAGTGCCGGATATGATCATTTGAACTGTTGCAGCCAGATGTATCGTGTAATTCTGGAAATAAACGCTCAACTATAACCGAATTAACTATTAAACGAACATGTAATAATTGAATGCTGATTTGTTTGTAATATACCCGACCATACTTTAAAATCAAGCAGTTGTATTGCAACCCCAATCTTGTATAGGTGCTGTAATTTTATTGTTGGTGGTAGGATTTTATTTTATTGTTGCTGAGGGATACACTGGAACACAAGTAAAATGTCGATCGATTGGATGTCTGGTGAAGGATATTTATCTTGTGTTAGTAAATCTGTCGTTGATTTTACTTTAAATGTCGCAATTTCATACGATGTAGCAGCCACTAAAAAACTTCTGAAATTAATCAATAGTATTGCGACAGGGAAGATATTTCTTCTTTGACACATCTTCCTAAACTCGTTTACTTTTTCGGATACTGATATTATGAATTTATACTAATATTTTTGAACTTCATAAAAAATATTTGTTCAGTATTCACGGTCAGTGCAACACATTTTATAAACAGGAAGATATTTACTCCATCGTAAATATCAGCACTGTCGATTAACGTGTTTGTTATCGCCAGAGGTCGCTAGTGTCCAAGGTATAAATCGTCCCTCAGCTCAATTGCAAGGACTTGAAAGGGCTACAGGGCACCTACACGCTAACAAAAACCCGTGCTCTGATACCCTTTAGCTAAATAAGTAAATAAATTATAAACACAAGTGACTATATTATTGTTTTTATTGAAAAGACAGGTATCCATGAGATGTAAATTGTTTACCTGTTTTAATGATTTCTCAGGCATTCCTCCAACATTTTATCATTTTTATTCAAAACAACCCCTTAATGTGCACAAATTTGCAATTGAGGTGCAGTTAATGCAATTTCATTGGAATTCATTAACTTGAGTTTGATATTACGGTTGGCACAGGGATTAACAATAGTGTCACATCTGTAAGGTTGAGTTCCACATCTACAAGGTTGAGTTCCACCTCTGGCTCAGTGTGTGAAGTTTGCAAATCCTCCCCATGTTTCCCTGGGTGCACCGGTTGTCCCCCAAAGTCCAAAACAAACACACAGGTGAACTGGTGTGATTAAGTTGATCAGAGTGTGTGTATCTGTTACTGAAATCCCATCCATGGTGTCCTCTGCCGTCTAACTCCAGGACCTGGCGTCATACCAACTGTGATCCCATTCTGAATAAGTGGTGACTAAATATGGGTGAATTCATTTGTTTTATTCAACTGATCAAATTTGAATTCTAATTGACCGTATTTCTATCATGAGTTACAAACATGTTTTTATGATAATTATAAAATAGTATCTTAGTTTCTGCCAAGAACGTTTTGACTGATTGAAACAAGTCCACCATATTGGACAGATTTTCTTTCATTAAAATTCTGAACAATAAACGGCACCTCTCTCTACAAAGGATGGGCACTTTGCCACATATAATTGAAATGTTATATATTTAATTCAATTTTGAGTAACTAAGCATTTTCTTTTCCATTCCTTCCATGAAGGCATTAATATTCTATAGGACATAGTCTCCAATCGCTGACTTTTTGATGCAGCCTATTCTCATTCAAGGGTTATTAAAAGGGTAAAAACTGAATTATTTAACATTTTATTTCATTTCGAAGCTGAATTAATATTGCTGCAACACCCAGCCAAAGTCTATTTCCTTTTCTTTTTAGGTTTGTAAAAAAAAAAATTTGATGCCAGCCTTTCAGAGATAAGTCTGCTTTCTAAATGAAGGTGTTACCCATGGGGAATTAGAAAAGCCAGACGAAGAACAACAACTGAGTGCCACATAATGATATCACTGCACTCTGTGATGTGATGTGATGTGAGCTAAATAAATCACAGTAGGACCTCCATCTAGTGGAAATGACAGCCCCTAGGCTTTAAGGTAAAACAGGTGGAGTAACGTAAGATTGGCCAACTCAGCAAATCAAACTGTCTGCTATTAAGGGTCGTCTATGGTCCAAGGCTGGGCTGTTTGAAAAGGGTTCTTCTCAGCAGGTCTGCAGCATCTGTGGTTCTAGACCCTATTTATGGCGGCTTCAGCTCCCCAGAAAAATATTTTTTCCAAAACCATTTAGTGATTCCACCCAAATTTTCCCAGCAAACTTTATTGTGGGGCTGCACCTGTCACGTTCGGGACGAGAAGCGGGCAACGGAAGCCGTGAATATGAGTCAAAAACGGGTTTATTCTTGGGGAACACAAAGACACGTCACGACGATGACTGATCTGGGGAATACTGACTCAGGCGCTGACTAAATACACAGGACAGGCTGAACATAGGTAACAGGTGAGTACAATCAGGATGATACACGTGTGTAGTGAGGGGGCGTGACACACACGAGGATCGTGCAAATTTTATTGACAGGGGGGTGGTGATGTCCCATATTTCTTGAGAGGGCTGAGACCCCCTTAGGGTCAAATCCTAGAATTGCCCCTGGTCCGCAGAGTAATGTGTCAGATCATAATGGAGTTGAAAAGGATGCTTTCCAGCTTTTCTCATGACTCACATCATGTCATGATTCAGTTTTTCCTGGAGAAACATTTGGTAACTGTGAAATTGTCTTTTGCCCATGACCTCTTATGCAATGCAGGGATCCCAGGATGCAAAGGGCAGGGTATGCCCTGAAAAGACAAGGGACACACCCACCCTCACTACGAGCAAAGTGGAAATAACAGTTCAAAGAACCATGACAGAATACCCACACAAACAGTTGGAGAACATTCAAACATTACCATAGTTCCAGGGTGGGAACTGAACCCAAAACACTGGAGGTGAGAGGCAATAGTGTTACTCGTTGTTTTAATATTTATTCCTTATAAATAAATGTTTAACCAATTTAAATGTTTTTCTATATCATCACTTTTTAAAATGGTTTTGTTTTAAAACAGATTCCATCTCTGGCGTGAAATTGTAGAACAACTCTTATAACCAGCTAAACTTAGCTTATCTAATACAGACCCTTTCCAAAAAATTAGAATATCATGGAAAAGTTCATTTATTTCCATAATTCCATTCATAACATTAAACTTTCATAGATTATAGATTCAGGGCCCACAACTTAAACTTGATTTGGGCTTCCACTGTACCACTGGCCAACAGTCCAGTCCTTCTTCTCCATGGCCTAGTTGAGACACTTCCGACGTTGGCTCATATGCGTCTGAATGTGGTGTTTTTTGAAGCTGTGACTCCTGCCTCATTCCACTCTTTCTTGAATCTTCTCTGTTTGATAATCCGCTGAAGCCCACGGTCATCTCTTCTGCTGGTGCATCTTCTCCTGTCACTTTTTGCCCTTCCACTAGACTTTCCATTGATATGCTTGGACACAGCACTCTGTGAACAACGGTCTCCTTAGCTATGAACTTTTGTGGCTTACCCATCCTATGGAGGGTATCGATGATGCTCTTCTGGCCGGTTGTCAAGTCTGCAGTCTTCCCCATATTGAACCTAAGTGAGACAATTGAACCAAATTGAAGCAATTTAATGACGCCTGGGAAAACCTGTGCAGGTGCTTTGAGTTTAGTAGATGATTTGTGTGTGACACATTCATGCCCTGTAAAATTAGAGCTGATGTCTTCACAGTAATTCCTGTTTCCGTGGGTTTTATGAGCTGGAAGCCCATATTATGTACAAATAAACAAGTACTTGAAATGGTTTAAATTGAGGGTCCTGAATCTATAATCTATGAAGGTTTAATGTTTTGATTGGAATTATGGAAATAAATGAACTTTTCCATGATATTCTAATGTTTTGGAAAGGGTTTGTATATGATGTCCAGTACATGAATTAAAAAGGCAGAAACTGGCTTATCAATATTTAGAATCGTGTAACATTTAAGGACCATTTATTATGACATACCAGTGTGAAAGACCACAAGTCAGTCTGCAGTGTTACACTGATGCATTTGATTTTAGTTTCCAAATTTAGCTCAATTTCCCAAAAGGCATCAACTGTCAGGAAACACAGCCAATGTTAATCCATGCGACACATATTAATATCCCAAAATGTTTCTTCTCCACCTGTTCATACTACTCACCTGTTCTTTCTATATGTCCATCTGCCTCTGCATAAACACCAACAAGGCCCAGCACAGTGATATTTCTTTAGAATGCTAAAGCAAGCACAACTGAACTGTTCCCCAAGGCACTGGAGCCTCGCAAGAGAAACCTATTCAATTAACGCTGACTCTGTACAAGAATCAAACGGAGCGTTAAACAACTACAACACTATACACAGCAACAGTAAACTAATTCATACTGCTTATGCAAAATGCATGTTTTAGACTTTATGTGGGAACGTGATAAATTAGGCTAACTGAAGTCAATTAAATGTTTTTTTTATGTTTTTTATAACGGCGTTGCAATTCAAGCAGCATCATAATGTAGATTCGTATTCATTATAACAACTTCAGTCCAGACAAAAAAGGAAATGACAGAAGAGAATATCATAACGAGTAAACAAAGAATAGAAAAGAAAAAAGCAGTAAAGGTAAAATCCAAAAAAGTACAACGTATAAAAACAGTGTCGCCCATTAAAGCTCTCATCACATTTAAGTTTTGAGGTACGAAGGTTGCGTGATCTGAACGGTAGGTGGCGCTAAAGTCATCCATATAATCAGGGTATATTAAAGTGCGACTTGAAGCAAACTAGACCGCATCTAGCGGGGTACCTCGCTCCTCCTGCGCATCGGCAGGTCCTGGAAAGCGCTTACGAAGAGCAGCTGGCAGGACGCGGCTTTGGGGAGGCTGGGCGCGCCTGCTGGACTTATGAAGAAGCGAGTGAGGTTAAAACTCGCCTTTTCGCCGGCCGACTTTTTCTAGAAATGCCGCGTCCGTAGCCGGGGCTGGAGCGAAGCTGATTGATACGTTTTCAAAGATGAAGAGGGTTTCTCGAAAGCTGACTTTGGCGCTGGCTACGTTGTTCTGGGTTGCTGCACTTCTGTATTTGATACTGTTAAGTAGGAGGAAAGTATCTGATCTGGAGACGGAAGATGAGCAGGATAGAAAGGTGAGCGGTTTAACATCGAGTTTGGCAATTCGTACAGCAAATTTTGAAAAATTACAGATTTTTTTATAGGTAACCTCAGGTTTGATATTACAGGTAAGATCCAATTTTGATGTTAACGATGATTGCGTCATTCAACGCAAGTTTAAAATGCAGGGTATACAAACATAATAAATTAATCTTTTCCAACAATGTAGATGGCGATATTGACAGTGGTCTGTTGAGTAGTATTGATTTTCAACTATTTAAAAAAGTTTTTTCTTTGAGAAATGTACTTTTTCAACGCATTTGAGTTTGACACTGCAGTAATTCATTGGTTGCCTACGCATGATCGTGCGTGATGGGTGGACAAAATGCGGATTAGCCTATTAATTATCTTAGCATCTATACATCCGTAACCATATGTCACTTATATAACTTTTTGCAGTGTCAACAATGAAGTGCTTGCGTGGTTTGCAAGATATACACTCCGAGTTGTGCAAATACAAAATGTTATTAATGCAGTTTGCATAACCTGTTGGGTTATTATTGACTTGTAAACTGTAGCCTACTTGTTGGAAAGGTAAAATATGTGTAACAAAGGAATGCGATTTGACTCGAGCTTTTCAGACCTTCACACTCCTGACTATAAATTTCGTGAGAAGGATTGAAGCGCAGATATTTAAGATTTGACTACGGCGTGTTTTAAGTAAATGGGTTGCTTTCGTATATTTGTATCAGGATTAATTTTGTAATTTAATGCTTGGATGAAAGAAAAGCGATTATTCTGATGCGACGTTTTTCCATAATGCATTTGCCAATATGAATGAAATCAACGCTTAGAAATATAGTTCCCCAAAGGTACCGTTCAAAGTATTAATAGTAACAACTTTCTGTACAAGCAAGACGTTTCAGTAAAAACACTGTGCCATTAAATGGTCGTGAAATGAAAGGCAGCGTACAGCTTGTGGATTTGCTGGCGGAGCGGTGGGTTTTTATTTCTAGGCGCATAGCCATGAGGACCGACGAGCAACTACTTAGGTCGGCAATTGATGGCAAGTTTTCGCTCCACCCATTTAAATCCCTGCGTGATGATGGAAATGCACGTTGTTAAACACGATCATACGCTGATGTGTAATAAAGCACTAACATAAACTGACAGGAAAAGCTTCTGCAGATACCTGAAAAGGAACGAGGAATTTCTTGAAAAGGATGCAGAACTATAGTGGTCTTTTTCATATATGTGGGCATGCTTTTACGATGGAGTGTTTTTAGAAGAAAGCTAATTTTGATTGCATTGGCTGTCATGCACAAATACATTAGGTTACACAGCGAAGTGACGAAGTGGCTTCTCAAGCTGGTCTGCCTTTTTAGGCCCTAAAAAGTATTTAATACTATGGTTCATATATGTGGGCATGCTTTTACGATGGAGTGTTTTTAGAAGAAAGCTAATTTTGATTGCATTGGCTGTCATGTACAAATACATTAGGTTACACAGCGAAGTGACGAAGTGGCTTCTCAAGCTGGTCTGCCTTTTTAGGCCCTAAAAAGTATTTAATACTATGGTGATCAGAATATAACATTTATATGTATGTAAATATTTATGTCCCTCAACCCAAAAGCCATAGTTTCCATGTTGTTTTGTATATATTTATGAATTACTAGCTGGCTTCGTTGGATGCCTTGACTGCTTTAGCATAATGCGTCTCATCTTCAGGCAATCCATCAATCGTACTCGATTACAATTAGGTTAGTGCCTGCGTTGGGTTTGAGTCCCTGCAATCAATAGGCTACTTTTCACTAATCACTATATCTGGCACCATTAGCAGCCTGTCTGCGGTTGCTCACCACTAACGGTGCTATAGGTAGTATTCAGACCGAAGGTACTCAGCACCGTGTTCACGTGCGCTAGTGACTCAGGGCTGCGTTTTGTCGACTCCTTATCAGGTGTGTTTATTTATTTTCGTTCAATTTGCAGTGTTAATTTAATGCACACTCTTCATATGTAAACAAACAACACTATTTTATCACCAGGAATGAAATTGTTGAATTAGGCTAAATGGTTTTACTCTGGAGGTGTAGAAGAGAGGGCTAATATGTACCTTTTTAATCTTAAATAAAGTTTTCAAGCATTTACAGATATATTTCAAACAAGAAAATTGGATTTTTATTCTAGAGAAAAAAAAAACTTGTGGATGGCAACAAATTAAATTTTCATTTTTGTACATTATTCTTTTGCATTCATTATTTTTATCAGTGAATTTCACAGTAATGGGAATTAAATGGCTTTGACTCGTGTCTAAGTGCGTGTGTTCATGTTTTGTCTTTGTTCATTTTTGTTTTTTGTTTTTTTTCCCCCATTTTTGGTGCCTTAGGCTGCAGTGTATTGTTTGACTTGATATATACCCAGTAAACCAGGTTACTCATTCATTAACCAGCTGCAGTAACTCCCTGTCTTATATTTACAGGTGATGGTGTAAGATGACATGTTTCACTTGTGGCTAACCTGTAATTAGGTGGATGTGATGTGGGTGTGATGTGCCGAAAATACAGGAGTAAAGTCAAATCGGGGAGGGCATCGGGAGACGCACCATGTGGGGGTTGGAGTCACATGGGCCAACTTGATTTGTTTCAACCCAGCATGCAGTGTGTCTCCAATGGCAGTTTCCTTTCAGATCTTCAGTGAGAAGCAGGTATCTGGTAGAGGATAATGGCTCTCTGCACGGCACTGGATGATTCAGATGGAATGATTCTGTTTTGGCTGCTGTTCAGCTGTTTCTCTGGCGCTTGGGGTTCTGATGGAGTCCAGAGTGGTGACATTGTCCAAGGTTGTGACAGCGTCCAGAGTTGTGACAGCGCCCAGGTCGTGACAGTGTTCATTGTTGTGACAGCTTCCAGAGTTGTGACAGTGTTCATTGTTGTGACAGCTTCCAGAGTTGTGACAGTGTTGGGTGTTGTGACAGTGTTCATTGTTATGACAGTGTTGGGGTTGTGACAATGTTCATTGTTATGACAGTGTTGGGGTTGTGACAATGTTCATTGTTGTGACAGTGTTGGGGTTGTGATAATGTTCATTGTTGTGACAGTGTTGGGGTTGTGACAATGTTCATTGTTGTGACAGTGTTGGGGTTGTGACAGTGTTGGGTGTTGTGACAGTGTTCATTGTTATGACAGTGTTGGGGTTGTGACAATGTTCATTATGACAGTGTTGGGGTTGTGACAATGTTCATTGTTGTGACAGTGTTGGGGGTTGTGACAGTGTTCATTGTTGTGACAGTGTTGGGTGTTGTGACAGTGTTCATTGTTGTGACAGTGTTGGGGGTTGTGACAGTGTTGGGTGTTGTGACAGTGTTCATTGTTGTGACAGTGTTGGGTGTTGTGACAGTGTTCATTGTTGTGACAGTGTTGGGTGTTGTGACAGTGTTCATTGTTGTGACAGTGTTGGGTGTTGTGACAGTGTTCATTGTTGTGACAATGTTCATTGTTGTGACAGTGTTGGGGTTGTGACAATGTTCATTGTTGTGACAGTGTTGGGGGTTGTGACAATGTTCATTGTTGTGACAGTGTTGAGTGTTGTGACAGTGTTCATTGTTGTGACAGTGTTGGGGGTTGTGACAGTGTTCATTGTTGTGACAGTGTTGGGGGTT
>JAODUD010000039.1:6443012-6458691 GCA_026784285.1 Stomatorhinus walkeri | reverse complement strand
GGTCTGGAAAATGGAAGCCTATGGGGGTGGGGGGGGGGGGGGGCTGGTGTGTAGCTCTGTCCCAGCCCCGGCTCTGCATGTGGAGTTTGTGCGTTTTCTCTGTGTTTGCTCACATGTGCACTTTGTGATAAGCTGGCTTTCGCTGTCCTTCTGGGGATAAGCTCCCAGCTCTTGCAGCTCAGTCCTGGATAAGTGGTCATAAAGTTAGGATGAATCAAGGAAACCAAAGAAGGACATTTAATGGTCGGGTTTAAAGACATGAAATTGTTCCTGTGTCCTGGGTATTACTGGTCAGAAACGTATTCCTTCATTTACATGCCAGTTACTGCATTATTCGTTCTGATTTAATGTTCAAGTTTGAACGAATAGTGAGATAGAAACATGTGAATGGGAGGAAACTGACCGTGAAATATTTAGCCAACGCATAAAGAAGCTCTCAGTCTCAGTGATTTCTTGAAAAGTAGCCTTTTGGATGAAGTGTGCTAGTTTGGCGACTCTCACTCTAAACAGCGGTGCAACGTTCCACGACATCCGTGCCAGACTATATGCTCAGAGGCAGTGCAGGGAGATGCTGATAGTCTGATCTTTTTTCCCAGCACGGCAGGCAGGCTGTGTTGACATGACATACTTCTCAAGCCCGTCGCCTCGTCTAATCTCAGTTTTCCCATTGCCCCATTGCGGTGCAAATTCCGGAATCTGGATCAGAATTCTATGAAGAATTCTCGCGTTGAACACAGGAAAGATACAGAGAAGCAGGTTTCGGCGTAGCTGGCGTGCAAGTCAAAACCTGACAGCGTCTGTGCTGGAATTTCATTTCCTGCTGTCATTACTGCATAAACAATGTGTTCATTGTGTTTGCTCACTAAATATTTGGATGGACCCTATTTACAGTACTGCTAGTTCTGGATTATATTTGGTACATAAATAAAATTGTATTCAAATACGTTACCCTCTATCCACTGTATTTTAAGTTTGCTTCAAAACATTCAGTAACCCTTCTGTGGAAATATATGAACATACATATATATATATATATATATAGTGTGCGACCACTCGTTTAGATGCAGGAGACATACTGATGCTGTGCTGGTTTCGGTCCTGTGATGTGAAAAAGTTGTGGAACTGTGACTACATCTTAAGAGATAAGGTTTTTGTATATATATATATATGATTTCCTCTCTGGTACGTCAGAGTTTTCTTGTGACCTAGACCAAGGGAAGTGGCTGAGTGGTATGTGGATGGACATGCACCTGCAAATGCTTCCTTTTACTTATTCAGTGATTTTCCAAACTTCCAAATGTGCAAAATAAAATGCAACTTTTGCTTTTGAATACTAAGTCAGTTTGAACTTGACAGACACTGGTTTATAACATTGTAAAAATATGGGGAGATTTTCTTCTGTGACAATATACAGGAAATAAACATGTAGAAATACTCATAGAGGTGATGGATATGTTGCACGTCACATAAAAATGCCACATTTTCCACACAGTGCCTTATTTTAATGTGGGAGCTTGGATACTCTGGATGCAACTGTGAATTTAGGACATAAACTATTGTTTAAAAAAGCACAGGAGTGTCTTCTGCAAGTGACCCATTTTCACGTTCCTCGGATGTGTCAATTCTGGAACGCGCAGACTGCTGGGGATTCAGCATTAATTTGTATCTGAATCAGCCGCTGTTGTGCTGTCAGTCACCCGAGCTGCGACGCGGGGAGTCGCTCCCAGTCGTTTGCCGAGTTTCCGATGGATCCATTTGTGCATAAGCCACCCCCACGCACACACACACACACACACACAACACACAAATACACACACACACACACACACACACACACCACCTCCCAGGCAAGGCATCCCTCACTACTTGTCATTGATAATAAATCAGCATTTCAGCTCTTGCTAGTGCAGCTGTGAATTTTAATGAATGTTTAAAACACCATTAAAGTGGGATACGGATGATAAGAACTATTCTCCCCGATCTCAGCAGAGGCTCAGTGCCGGGGGCTGCAATGGGTACTCGTCCCTCCGTTTATTGATGAAGACCCTGACCTGGGGTGTTTCCGGCTTGTTTGTTTTGGGTTTTTTTTTTTTTTGCATGGGGGGGGGGGGGGGTTTGGGAAGCAGTGTCCCCTTTTGCCTGTGCTCGAATTATATCTCTGAGAAACTGTCACAGCTGTCATATTGGTAGAACACTGAAAGCGATGAAGCCGCAGAGAAATGGTGTCAGCCTGGAAAACCGGCTGCGTCTCCTCGCTCACGCGGCTTCTCATCGAGCCTTCGGCTGCTGCTGGGTGACCGGACAGCCAGGTAAACGAATCAATGAGTAAAGTATCCGGAAGAGCTGAGTGTTCGCACTAAATGGGGTGAAACGCGCAGCATGAATATCCTGGCTGTCGATTGAATCGTTAGTTGTCCTTAGGTTTGGTTACAAGCCCCTGTTTCCTCTTTGTCTCCATTCAGCATTCAAACTGTCTTATAAAACTGAAACGTGTCTGATGTTTGAAAGTCACACACAAGTCAGACACAATCGGCTCAGATCCACCCTGAGGCCCCAACGTACAGAAAAAAACAGGAAAGTACATAACATCTGCAAAGCCATAACTGATCTCGTCGTCTTTAACTTAAAAACCCTGGCTAATGGCCGCTGTTCTTCTCTTCTTCACAGCGATACACTACAGCCCACAGATCACAAAGTCTTCTCTTGTCTGGCTATTGCTTTCATGTTCCTTGTTCACCTTGCTTCATCTCGTGTTCGCTCTCAGAGACACTAAGTAAAGAGGTTTGTCTACATTTCAAACGACGGTACACCCGATCTCCCGTTCCTCCAGTGGGGGTTATGCGGATTGGACGTCCGCTGCCTGCCAGCTGACTGTCTGCACCGAACTCGATACGTGCCAGGAACGATGGCAGTGTGAGGTCTGTTCCTGGGCCAGCAGGGCTTCTCAGACGTCAACAACACGGTCTTTCTTACATGCTGGCATCATGTGACTCACCAACAACTTCCTGCAGCGCCTTTCTGCCAGGCCCAAATGGAATTCTGGCGATCCGAACCATTCCCTTTTTTTTTTTTTAGTTCCCAGCTTGCTGAGAACTGTGCTGGTAATAGGCTGGCCCACGATATGTGAAAACACAGTGAAAACACTGTCGCCATTCAGAGGAGGAGGTCGGTTTTTAGAACTCCTGGTGCCAGATGTGTGCCGAAATGTTTCTCCGGAATCCTCACGTTGAATTAACCTTTGTGGTGAATAAGTGTCAGATGTTCCATGACAGTGTTGCATTCCAGCTAAAGCAGAACACTCTTTCCCTTGGACTCATGCAACCTGGTAACGTTTCCCAAATAGATGAAGAGAAAGAATGAGCTGATCCCCACGTCATCCATGGATGTACTCATTGGGATTACTGGTTGAGATCCAAAAATGAAGGGGACATCGCTAAAATCAGTGTCATTTTTATATCATTGACATAAACCATCCACGGACACAGGCAGGTATTCCAGGGGGTTGCTGCATGTCCTCTGCCAAGCAATGTGGAAAAATATTGCTTGATAGAGCACCTGCTTTGTATGTATGACTTCTTAGGATCAGTCCCCAGACTCTTCAATTTGATATACCCTTCATATTGCTGTATTTATTTGACACTTTAGTCTAATGGAACCATATAATTTCGTCATATACATGCAGTTATGAACTAGATACATTTCCTAAGTCTGTCTTTAAGTCAAATTTCAAAACAGATACATATGGTTCTTATTTATCGTCAGTTGATGATGTTTGTCTTAGTATATAGCATATATTTTAACTTTCTACGTGTATGAAATACTTAGGAAATACTTCCAAATACACTAAAACATCTTAAAAATAATAATACAGTACATAATAATAAAAATACAGTAATAACAAAAGTGACTACATACTGTACTCTGCCTCGATCTGAGGAGCTACACAATTTATTCATGAATGCCACACAAAGCAAAGTGTGTGTTTGTTATTACAAAGCATTCTACTTAACTTGTTTTTTAATGTATTAGGCTTTATGGCAGTGTGTTTGTAAGTACGAGACGCTCTATAGCCAGGGACTGCATGTGAGTAAATAATAGTATAAGATCCATGAACCTTAAGTGCATCATAATGCAGGTAGGGAGCGAATCAAAGGGCGCCCAAATGTCAGCCAAGGCCACTGATGTCTTGCTTATGTTTGTCACACTTGTTTACCTCCAAATCAAATGTGAAACTATTTGAAAAAGCCCCCATTAGTCGCTTCTCCCAAACACAAATGGGCTGATATGAATAATTTCTGCACCATCTGCGTGCAAAGTTAGACCGTCTCTCCGAGAGCTACTCTCCTCCTGCAAAGAAAACATCAATCCACCGCTATTCGTGTGCCGGGGGAAAAGTGTTTGGCACGGATACTCACTTTGTGATTCTGCCTTAACACTGCAATAGTTCTTTTCTTCAAGGGAGCATATCTTTTATTGATTATGATTTATTATTCATCATTTATAAAAAAAAGAAGAATACAGCAAAGATGTGAGGAAAAAAGAACTGTATCACACAATATAAAAGGGGACAATTTAGATCAGGATGGTACAATATAATTCTAGATTCTTAATTCTCTAAATTAAGGTGGGAAGATTATATTTTAATGTAGTATAATTCACTTGTCTTTGCTTGCAGCGTGTGGAGGCTGCTTTAGTTGGTTTTAACTGTAATTTATTCTAGATCAACAATTCTCTCCTCTCGTTGTAATTTTATTGATAAATCTGGAGTAGCTGCACCCAGAGCTGAAGGATGCATATTTTAGCAGCTGTTATGGCAGCAGAGACGAATCGCTTCTGGATGAACATAAAAACGCTGTCATTCAGCTGGGGACAAAATGTGATCTATGGCTACTTTTTGCTTAGCAGTGAAATGCTTTGGCTCCTTGCGGCAGTAGCACGAGCAGATCTGTGGAGCTGTGTGGGAGACGTGAAAACAGTGGCATGTCTGCTTTACACTACTCACATCTAAACCAGCAGTAATTCCAGGAACGTCTGGTAAACACTGAGTGATGATAAGGTCGTCTTCCTCCTTCTAGTACAGATGGTTCATCTTCTGTTCTTTATACAGGATTAATCTGGTGGTCTCTCTTCAGTTTTATTTTTACTTTCAAGCTCTTTAGAAATATCTCTTCCCAAAATTGCTGATGTGGGAACGAAATGGACTGTAGCTTCAGAAACCACTTACAAAGCATTATATTCTTGTCAGTTTGAGGATTGTTGCCTTGGTCAACATTAATAACAAGAAAGACTCTTCTTATTGCAGTGTGAAACCTTACCTTATAACCTGAGTACGTAAAAGAAACATTTGTATATAAGATGGTAAGTTTCCAGGTGCCAGATCTGTTACAATTAGATTAGGCAACTCAAAGAGGTAAAATGTTCTAAAAAAATTAACCATGGTTCAGCTACTTGACTGCAGGATTGTTTTACTGGGCAATAAAACTGTGTATAGCCATAAATGTATTAAACATTGTGTAACTGTGACCTAACTAGGAGTGGTGGTTCTGAGGCAAGGGATCTGTGCTAGCAATCGGAAGGTTGTCGGTTTGAATCCCACGAATGGAAGGAGCCACCACCAGAACATCTTTAAATTGCATCAGAGGACAGCAATGTGCTATTGCTATTCTAGTTTTACATACATCTCTGTGTTTTTTGAAGAATTTAAAAAGAAGAATGTATCATGTATGGTATTAGAGGAAGGATATCGAAAGCCACTCCTCCGGCATGTTACATTCATTTGAGTCAATGATTGCCGGGCATGGAATAAAACCTTAATGACCATCACACTGCTTTGATGCTTGACTTGCACATTAACAAAGCCCTTGAAAAGGGTGATTTCTTAATAGCGACAAATGTCCCTCGCCCTCCAACATGTAGCGGTACTGAAACAGAGCTCTGAAATCTCAGAAAATGATCAATAATGAGCTACCTGGCCTTGTAGGAAACCTAGATAAAGTGAGTGATCTCTCAGCACATTAAAATAGAGAGTATGACTTGTACCCTCCGTATTGACGAGTATTAGCTATGTGGCTTACGTCGTCTATCATTCTTGAGTCCACTGCATGTTGGTGAGACTCCGTCTAGCTTTAAATGTGCTGAATTTGCTGCTTTAGTACTCAGTTTACCCATCATAGACAGCCTGCGGCCTGCAGCTACAGCCAGGAGTGTCTGTTTGTCATTAAGCTTCATTCCCCAACCTATACGGCTTATTGAACTGCATAGATTTAAACCCGGGCTCCTTCACCGCAGTCTTTGATGGGTCTGGACCAACTTTTCCCATCCTGCCTTAAAAATGTTTTCAGAAATTTTCAAACATCAGCAATCTTAAATATTCTAAATGTCCACTTGTCCTCATAGTCCCTAACTACCAATTTAATTTAGACTTCCTATGAATTTCTACAGTGTATGAGTCTATAAACACATCCATATCACATTAGAATGCATTCATAAGGCTTTAAAATATAGGTATTAATATTTAGAAAAAGCCATAACACATCATAGCCACGTTTATTATGCACTATGACTGCCTTATGAAGCACTCATCTATAATGCACTATAGATGATTTAGGAAGGTATCAGTAATGGATTATAAGTGACAACTTTATAGCACTTTAAAGTGTTACTGAATTATCTTTGAAAGAAGCAGATTAAACAAGTTGTTATAATCAGGGCCAATCCATTCATGGTGTACTCCAGCCTAGAATATGCACCAAGTCCCCTCATAACCCCAACCAAGCAGTTGGAAGATGGATGGGTGTAATCAGGGTGTTATTTAGACATATCATGATGGAGGTCGTGTCTACCAGATGTATTGCGATGATCATAAGTTCAGTACAGCCATAAGCTCACAGCCAACATTTTACTATAAGGCTTTTACAGAAAAAAACAGAGTCCTGGATTTGGGGGATTTCTATTTAAACACCAGACTGGGGAATTTCCTTTTGTCTCACCACAGGGAGTAGTGGAAGACTGCTCCCAGTTGAGGATATTCAGGCAGGTGCATTGTACAGGAGAGCTTAGTACGTGAAGTGACATGTGACATGCAGCTAACAGTTAGCCTAGCATCATAGGAATTGGCCAGGTGGGACCTACAATCATCGCCCTGACAACCTTTAAGTTTAACCATGATTACATCATTAAACACCTCACTACATGGAAGTATTAATAAATACCAAGCTAATAAATATTATAAGAACCTTAAGGACTTGCTTCAGTCCTGTGAGCCTCGCTAGAAACATATCTGGGCTATTTGCCATGCCGCTTGGTGTGGAGCGTCTCTGTAAGCGATCCTGCCCCAAGGCTCATCCCATCTTCCTTTCATTAGGAAATTTTCCACTTTCTGTCGGAGGTCATGTGATTTTACGATTCCAACGTATCTAGTGTACATGAGGAGGAATTAACCGAAGGAATGTGTTTCATGGGAACTAATAAGCACTTGTCAATCAGCCATTTGTGGGCGATCAACCTGAGGCACGGTAAATGTTTGCACTTCGCTTTGCTTTTTAAATACTCGACCACATCCATTGCCATGGTAATTCTTACACTCAGTCAAAGACATAGACTGTGGGCCTTCAAACATTTGTAAGAAGCTGCAGAGCAGGTGAACGACCTCAGGATTTCTAGCTGCGTTTTTGTTTGTCCTTTCCAATGGGGATCTAGACTCTCCGGAATCTCGTCGTTTCTTACCTCTATGGCAAATGGAGGACTTTATGAAACTCCCACACTTCTTATGGTCAGACACATAAGTGGGTTGCTCTTGATCTTATTTATAACCCTGCACCACGAGTCTTCTTTTCTCACTGCATGTCCATTTTGCGTGTTTGCGCTGTTCGCTCACAATGGGATGCTTTAGTCTTGTTACTCATAGCAACAGCACTCTCAATTATAAGACTGTTTTTTTTTTTTTAGCGATCTGCAGTGTCTAGATAATACTATCTCAGCACAAGGTCCTTTTTTTGTTCTCTGGAGGGAAAGAGTAATAAAGGATAGGCAGAGAGGTGAAACCGCATTGAATTTGCGACACTGCGAGCGGAGCGGAGTGGAGACGCGCGATTGGCTGAACGCTGTTTGTTTGTGGTTCTGTGTGGTCTCAGGTGCACGTCGTTCCATTATGGCACAGATCTGCCACCCACGTCCATCGTGATCACCTTCCACAATGAGGCCCGACCCGCACTCCTGCGCACCATCCGGAGGTAAGGCTGTGGGCGCTGGGCTCCCGTACTGCGGAGGCCAGTCCTCTGAGTTTTGTCTGAAGTGCAAATGAGCCAGTGTTTGTTCCAGTGCTCCTCTGGCCCCTGGAACTCCACGTTTTCTCTAACAACATGTGCGTTAAACCCGAGTAGATTTGCATTTACATATATTTCATCGAGCAGATGCTTTTGTGCATCGCGGCACACAACTGAGGCAAATAGCACATTACACACATACATGCTGTCAGGGGGCTGGCTAGGCATAAGCCCAGCGAAGCTGAGTTTCCAGTGAATGCCCAGGCACAAGCGTCAGTAGTATAGAGCAAGACCTACGCAACAGTCAACTTCCGTCAGAGCAGTAAACTAATGAGGCATTTAGGTGGTGAGGAATGCAACATTAAAAACATTCACAGGAATAGATGGTTCTTGAGGCATTTTGTAAAGGTGGGGAGGGAATCTGATTATTGGATGTGGTTTGGCGGCTCATCCACCATTGGGGAATCACAGATGGGAAACGTCTGGAGAGAAGGAGACAACCACCAGGTCTTTTGATGTTTGCCTCGTACCTGCCCTCTTCCCTCTGTCCACCTTCACCGCCAGTTGACATCATGATTACCAGTAAATGTCAACATTCTCTGCTGCCCGAATGGCTGGATTCAAACACATATCCCTCCCCCCCTCCAAGATGGGGCAAAGCTCATTGAATACCTCCCCTGCCCCCAGATTATGATCTCGTGTATAGTCAGGTTTATGTGCTTTGTAAATCATGGTACCACTGCAGAGTATCATATGAAGGCTCCTGAATCGCTGTACATGCAGCCAGCCACTGACAAGTGCACTGATTTAATGAGCTCTGAAGGTTTTCAGAACCTACCGCTTGACAGGAAAAGATTCTGAGCAGACTGAAGCTCGGACCAGAGAAATCCTGTCTCTCCAAGTCAGGTCTTGCCAGATTCATTTCGAGATGCCTCGCCCAAATTGAACCACGCACCATTCCTGCCAGAAATACCTGTGCTGCTGCAGGAGACGGTCTCACGCCCGCAGGATCCCTCTAGACTAAGGAGAGTTGCATTCTCTGCAGTTTTTCTCCCCGTAACGTTTTTAGAGGGGTACAAATGCCTTCTTTTTTTCCTTCCACTTCGATCTTCTGGACATGCTCTGAAGTGAACTGTCTCTCCCCGTCTTCCTTCTGTCTGAATTTATTTTTAATGGATATGATTCTAATCCCTCTGTCATTCACGACGGTCACGAGGCACTCTGGGTAATCGCCCCCTGTAGCTCAGCAGTCCCAGGGGCCTGTCTCAGTAGGTGGGGTTTAATTAGCCTGCTGTTTTGTGGTTTCCACTGTGTTTGTGTCATAGCCTCTGCACAGTATGACTTGAATTATTTATACCCTCAACTTGTAGCCCATGGTGATGTAACTGAAGGGAGCAGGAGGGGAAAAAACAACATAGTAATCTTTTTGGGGTCTTGAGGTTTTGC
The DNA here is from genome assembly GCA_026784285.1 of Stomatorhinus walkeri. Taxonomy (NCBI): domain Eukaryota; kingdom Metazoa; phylum Chordata; class Actinopteri; order Osteoglossiformes; family Mormyridae; genus Stomatorhinus; species Stomatorhinus walkeri. The sequence continues at coordinate 6,448,981 of JAODUD010000039.1, read as the reverse complement.
TTGGTTGTCTCATTTGTTTTGAAAGCGGAGACTGAGACAGAGCTAGCATTTTCCTAGCCGCTGCTGTAAGCCAGGGAAACCTGCCTTATCCCCCCGTTGGCTGTCAAAAAGGCCATTTTCTGTCGTGACCACTGCATTTGTGTGGGCACCATGTGAACCAACACTGACCTGAAATGGATCTGAAATGTAGGCTGCTAGCCTGGCCTAGCTTTTGGTGTAGGCTGCTAGCCTAGTCTAGCTTTCGGTGTAGGCTGCTAGCCTAGCCTAGCTTTCGGTGTAGGCTGCAGGCCTAGCATAGCTTTTGGTGTAGACTGCAGGCGTAGCCTAACGTTTGGTGTAGGCTGCTAGCCTAGCATAGCTTTTGGTGTAGGCTGCTAGCCTAGCCTAGCTTTCGGTGTAGACTGCAGGCGTAGCCTAACGTTTGGTGTAGGCTGCTAGCCTAGCCTAGCTTTCGGTGTAGGCTGCAGGCCTAGCATAGCTTTTGGTGTAGACTGCAGGCGTAGCCTAACGTTTGGTGTAGGCTGCTAGCCTAGCCTAGCTTTCGGTGTAGGCTGCAGGCCTAGCATAGCTTTTGGTGTAGACTGCAGGCGTAGCCTAACGTTTGGTGTAGGCTGCTAGCCTAGCATAGCTTTTGGTGTAGGCTGCTAGCCTAGCCTAGCTTTCGGTATAGGCTGCAGGCCTAGCCTGTCTTTCGGTGTGTGTTCCTGCTGAAGCAGCCTATTACTGCAACTGAACCCTGTGTCAAGAGAACATTCTAGCGACCCACACAACGACATCTCTGGAAACCACGGAAGGAGGGCGGACAGGAATGACGGCGGTCTGGGCGGTGATGCTATGGATGAGCTCTCAGATTTCTTACCACCCCGGACAGCACGGTCATTACCCCAAAACTGCAACGTAGTGTTTTAGTAATCTCAGGTGCCCTAAAAAGAATCCCTAAGAGTCATAATGGTATGGAGGTTGGCTATAATTTAGAAGGAGTTCATAAGGATTTTATTAAACGAATAGGTTTAATATCCACCCTGCTTTCAATTCTCACTGGTGAAGATTAATTGTGTAAGTAGAAATCCTGCCTCGGAAGAGGGTATTGCCGTAATTATATAGTCTTCCCTCTGTTGTCCTGGGAGTACTAGAATTGTTCGGTCCTACCATGAACCTCTTCCTCGCAGTTGTTCCAGACCAAAGAAATACAGCAGTGTTTCCCAATCCGGACCTTGGGGATCCACAGACCTCCAGGAGCTGGGAAGGAGGAAAAATGTGGACTGTCTGGCAGGGAGCTGGGAGGGAGCAAAAATGTGGACTGTCTGACAGGGGGCTGGGAGGGAGTAGAAATGTGGACTGTCTGGCAGGGAGCTCGGAGGGAGCAAAATTGTGGACTGTTTGGCAGGGAGCTCGGAGGGAGCAAAAATGTAAACTGGCTGTGGGTCCACGAGGACGAGACTGGGAAACACTAAAATGCAGGAATGCACCTGGAAACCAAAACAGGGCATTCAGTCAAAGGCATGTAATTAGCGCAGAGGTTCAAAGTTGCAACACACAAAGCTCATAAACATTTCATGACATCAATATAATGACCTTGTTGACGCAGCAAGAAAGATTGTGAAGATCTGAATTGGCTTGAGATAATCCAAGGTTTGTCTCTGATTAAGGGGTCTTCATGGAGTTAGTAGTCATTAATAATTAGATGGCTGTACAACCTGAATAGTGACAATGATAAGAGTATTTACTGATTCATATATGATGAGAGGAATAGGTGGCGAGGGTGTGCTCTTTTTGCTGGGGCGTCACAGTGATTGTAAGGAGATCCTCCATACCATGCCGTGGTCTACAGGAAGGAATTGTCTGACAGTAAAGAATAAAGGCATTCTATCAAGGTGTTTAGTAAAGGTGTATGGATGTTGAATGGATGGCATGTTAGAATGTAGGCAGGTAAAATGAGGAGCTAGCGGGCAGACTGATGAATGCCTCTTTCCTGGACAGCGATGGAAAAGCAGAATTGTTGGCCTGACAGACATTCAATTATTTACCTCTGTGGGTTTGTCGGTTTCTGGGGGAGAGTTTCGTGCATGCGTGAATGTGAAAAAAACTATGAAAGTCAGAAACGTGGCTCAGCCTTACAGAGCTTCGACGCCTCAGCTTGCCAGTGATCTCTCTGTGGGGGAGACTTTTGCTCTAGGGCAGTCTCGTGGGTAAAGTACTGTAGGCGGAGTGTGTGAGCAGGAGTGGATTGGCTCAAGCTTTTATTCAGTCAAGGGTCAGGGGAAGACCCACACCCATTTTCTATGCACATTTCTACACGCTTAGAAATGTATCACGTTTAAACCTGACGTCAATAATGGAGCAAGAGTTTTGCTCAAATGTTCACTATTTGAAAATTGCAGCATTAATGCACTGGATTATGCAGGATGAATGGATGGATAGATGAATGGATGGATGGATTAATAAAAAAAATTCTAAAATATCTAAATTTGTTTTTTGTGTTCTTAAGTTACATGTCTTTCTTCCATCCATTCATCTTCCGCAGTTAATCCAGTACAAGGTCATGTGACCTTCATCCAGCAAGGCAAAATCACACACAGAGCTTCAGTGTGGTTGTTTCAGCTACCTTAAAGGAACTGAAGAGTGGCATGTTTCTGTCCTCTCTGTGATCCCAGCGTGCTGAACCGCACCCCTGTGCACCTGATCCACGAGATCATCCTGGTGGACGATTTCAGCGAGGACCGTAAGTAGCACGTGTGCTGAATGCAAGGTGGGGGACTGAAGAACTTTCTTCCTCAAAGCCATTTCCATCATCTAAATCTGGACTGCAGTGTTACTTGTCTGATGATATTTGTGTAATGTCCAAGCGTTATTTACTCATTGTACTTTTGGACATCTGTCGTCTATTTATAAGCAGTTATTTTTATTCTGTGAGCTGTTCTTTGTGGGTGTGGCTAAACGAGTACCATTGCAATGCACACGGGAAATGCGACGTTGTGAAAGTTGACTTCTGATTGGCTTTTCCCTGCCACCTTTGTGCCTCTTCCAGCCAATGACTGCCTTCTCCTCACCAAGCTGCCCATGGTCAAGTGTCTTCGGAACAACCAGCGAGAAGGTGCGTGTTCTGAGATTTCGTGTTTTCCGTTGACTGCATTGGAAGGTGTCACAGTGTAGGCAGAGACGCAGAACGTCAATGAATTTTTGCTGTAGATTTGGCTGTGTGGAAGTGGTGCTTCACCATTCTGAATGCTGCTTCCAGTAACGAAGCAGCTACTTGACACTGTCCGTTTTCAGTATAACTAGCTGGCCCTTGTTACCACGCCACTAGGGCTTCTGATGATAGAGCACGGCTCACTTTCATCATACGCCTACTCTCGTCACCTGACCTTGATGGCTTTCATCGATCTATATATCTTCTAGGTTATGGTTCAGTCCAGGATCATGGGGACACGAAGCCTGTGACGCTGGAAGGAATGCTAGTCTATTGCAGGGCACACACACAATATGCAATTTATAGACGTCAGGTCCCCTAGCTGCGTCTGTTTGGAGTGAGGGAGGAAAAGCAGAGAATATGAAGGAACCCCATACCACACACACAGAGTAGAAGGGGGATCCAAACCCCTAACCCTGGATGTATGAAGCAGCAGGGCTATGCACCGATTCACCATGCTGCCTGATGCTATATAATGTTCAGTGACCCTGTATGGAAGGAGTGGATGGAAGAGGGATAGACTGAGGAAATGGAAGACGGAGATCAACAAAAGCCAGAGTGAAAGGGCTCTGGCAGGCCTGAGCTGTGCTCGTTAGGGCTGTATGGCGTCCGTCCTGCGAGGTGCTGGTACCGCGTTAAGCAGCTCTGTGATGCTGGCCGTTGGGGAAATGCGACTGAAGCGAATGCGACTGGATTCAGACGCTGCTAAGAAGGGATTTTTACATGCCCCATGAGCAGCAAGGCCTGTGCTCCTCGCTGCATTGTGGAGAACCGCTGCAGTCATGTGCTCGACTCTCTTTCTCTCCATTCATCTTATCATTTGCACTCTGATAAAAATAAATCTTTTAACGGCTATCTGACTGAAGAGGATAATACTGCGTAACACTCTAACTCCTGGTCTAGGCAGTAATCAGGATAAATCTGGTGAAGAAAAAGGGAAAAATGAACATTTCATCCATCCATCCATCCATCCATCGTCCAGATGCTTATCCTGCTTATTGAGATAAGCAGTTAGAAGGTGGATGGATGGATGATGAAGGTTGCATCGACCTGCCTCGCTCTGCATGCACTGCTGCTCCCACTGTCTGGAGCTGACTTTGGATCAGTGTGTTTAATACGCAGCCTGACACCTGTACAGTCTAATAAAGATCCGTTTGAGAAGCCCTGCTTCACCTCCGCAGGTCACCTGCAGCGTTCATCGCCGGACCCCCCCCCCCCCACACCTCTCACCCACACATCCACCCCTTTCCTGCCCGATTTAAATGTCTCCAGCCATAACCGGCTCTTCATCCTCCCTGTCTCCCAGCATCTGTCAGGCTCCACCCCGACCCCCCCCCCCCCACGCTTCGACGTCACTGTGCGAATCATCTGCTGTCTGAAATGGCTGCTGTGTGCTGATTGGACCAAAGGCATCGCTCACAGGCAGCGGCGTTTCCCAATGAACCCTGACGCAGTCTGTGGTCGAGCGGAATGCCTTAAACAGCCAGACCACCCCAGAGGACAAGTCATTGGAGGGGAATTTTTTGTTTGTTTGTTTTGGCTAACTGACAGGCGCCTCTGCTGGATGCAGACGGTACAGCTGATAATTAATTAGACTTCCAAGGTTGCCAGTTCAGGCCACAGTCGTATACCAGAAAAAGTGCCACATCTTCCATGTACATAGTCCTGCCGGCTGCCATTTAACGCACGGGTACGTTTTTCAGGAGAGTCATTACTCAACATCCTTGACCACCAGTCTATGGGCTTCAACTAATGGTCACCCACAGTCAGCGTTAGTGTCACACCACCCATATGCAGTAACACTGCATACATGAAACACGGTGACATGAAATATCATTCCCCAGGATCACGCTGTTGCATCCAATCAACCATCCATCCATCCATCCATTTTCTGTAACTGCTGGTCTTAGTCAATGTTGCAGGGGATCTGGAGCCTAATCCTGGAGGCGAGAGGTGCAAGGCAGGGACTAACCCAGGATGGGATGCCATCCTATCGCATACATACATGCATACATAAAATGCATAGACAGATCGCACAAGTATAAAAGAAAAAATGACACGCGACAGCATTAGCACGTGACGTAAACGTAAATGATGCTGCAATGCTTAGGATCCAGGCAATGATAGAATGATGGAAGCTACAGAGTAGCACATAAATAATACAGTATAAAAAAAATCAATAGTGTAAACTTAGTATGTTTCATCCTTAACCACGATGGAGCCACAGATCTGGAGCTCTTGGCTCACTGCTCTTGTTTCGTTTAATTCTTGTCTAAAATGGTTCAGTGGTCTTCAAGAAATATCGCAACCTAAACATGTTATCCGGCGTAAGTGATTAAATCAAAATAATAATAATGGTCATATATCGTGTGCTTTACATAAATGTGTGACCTAAGTGTAAAGAAACGATCTGTCACTGTAATCAAAACTAACGAGCCTCGTCTCGTTTCGTCTGGGAAGACAGGGTACCTCGGTACAGCCAGAAATGACTCATTAGTCCTAAATCAGGACCAGTAGCAAGAATCACTACCCTTGCTGTTTGATTGTGTCGTAGAGTGTTATTTTTAACTATGGGTGTGTCTTCACTAGCAAAAATGTGTCGTGACTCCTCTTCTGATAGGATCACAGGCTGTGACTCCCCAAATTCCTCACTGAAAAAAACTGAGGAATTTAAAGTCATCTTTTTTTGCACAGAAAGGAGCATGTTCAGTTCTGCGTTCTAGTCGCTATTAACCGGAGGTGGATGTCATTATCACTGAGCCCCCCACCCCCCCCCCAC
>JAODUD010000039.1:6400703-6417756 GCA_026784285.1 Stomatorhinus walkeri | reverse complement strand
GGTAATGATCTGAGATCACAGGACTCAGAGGCACAATAGAGACATGTTCCACTAGGATGCCGTGACTAATAATCAGACCCAGAAATCTGGGTGGTACGTGCTCAAAAAACACACACATAAAATATCGCATTAGAGCATATGCACATTAAAAGACACAAAAAAATTAACAAGGGTTTTGTCTGTTCTCCAAAAAGTTACTGATATCTGGTTGGATGGCTAGATGAACATCGTTTCAGTTCCCAAACCTCTCTTCAAGGGCACCTCAGCCATTCCATGTGGTCATTAAATTCCACCACCTGATCAGTTAATTAATTAACCTAATTAGTTAACTAATTCGGCGATGCATTGATTACCCAAACAAGGTGGGGTAGTGGCTGAGCCAAAGAAAATACACTGGTCTTTCGGATGGCTGCTGCAAATACTGGGGTGGTTGCAGAAAAGGTTTTGAAATGACTAAGCTTGCACACTTTCGCAGACATAGTTTTACACAACATGAAGGTCATTTAGACATTTGATTGTTTAAGAATTTTGCACAGTACTACATCTTTAAACTGGCTTCTTTGACGTCACTGATGCCTGGAGATAGCGGTACACCGTTTAGGATTGTTCAGATTAACAGAATTGTTTCACAGTGCGTTGCTACCATACAGATTCATCTAAACAAAATTAATTTTAATGAAGTACATGACGGATGCAGCGTGTTTGACGGCTCAAATAGTGTTAAGGTTTTTTGGGGGGTGGGATAACAAGCAAGACGATGGGCATCGCGTCACGTGACCTGAACAGTCAAACACGCTGAACTGATGTTTCGGTGAAACCTAATGAACAGTGAGCCTGGCTGGACCGGACTGACAGTCACTCAGAGCCTCTCTGGCACTCCGACCTCTCATGATACTGCAGTCATTCTTGTAGGACGATGACACTATGCGAGTAGCTTCTGTTCGTTATGGAGACGCTCCGGCTGCGTTTCAGTCGTTAATGTGTTGCATTGCAAAATTACCAACCCGGGTCAGAAGATGGATGGGTTCAATGAAGAATATTCATAAATGATACACTATGACGTCTGATCTGTTGCTGTATTGAGGGGATTGTTTCCAGGTATGTAGGTGGTTTAACCATCAAGCAAACATAAAAACGATCGAGTTTTATCCAGCTTATTTGATAGCCATTGTTGCGCCACTGCACTGTCAATTTACGTTTACCGTTGTAGCTGTTTACTGGCGTTTATATTGCATCTTTTTGTAATCCATTTTATAATGTCAATGACATAATATCTGCAGTTGGCGAATGTTGGGCTGATTAGGAACGTTCAACCCATCTAAGGATCCGTAGTACGTTTTTCTCTGGCCTTCTTGTAATTGTAGTTTTAATAAAACTATCTTCCTCGTTTTTTCATGTAAAATGTTAGTCGTGGACTACATCTCCCAAAATTAATTTTGCGCATTGACTAGCGGTTTGTGGCACTGACGTCATATTGTAGCGACGTGGTTTGGGTATGGAAGAAAATAATTAACCGGATGTTTTTATAGCCAACATAAATTACATTTATATTAGTATAGGTTAGTAAGACAGAGTGTTGTGCTGGTTTCAATACATGGGTCGAAAATATTTATTTGGAGCCAAGATGAAACCTCGAAGTAAGTATCTAAATAGCTAGCTAAGTAGTTATTTGTGTTACTAAGTGTTTTTTTGGTGTGAATGAAACGTCAGTGCAGCGATGTCAGTTAAGCCCATGCTGGGATTTATGTATTGCATTTCATCATTAAAATCCTACCAGATGTTATATGTTAATAGGTAGTGCCTCGGAATTTGTTTTAACAAAAAACATTTGTTTTATGCAGTCCCGAAAATCGGAAATTTTGTTGTCTTACCAGAGACTCGATTGACTTATGTTTACCAGACCTTTTTACCCAGATTTTAATATATACACGGGGTTGCCAACTCTCATGCATCTGGTGCGACACTCAAGCTTTCAGACTATCACGGTCACACAAGAAATCTTACGGCAAATAAATATTATCCCATTATAAACCTAAAATTATCTACATCAAATCCGTTTTTTTGCAAACCCTATTCGCATAAATAAAATTATTACATGCATGTAATTGTGTATGCAGACTTGTCTCGAATTGAAAATCTTACTCCAGCCAGGTGACCAAAGTTGGCAGCCCCGAATACGGTAAAATGTTACTTATCAATGTGGCAAAGGGTAAAGTTAGGTCATACTTAGTTTTGGTGTTTGGTCTTTGAATCAACTGATGCCCTTTCTCCACACAGCCTTTCCATGTTTACCCGGTACTTGAATACTGTGGGACTGAATTTCACCCCCACGTCCAGCTTCCTTGGCCACTGGAGAACGCTGTGCTCCCCTACTCTTTCTGGGTGGATGTGTCGACCCCCCTGGCCTAACTCCAGAAACTACCTGTCTGTAAACATTAGACCCCCGGATGTTTGCCTGCGTGCCGGCTGGAGACAGACGCCTCTCAGCAGTTGTTCTCACAAGTCTTTCCAGCTGTCCCGTGCACACATGGATCAGGCCGACAAAGAGCCTCCGCTGAAGCGCATGAGGAGCGCAGATAGGAGGAGTGCCAGTCCTATGCGGCAGACCGGAGCCTGCTGGTTGCCTTCTCCCCCGATACGTAGCGCTGCTGCCGTCGGCCAAGACTGTGCGAATCAACCTTCTCTGGAATGTACCTGGACTAAAACTCGCGAAACTGTTCAGACAGAAGGTGCTGCACATCGTTCATGTTTGGCTACAGTTTATCTAGCATTCTCCTAATGGGAGATTTAAAAGAGAAACGTAAAAGCAGGATTAATAGGACGTTGAAAATCACTGGACTTTCTGGCTGTTTATATCGCATTTGAAAGTTAAACACTCTTCTGCCTTTTTTTTTTCCCTAAATAGCGATAAAGAGACAGTGGGAAGACTTTTCTTACCACTACAGCCACACATCCTCTTCTCAAGCTGGTCCAGATCCACCCTTTGACTTTTCCGTGATGTCCTACAACATCCTGTCTCAGGATCTCCTGCAGGACAACGCCTACCTGTACCGGCACTGCCGGCTGCCTGTGCTGGACTGGAGCCATCGGCTGCCCAGTCTCATGAGGGAGCTGGAGCAGTACAGTGCAGATGTAAGTGAAAGGAAACGATGCTTCATTTGCCATTTGCACAAGTACGCTGTCCGATATCCCATCATGCTCTCCTCTGAGAGCAACATACTCGTATGCACAGTTGCAGGAGAAGCTTGGGGTTTGAGTGATGGGTGAAGCCATTTCTCCAAGGTGAGGCCTTGCTCAGGCACATACTCTACCCCCCCCCTGAAAAAACCAGCTTTAAACATAGTGCTTGTTTCAGCTGGCTATTGTACTGTTTTGTAGTTATGCAGATATTTTTACTTTTTATTACTTCATCTAGGCAGTTGTATTCTTTTAAGGGCACAAGAGCAATTCCTTTACAAGCAATTGCATATGCTTGCAGTCTTCTGATCGAAAGTCTAGCTCCTCAGCTACATTAACCGTTACACACTCCCACAATAATCATGTTACTCTGAGAAGTCACCTGACATGTGCCTTTGGGGTCCATTCGACCCCAGGGTAGGTGTGAGAGATGCAGTGCCAGTGGATGATGTCCTGTTAGATGCCTGGTTTGGTTCACCATTGTCCCTGGAGCTTGTCTCTTTTCTGTCATTACTGTTTCTCTCCGTTTGTAATTGATGGTCACACAGTGAGCCCGCACTGCCCGCTCATCTGCATTCCACCGAGAACCTAATGCAGTGTTTCCCAAACTGGCCTTCAGGGACCCGCAGACAGTCCACGTTTTTGCTCCCTCCAGCTCCCTGTAGGGTTGTCTGGCAGTGAGCTGGAGGGGGAGCGTAAAAGTGGACTTTCCGTGGGCCGCCACCGGCCATGTAGGGAAACACTGCCCTAACACGACCGTGACCTGAACACCGGGTGCCTTGTGCCCCATTTACAGCTCAGTTTTGCCAACCTTTGTCTCCATAGATATTGTGTCTCCAAGAAGTGCAAGAGGACCACTACCTAAAACAGATCAAACCCAGACTAGACTCTTTAGGTACTGATGTTTGTATGTTGTTATATTAAATATTTTTTCCCTCCATGCGTCCATTGCATGAGAAACATTTTTACAAATAGACATTTTCCCCGTCATGTCGTTGCTTTGCAAGTGTTCGTCTTCAGTCATAAAGGAAATAAACATCGTTAATGAGGATCTGAGAGCAGCTTAAGATTCTGCCTGCAGTCTAGCAGAATGACAGCATTTTTTATTAGCTGTTTGCTTCAGTGCTTTGAAAAAGTAGTGCTTTTTTTTCTTCCCAGTAGAGGGCGCTCTAGGACTAACTCTCGCTTGGAAATCAAAAAATACACCTTTGTTGTTCTGCGTGGTCTTGCATGCCTGATTGTCAAAATCCACACAGGTTACCACTCTGAGTACAAGCGACGCACTGGCCGCAAGCCCGATGGCTGTGCGGTCTGCTTCAAGCGGGACCGCTTCTCACTGGTGTCCTGCCACCCCGTGGAGTTCTATCGGCACGACGTCCCCCTGCTGGATCGCGACAACGTGGGCCTGGTCCTGCTCCTGAGGCCCTCCGGTCTCGCTCCCTCCTCGGCACGCGGGCTCTGCGTGGCCAACACCCACCTGCTCTACAACCCCCGACGCGGAGATATCAAGCTGGCTCAGCTAGCCCTGCTTCTGGCTGAGATCAGCCGCGTGTCCCGGGTGCCGGAGGCCGGCGATGACGCACCGTGTCCCGTCATCCTCTGCGGGGACTTCAACTCTGTGCCCTGGTCCCCCCTGTACACCTTCATTCGGGACAGCAGGCTGGAGTACGGGGGCATCCCCATCGGCAAGGTGAGAGTCCGGGGCCCTCCGGGGAGAGGATGGCACCGCTGGTGCGCAGACTGTCGCCCCCCCCCCAACTGTCCTTGAACTGCAGTTGCAGCAACGAACCCACAAACCCCCTGCCAGGTGACATCAACGTTCCTTCCGCGTGGATGAACATTCTGCTGGACCTGAAGCCCTTTTGCATGTCGTTTCCCTATCCAGGTCCTCAGGAGGTATTAAAGATGAAGTCCCTCAGTGTCTCCACGGTGTCCGTACATCACTGCCTTTATCTTCGATAAAATTAGGAACTGGGATTCTAGAACTACTAATATTTATTGTGTTTGATTCCAATCTTATTGCATATAAATCTAGAGGTTTGAAGTTGCACACCAAAGTACATTTTAAGCTTGTTTTTGTTAAACTTTTGAAAATGAATTTGGATGTAGGCGGACATTTGTCCACATTTGATGTGCGACAGTATCTTAGTATTCCAGTTTTTGCACAAAAATAGAGTAACAGTGTGGGCCCTGGAGAGATTCACTGGCTGAAGGGATGTAAATGAAACCTTTCTATGCAGCATGGGCTCCATAGGTGCACTGCTTATAAAGTAGCTCCACCCGAGTTCATGATATGAGTGCCAGAGCATTCTGAGTCCTGTTGGACAGATGGAGCAGCAGCTCATATAACTTGGAAGATATTAAGATGCCTGGGGTGTTTCTCTTTGGGGGGCAGGTGTCCGGTCAGGAGCAGAGCCCAAGAGGACAGCGGATACTGACCCCCCCCATCTGGCCCCCGAGTCTTGGAATCAACCAGCGTTGCCAGTATGAGATCACGTCCTGCAGGACTGCAGGTGATCTGCTGCTCTCTCGTCGTCAGAGGGGCTCGCCGTTAGCTTCAGAGCCCAAAGGTGGTACTGTTCCACTTGGGGACCTGGTACCGGGTTCTGAGGGGGAAAACACCATCCGACACTCACCTGAATCGTGTGGCTTTAGTGGGATGAAGAGTGTAACTGTAAATCTACAGCACAGGGTCGCCTTTGAAGCCTTACTTCCATCTTCACATCCCTGTTTTCTGCAAGTGCTTCACGGGCTGTCTTGGTACCTTACCGGTCTCTGGTTTCCATTCAGGTGCTGGAGGCGACATGTCCAGCCTGGACGTGAGGGACCACAAGGAAGACGTCCCTGAGATCTTGCATCGGTAAGCTGTGGGGTGGTGGGGGCTCACGCTACTGACAGTCACCAGCCAGTGTGAGAAGCTGGTGTTGTGCAGATGATGCCCATTGGACGAGATTGTCCTATCAAATTAAAGTAGGCAGTGATTGACAGTACCTGGTTCATCCCACCTGCTTTCCAGCCTCCCATTGCTATTTGAGGGGACGCTAACTAGCCATTAGGCATCAGTGTCCTCTGTGACCCTGAGGGGGCAGGGTTAGACCCCCATGGTCGAAACCCCCGAGCGTGTCCTAGCAGCAGTGTTGACCAGCTTGGGTAGAGGCACTCTCCCTGTACCCCACCCCAGCACGCCCCTCCCGCTTTCACCTCAGTGCCTTTGAGGTGCTTAAAGGGATGCAGGTCTTGTTATTTATTAGTGAGAAGCACGAAGGCCCAGAATTGCTAATGGACCTGGCTGAGTAGCTGGTTGGGGAATCAGAGTCTGTTTATTGGTGTAATGTGAGGCTGTAATCTGCCCTTCGCTCAACAGGGGGCGCCTGCCCAGGATAGAGCATGGGTTGCAGCTCACCTCTGCCTACTCGCACTACCTGGAGGACGGCAGGCGGCCGGAGATAACCACCTGCCACTCCAGGACTGCTATCACCGTGGACTATATCTTCTATTCTGCAGCTCAGGGAGACGTCTACATGCAGCCGGGTACGGTGGGGTCGCACATGTGTTAGCGTAGCATAGTAGCTGTGACTACAATATGAAATGTAGCATGCACAGGCCTCAGTCACCCTCTCGTTCCTGGATAGTGAGTTGGAGACACGTGCTGTAATGCTTCACCTACCAATGATTTTCCTTACCCAGAATGCAGCAGGACCTCCAAACACGGGCTGCACTTACTGGGCAGGTTGGCTCTCTTGGGAGAGATGGACCTGTGGACGGCCAACGGACTCCCCAACGAGCATAATTCCTCGGACCATCTGCCGCTGCTGGTACGCTTCCGCCTGTGTTTCTGATAGATGCCCAGCGCCCCCTGGAGGGATGGTGTCAAACTACCAGGGACTCGCGCCGCAGATTTTTCTTTTAAACTGGAATTCAGGTATGCTGAAGAATTCACTTTGAATAAACTTTCTTGAAGAAATATGCCTTTTTTAAAATTACATAGGAGTTACAAGATTCAAACATTGCATATAAATCTGGAGGTTTGAAGTTGCACACCAAATAATTTGGACCAGGCAGTTGACATTCTGATCCCGTGGAGCTTTTGGACTTAATGGGAACCTGTCATCTAGGTTTTTAACGATGTTCATGTAATCAGTTCTGCATTGCGGAGTATGTGCACATTACCTGCGTGTAGATTTTAAAGGAGTCTGTTCTTGGTGGAGTCTGTTCTTTTAAAAAACTACATAAAAAAATGTAATTGTGAAAGTTTTGCAAAGTTGGGGACGAATGTAGGAGCATCAGTAGTTAAGATTCAGTGTGCTGGGTCATGGCTCTGGCTCTTAGTACATCCACATCTGACCTAAATTCCCCTCCTCTTAGCCCATCACTGCAACAGCTCTGACCCCTTTTATTCTGCGTTCATCCCACCCATGCTGTCACTCGCTGTTATGAACCTGTCACCTTAAGCCTGGGCTGTTCTCCTTTTAAAGAACGCCTGCATACCCGCAGAGTGCTCACCACCAGCAGTTTCCCCACAGCCTGGCCTTGGTGTAAATTATGTTCCTGGCTTTTGAGGGTCAGGCTACCAAACGCTTCCTTTCTTCCCATTTCCAGATTCAGTACTCGGATTGCACACCTACGTTTTGTCAATGTTTCAGCTGTTGTGTAAGGTGATACTATCGGAACATGTTCTGATACTGACTTAATGTACGAATGCAGACATTTATGGGTCATTTCTTATTGTTAGAAAAAGCCACCTTTTAAAGGGCCCCTCGTTCATTTTACACTAAGACCTGCTCAACATGATCATTACCTGATGCTTCTTATCGGTGATCTCAGTGTGACATAAGCTCTCAGTATATCCACATTCGACCTAATTCTCCTCTTAGCCCTTCTTAGAGGTACACTGAGCAATGTCTTAAAGGGCTTTTGTTGTTAAAAAATAAAAAAAAACACAATCTCTGTGGACCTGCTCTCTTGAATCACACGTTTCCTAGCTTAGCCCCACGCTCAAGCTTGAGTAGAAGAAACGCTCAGAAGCTCAGAGGAAGTATTCCGGTAGCTATTTAGTGTGGAGTGTACCGGAAATGTAAAACAACATGTTATACTGATGCTGGGCTCGCACAGCTGAGTGATAAAGCCGATTGACTGTATCCATATGTCGTCTAAAATGTATTACTCCTGGGGGAGAAGAGGCTTCCTCGCTTACGGGATTCGGCCTAGGTTTCCCAGAATTCCTGTCTAGACGAGAAACAGATTAGTGCACTAATCTGCACTCATACTCTTTCTGTGTGCCACTTCTAGTCACCGCAAGCAGATTAGCAGGCGAGCACTATTACAGCTGACCACGCTGACGACGCCATCGATCCGCCTTCAGGCATCGGGGTGTGTGTGTGTGTAAGACGTGTAAAGATGTATGACGGCAGAAATGAATTCCTGTCACATCATATCGGTCATCATGTCGTTTTAGCTTATTAACCATGCGAAAAATACATACTTAAAAATGTAATTTGTTTTATTAAAACATGCCACAGTCAGTAAAAACAAGAACCAAAATTGTCATAATACAAAATCCATCAGTCACAATATATAAAATAAATGGACTTGATCTGAAATTCTGGTTTGGCTCTGTTCATGGTAATGGTGGAGGACAGGCTCGAAGCAGTATGAAAGGGCTACATCACACTGATATCTCACGCTCAGCATTCCATGCCCTACATAAAAATAAACACCCGGGACGAGATCTCACAGCTCTGAAGAGAGCCCAGATTGACCCCGCCCCCAGCCCGAAATTTGACTTGCATTTAATTACAGGCTTGATAAAAGTTCTTAAAAGTGGAGAGTAATATTATGAGATCTGATCATGCTTTAAAAAAAAAAAATAAACGGTACCGTAGCCCGACCTACGCTGTCAAATGCCACGTCAGCACAAAGCTCAAAGATAATGGAGAAGGTCACCCAGCGACCGTATCCGTGCAAATCCCACACTGTCACTGAAGGATGACTGAAGCTACTACTCAGCCTGAGGCCCGAAACTCACACTGGGAAAACGTTTAAAGGTAC
Organism: Stomatorhinus walkeri; assembly: GCA_026784285.1. Lineage (NCBI taxonomy): Eukaryota > Metazoa > Chordata > Actinopteri > Osteoglossiformes > Mormyridae > Stomatorhinus > Stomatorhinus walkeri. Next base: position 6,408,531 of record JAODUD010000039.1, on the reverse strand, counting down.
AAAAATCAGCTAACACTGCACCCTGTAACACATACCCAACCACTGAAGACGCACTGGAGGTCATCTTCAATACACCTACCCTACACCAAACAGTTTGCGCTAACAGCAAAGTCGGGCTCACTTGAGTCCGCTCCACTGTACCCCTCGGGAAAACATGACAGCTTCCTCCTGAATGAGGGTGCAGCGTTTCAACGACGGCCAGGATGTTCCCGTAAAATGGAGACGTGAAGCTGAGCCGGCATAAGCTCAACTGCCTCTGAACTGGCATCTAATATCTTTCGTTGAGCTGATGGTCATTTAAAAACCACTATTACACCATTAAAAATATTCTTTGAAGAAAATAAAGTCTTCAGGCATGTGCTTGGACCACATAGTTTCACCGGCTGATTTTTCAAAGTTAAAAAAGATTTCCTTAAAACAGATGGTCAATCCTCTCTTCCTGGAGGCTTTGTGACTAATACGCTTACATGTCAGAAATCACACTCGCACAATAAGGAAGACGCCGTCAGCGGGAGAGAGCGCTACCGGGGATCTCGTGTGGTTGCAACAGGATATTCAAGGGACCTGATCGACTTGAACAGCGTATTCGCCTGCGGGACGTATTATGCTACACATTCGGAAACATCCGACAACAAAGCTTTAGAGTCAGTTTGTGTATCGCGGTCCGACCTGCCTGCCAGTTACCCAGAAGCCTCTACTCCAGCTGCTGCTTACGCTCTTGCCCTTCTCGATGGCCCTTGCAGGAATTACATTCCAGAGCATCTCCCCTGGAAAGTTGTCTTTACTGGTCAAATGAATGCAATGAAAAACACCTTTGCTGTGCAGCCTTCCGAGAATACCCCTCTCGTTTTGCCCGAAACTGCAAAATATATATAAATGCCCATGTCCTGGTTCAGACATATCTCAAACGCTGAGCCTCAGCCAAGACTTGAGAGAGAGAGACGATTCTCGACCAGAGTGGACGGCGTCAGGATTCTCCAAAACGTCATTTTCCTGCACAGCCATCACACTCGAGCTGCCCCAGAAGACCCCGGCTGCCCCAGACCTCATGCTGCCGGGCACCTGTCACCTGCACTGCAAGGCGTGAAAACGCGCAGTTTAACACTGCAGTTAAACGCAGCTGCCCGGCATGAACGCCACAACACTGGGCATGAGATCGCCAGGCCTTAGTGCCTGAGGGTTTTATGCAACTTCTGAGCAACTAATGTGGGTCAAAACAGCACAAAGTACCCCCCCCCCCCCAGAGCCCTTGAGACAAACAGCTGCCAGATGCCAGAACTGCTACAAACCACTCAGGACGGTTGACCTAAAGACCATAAAAAGAGCCTTTGTTTTAATGCCACCCATCTTTGCTCTATAAGGTTTTCCAGCACTTCAGCAAACCTCGTAAGTAAAACCAGAATCATCCACAGACAATACATTGAAACTGAGCTCACCAGTTCACAGAACGTTCAAATTAATACCTCTGTTAACACTAATCATGTTGTAGGACTTCTAACCCTATTCCAGATTCCAGGAATTACCCATTCCAGGACAACTGCACTTTGTGCAGTGGAGGGTTACTGAATTCCAGTGGAAAACACACGGCACACTGCCACTGAGATTTACGCAAGCCATCTGCTGGACGTATTAAATTCACATTTCTTTTGCGGTGGAAAATACTGTTGCTGCTGACCCAATTGACCTAATACTTCACAACAGAGCTGGGGGGGCGGGGGGATGCCGCGATCTACTCCTTTTCCCAGACCGGTTGTAATCTGTCTATCCACGAGGGATGACACGGATGAAAAGACCATTCCATCAGACCCCAAGGCAGGAAACATTCAGCAGTAATGAGCATGTCACTCACTCCTTTACCCCCCCCCCCCCCTAAGAGATATTCAAGTGTATGTGTGTAAATTAAGTCCGGACACACGCGTGCGTAGACACACACTCAAGCAGTGTCCTTAATTTACATGAAATGAAATACCATTTGAATAGCTGACAGGTGTTGACAGGGTTTAGGTGCTGTTAGGAATACACAGGATACTTGGAAGAAGTGAAGACTTTTGGCGGGAAGGGGACAGGTAGGCAGCCTTCTTGTGTGGGTGGGGGGTGTTCGGGTCCTAAATGCGGATCTGGTAACCGTCGTTGAGTGTGCTAAGCTCTGCGGGTTTGCGGTCCATCACTGCCGGCCTGCAAAGAGGAGAGGAGAGGAGAGGGTCACATGAAGTGAGTTTTGGTTCGTAGTTCTGTAACTTCCCAACTTAAGGTCATTGGCGGTCTCACCTCAATGACAAAAAAAAGAGCAAGTTCTGGAAATTTGCTCTTCAATTTCAGCACACCTGTACTCTACTATCCTTTTCCTGATCACCCTCGTTCACGAGCGGGATCCAGCCGTCGTTTTCCTGCCAAGGCTGGGATGAACAAATGTGTTTTTGTTCCACTTGGGGGGGGGGGCGCAGTGGTCAGAGTTTGCTCCACTTCTTCGAGTCTGAGGCTGGTCAGGTTTCAGACACCTGTGCATGACTGTCTTCTAGTACTGGGGGTCACACTCCTTCAAAAGGTGCCAGCTGACTAGGGGGGGGGGGGGCTCGGCTCATATGGGCAAGCGTCAGCTGACCCCTGCTTCTTGGCTTACAGGTCCAATGCGGATCTATACTCGAAACTTATATACTCGTGACCGTTTAGCACTATGAAATCGCAGCCCAGGCGCTGTGACTGATGCCTACATCCCCATAACGATGCTTGGATCTCCTCGCACAACAGAGGTTCCAATCCATCAGAGTTGATGAAATCAATACCAATCAGGCGCTTAGTATTCATGCTGTAAAAGCAGCAAACCATCAATGCAACTCAGCCGTCCACCAATAAAAAAGCTATTCCTCTGATTTTTTTTTCATTACTAGCTCATGTTACAAACGTTTGACATCAATCTCAGCTTCAGGTGGCCTGAGCTGCAAATGGCAAAACAGATGAAAGTAACTAACCAATCAGCGGTTAAATGTAGTGCCTGCCAATCTGATTGGTCCTGGAAGCCTCGCAGTGCCTTTAAAGCTGGAAAGGCTGCAGTGGTTTGTGCTCAGGATCAGCTAAAAGACTGAAAATTGTAGCGGCTTCTGTGAAAGCCTACCGTACGGGCCCGTATTCTGGAGGAGCAGAATCCATTATAGATCCCTGTATGTTGGGCAGAATAGCACCAAGTTGAGACGCTCATTGAGAGCTGCGTTTAATGTGCTCTTTTTGTTCACGTTCTGCTCCATCTAGTACGCTGGATGAAAACTAAATGAGTGTTAGGTTACTTTGCGGCAGAGGGAAGGGGGGGGCTGGTATTTCTGCTGACTGTCTGCTGACTGTGGAGGTCACCCCTCCCAGAGCGAAGCCGGGCCGATCCATGTGAAGGAACAGGGGTGGGAGGCCGGTCAGGCTCGCAATCTTTCTGACTCAAAAAGTGGCTTCTGACAATAAGCCACCCCCCCCAAAAAAGCGGTAAAATGGGACAGGACGTAATGTTGTGCGTGGCTGCAGTGCTGCATTAATAGAAAGCTCCCAATGACCCAGTATGAGTTTCTCCCCATGAGACTGGTCTGGGTCTGGCTGCACATCCAGGACTGATACCAAACTGGTGGGAAAACAGGCTGATATTTATCACTGATCTGTAGGCCCACTTTGCATGTTAGTACAGTGTGTCCTCTTGCACATGTATGGGTCACATGATGCGTTTGCCATTTCTACAGGTACATTACTATGCTTCTTCCTGCACACATACATACATATACACACATTTTTACAAACACACAGTTGAGCGCTAAGCCTGGAATCTGAAGAATTTGGTTGGGGGGGGCGCTGGGGGGCAGAGCTTAGGGATCTCGTTCAAGCGAGACACATGACTCTTTCGCTGAGGTTCGAACCAGCAACCTTCCGATTCCCGGCACTAAAGCCTATCCCTCTGAGCCATGCACCACCACCCCCCCAGAAAGTCCCCCTCCCTGAGAATATAGGAAGAGGGTTGTGATTTGCAGTGAAGTATCAGGGTCACCCTGCTTTGGTCTCAGCCTGCAGTAACAGCGGCTCTTCACATTTAAGCTCCTGCCAAACGGAATGTGGTACAGCTGGTACCAGCCGTCAGTCCGGCAGCAGCCGGCACACCCCGGTGTCCTGCCTCATCCATTTCTGTACCCACTTCTTTACTGGGGAAAAATTCAGGTCATCAACCGCAGCCGCTAACCGACCGAGCACAAACACAGTGAACGCTGTTTACAGTAAAATGATTACTGTAAGCATGCAGCATCTGTTTAAATAACCGTATATAAACCGTCAGCCTGCAGCGTCCCTAAGGCCTGCCTAGCTCTATTTCCGTTCTGATTTCTCAGCTAGTGGCGGAGATGCTTAGGAAGTTGGAGTCCAGCCCCTGGATTTGGATAATTGAAGGTCTTTGAGAATGTGCCCCGGGGGGCGGGGGGGAAATATGAAGTCAGGGGGCAGATGTGCACCACCTGCTTAGCTGCTTAGTGATTAAGGCCTCAGGAAGTCGACAAGCAAAGTAGTGTGTGTTATGGAAGGGCTACAAATAAGAGCATTGAGCTGGAGAGGTTTGGGCGGCCGGGGGGGGGTTGGTCATCATGTAGTGTTCATTTTCTAGTAATAGACCAAAACTGCTCCTTTTTATAGACCTCCCGTACGCTCGGCACATCCACAAATGCAGCTGGGCGAGCCTTATCGACGGGCAGTAACATCGCCCTGCTCCACAGTATGGCGGTTTACATGCCGCCAGACACCAGCATCGACTCCATCCACCCACAGAAAATCCTCCGGAGATCAGGTTAGAAACACAGCGACCCTGACAGAGGCTTTGCCACAAACGACTGCAATCTTAGCCGCTACGTCGGACAGAAGCTCCAGGGTCCCCCAGCATCACAACAAGATCCTCTTGTTACATAATTCACTGATATTAGCAGAAATTAGTCTTACTGAATAATTGCAGCCTATATTTCTACCATATTTGACTAATGGTGCCATAACAGCGAGAATTAGGCCAAGCTAACATTGTATTCTGCAAACATTTCTGAGCCCGCTGTACAACCTTTATTTGCGTCCCGTTGGCTACGCCGTCAATCTAATTGTTCCGCTGCAATTATGATAGATGTAATTCACAAATGTTTTACAGATCCAGGTGTGAACTGGGTAGCGAGATTTACGTTTCAATCCAACTCATACCAAATCAGCTCTATAGGGTTCAGCTCAGGAGTTTGTAGGCCCCGTCATCTGTCACAGCATCTCTGTCCTTGATCACAAGGTAATACTTACTACATAACCTCCAGGTGAGCTTAGGGTAATCATTTTGAAAATCAAATGATTTTCAGTAGATGTGTCAAGACTTTAGATTGGTACTGTATATCAGAGAAGCTACTGGGGACATTGAACTGAGAGAAAGGCAAGTCAGTGATACACAGTTACATCCCACGTCGGTTACATCTGAATTTGGGAAACATGGATCTTACACAGAAATCCTTCTGAAGAGAAGTAAGAGAAGTTAAAAGTGTATACTTCTATTAAGACTGTGGCTGAGACTTAATTAACTCTCCAAGGCAAAACGAGTTCCACAGGGGTAAAAATAGGTATTAATCACAATGTATCCACAGAGATATCATGCAGGGTTTGTTATTAGCTATTTTGGAGTTGATCTCCATAGGAGAGACAAATTTTAAATAGAAAACGATGACTCGTGAATTTCGCCATTCTATGAGGAGCGATGGGCACCGACAGACCCCTCTTCCGCTCCCACGAGTGAGGTTACTTACGACTTGTCTCTTCTGTGAGGATGGCGCCTTTGAGGGCTTGTTTGCTGACGGCCAGGGGAAAGTGACTTCCCTCGGCTCCTCTCCTTAATAGGAGACTGTGCACTTGAACTCTTGAGGATCTGAAGTACAAAATCGGGATCTTAAACCTTTTCTTGGATAATATGGACTATTACAGTTTATCGTTCAAGATTGAATAAAGACTCCCGGCTTTTACTCCGGGTGTTTAAGGGCATCGCACTCCTGCTAATGGCAGTGCAAACATACGTTAAGTCTCTAAATTTATGGGACCACTCTCACCGCACCAATGATCTAGGAACTTGTAAACAGAAGCCAGAGAAACGATATGTGGCTAATAAACCTACAAATACCACGCAGGCTTTAGCTAGCAACCGCTGATGCTAATTGTGTGTTTAAAAAAAGGATCTGTGGAGATCTGCGGTTTGTCGAGGTGGGGGTTACACTCTAGGGGCCTCGGTGTAATGTACACACTGGTGTGCTTTCCACATTCTCGGGGGGCCTTCACGAGGGCCAGTTAAGCACAGCTGAGTGCGGTCGGCAGAGGCCAGTTTCACGCTCCAGAACGGAGCAGCTGTGAGGACACGACCTACATTTCCCTGTAGCTCCCGTTTCATTCTGATAGAACCCCGTGTTCATGGCCAGCTGGCAGCCGTGGTCCTACCAGACAAGTTACTGTCTTTTCCAACACTAAGAATATAGGTCTCGGTTTTTTCTTCTAAGTGGAGCCTGACTCTCATTTCTACGGGCAGTTAAAGAGCATATTACTGGGAAATGATGTGAAGCCCAATCAGTCACTTTCCACAGGAGAATGGTAGTACCCAATCAGTCACTTTCCACAGGAGAATGGTAGTACCCAATCAGTCACTTTCCACAGGAGAATGGTTTTTGGACCCAATCGTAGGGTTTATAGAGATCCTGCAATAACTGCCCTAACTACCAATCCCTCTGGATCCCTAAACTTGCCTCCAGCTGACCCGCAGTATCTCCATAACCATTATGAACCACAGAATCCTCGACGGATAGTCACGTGACCTCCGCCACCCACCTTCATCCTCATGTCCCGGGCGTGTTTCTCCAGCTCCTTGCGCATGTCCTCGCGGCCCAGTCGGCAGGCATTGAGCACCAGGTACTTCCACTCGATAGGCTGAAAGACGTGGGGGTCGTGGGGCACGTACAGACCAATCTTCACCTTCTTGAGGGCATGTTGGTAGCGGTGGTAGGACTCTTCAAAATCGAAGACGAGCTCGCTGAGCGTGCGGAAGGTCAGGGCCTTGTCCATGAGGTCCGGCCGCCGGCTCATGCCCAGGGAACCGTAGCGGCCGTTGCAGTAGATGCCCAGAACCACGTGGTGGAAGTGGTTCCCTGAGAACTGGGTCTTGAAGCTGATTGGGAAACGCTCAAGAGAGGTCAGCCCATTGGTCAGGTAGCTGCGGCCTCAGTTAAGGCCTCGTCCGTGCAGTGGTGCAATTCACACAAAACGTCGTTCGCCCACTTAGTCACGTTGCTCTGAAACAATTTCAAGATTTTACATGCTCCCCTAATTTTGACCACCTTTAAGTATAAACATTCGCCCAATGAAACGACACCAAATCCTCTCCCAGGATTTTTTTTAAGCTGCTGCTGGATACTGATTGATGAGAGAAAACGTGCCACGGATGTGACAGGTTTCCACATTCTCTGCACCCCCAGTTTCAGAAACCCTCAGCCAGATGGTCACAAGCCATTGCTAAGGGGTTTGACAGCCAAAGCTATGGATTAAAGGGGAATACACGAATAACAGATATAATATCATAAAGTTTGTTATTAATGCATATTATAGCTGTTAAGGTATGTTAGGATGTTAAGGTGTACTTACATGCAGCTTAGGAATGTTCTGTAAATGCTTTATAAAAAGCATTATGAAGGTGCACTGAATGTTCTATGAATGCATTATGAAGGTACACTGAATGTTCAATGAATGCATTATGAAGGTGCACTGAATGTTCTATGAATGCATTATGAAGGTGCACTGAATGTTCTATGAATGCATT
>JAODUD010000039.1:6380595-6398361 GCA_026784285.1 Stomatorhinus walkeri | reverse complement strand
GTAAAGCCCATTTACAGTGTGCAGGATCACGTTACCTGTCGCCGGTCCTGTGATCCTCGCCGGTGCCTGTGAATAAGGGCGGTCAGCAGTGCTCCCCTAAGAGCAGGGGTTCGGCAAAAGCCAAGGATTATGGTTGCTATGGGAACAAACGGCGGTTGCCAAGAAAGGAGGCCATACACACGCAGCGTCTGTCGGGTTAGGACCCTGAGCTGTGTGATAAAAAATGACGAGACAATAATTAAGACCCCAGACAATTGTTTTTCAGGCTCCCGTGACGTGTGACCATGGCAGTGCCTGTTAATCTGACCTGACAAATGTCACACCGGAGTGGCAAAGGGGGTAGACATGTTAGCCAAAGACGCCTTCACTTAAATCATTCCGAATGACTCACAAGTGGGGTGTTGTGCTTGGGGGGGGGGGGTCTGCATTACTATGAAAAACCATCTGCTTCCAGTTATGAGGGGAAGAACCGTGGAAACTGCCAAAATCGCCCGGTTTTGGGCTAAAGTGAATCAGTAGTAACTACAGAAGTCATTAACCCATTTGGAGAATGTTCCACTCCGCTTCCGCATACCCCCATCTCGACACGATCCTGCTGCTTTGTTTAAGGTGACACGGCAGGTGTCCTTGCTAAAAAGGAGGGTTATCCATTACGATGAAGGATAGAGAGACCTTGTACCCCCCCCTAACTCAATCAGTGAGTTTACTCGGTGGATGCACATCCTCTTATTGTGATTCAGCGCATAGTAACACAATGATTTAAGAGTCTAAGCATGATCCCATACTGCAAGAAAATGAGAAACACATTATTCACTCTCAGCCATTATCCCCATCTCACAGCGTCTAGCTGCTCGTTGTGTAAAAGCCAGAATCTAGTTGGGGTGGTGCATGGCTCAGAGGATTAGGATGCTATGCTTATGATCAGATGGTTTCTAGTTCAAATCCCAGGATCAGCAAAGCCATAAACCCATGCGGCTCCAGAGACCGGCCAACCCTGCTTTCACAAAACTAATGTGTTGGAATAAACACGTCTTTTAAAATAAATGAAGTGTAGTTACACTAAAATGCCAGGCCCCCATTAGAATTCAGTCTGATCGCTGTTCCTGGCTTGCTCTTCTAAATCTCTCTGGTGTATCACCTTCCCTTCTCTTCTGCGAGCGCTTTGATGCCGAGCCGGTAAATTTGCTTCAAATGTCACAGAACCAGTGCACTCAGCGTTTTTAACAGAGCGGCAGCGGCAGAGACTGAAAAGAGGCTTCAGAGAGGCCATCGGGGGGCTGCACCTCCCACCCAGACCTCCGCCCCCTCACCTTAGACGCGACTTGGCCTTTGAAAGGGGCCCACACGACATTAAGAGCTTCAGAAAACGACTCTCAACCAAGTGGCCCCGCATGGCACGGAAACCCCAGGTACGACAGAGCGATCGCTCAGCCTCGCATGTGCTCTGATGTGGAACACCCACTGGAGAGCGTTACTAAGCAACCAAGCAGCACTTTGTCGCCTTGAGCTATAGGAGGGACAATTCAAATGTCTTGTCACTGCAGTGTCATACACTCCACTGCCTGCGTGACACCAGTAGAGTCACCAGCATCTTGGATGGCTTCCTGCTGGCTGAGGTTCTCTTCTTTTCTCTTTACCGTCACTCATACCAGTAACTCATACCAGTTTGCCTGCATCCAAGAACAGTGGTCAGATTTTAAAGGATCGAGGTGCTTCAGCGGAACATTGCAACTGACGGGTGGATGCAATGCTTTACAAAGATGTCAAACCAATATTAACTGACCCAAATGAGAAACAGCCATTGTATCACAGAGAAATGTACCCAATTTAGATGTCTGTGGTACCTATCCAATAGTTATTAATGATAATATAAATACCACAAGCGTGATAGGGTGTTCTGGGTAAAAGCTTCGGATGACCAAATAAAACAGAGGAAGCCCAAACTCCAGACGTCACTGAAGGATACATCCCAAGGATGACGGCCTCCAGACACTTGATAGGAAGTGACTCCCTGGTCATTTCCCTAGCGGTCTCCATTAGCCTGGAAAAGAAGTCATTAGATATTGACAATAAGTCGATAAGTCACCCAATCAAGCTGGCTAATGCTAACCCTCTTACTATTCAGATAGCGTTACTGATGAAACTGATCTTTTGTAAACAATCAAGCTCGACTGATAGGTTTAACAGAGATATACCAGTTTACTGCAAGACATTAAAAGCATTAGAGGCATTCTCTGCTGGAAGCTAACTGACAACACACAAAGGGAACAATGGTTCGGTGGAATTAAAGCCTCTTCATTCAATGGCCTCACAATGGGTTAGCCCTCCTCCCGACACAGTCACATTGACTGGGACTTCATTACACCCTCCAGGCATTAGTTTTTATGGTCAACAGACGCTCAGGAGCCGCAAATTTATATGACTGAGCTCAATGTTGCCCCACGCAGGATTGGACGGGAATGACGCGTGGACTTGCTAGGAGGTTCCACTGACAGATTGTTCCAAAAGATGTGTCCCGTGGGTCTAAAGGAAGGAAAGCAATGGAAGAGTTCATTAAGCTGGCGTGACTTACCCACTCAGTGGTCTTGTCTTCCTAATTTCAAAGAACTGAGTCCCGGTGTGATTGTATCTGCCAGCCATTAAGGAGATTAATTAAGACAGACACCAGATATTTACAGAGATTTCTTCTAAATAAAGTGCCCTGAGGTTGCTGGGTTCTCTGCCACTGGGTCCTATGCACCAGTGTGAATTAATGATGCATGCAAATATGGTTATAAAACTCATTAAATTTTGACGACGGGGCAAAGCAGAAAGTCAAACTTTCAACGACAGCAGTTTCCTACAGATCTGGCAGACATAAGGCTTTACATATCCACAAAAACAGGACACAGAAAATCCAATACCCAGGCCAAAACGCAAAATTAAACTTTTAAAAAGTTAGCATCCGATTCAGTGACCTACGGTACTTCACCATCGGTAAAAGCTACTAAGTACACCGTAATGCCAACAGAAAAACAGATGCCAGACTGAGAAAACTGTCCAAACATATTTTGACCACACTTGACCGCTTTTCAAAATGAACATTTGGCTTGTTTTACTCCCCTGTGTTAAGGAACGTGCCATTGTTATGGCAACAGGGGCGCAGTGTTACTGACCAACAGATGAAATACTCTGATGAGGACTAACCTGAATTTCAAAGTGAATATTACAATGAGAAACAAATCAGTCACGCCGTTGTCAGCACACACACAAACACACACACACACGTTCTGATTTCATTCGACGTGTCACTGGCTCAATAAGGGAGGGGCTTGCATTTCATCTCTTTAACCAATCAGTATCTTCATTGTGTGACATCACCACATTCATTAAAGCCAAGGTTTTCTGTTAAATGACAAGGTGCACAGATTTATAAAGTACTTGTTTTATTGTGCATGCCTTTTATTAAAGGTCATGTGATGGATAAACAGAGAAAACATAGGAACATGCTTACCTGCAAAGACTGTACAGAACAATGTAAGGGTGCATCTTTATTTCATGGTGAAAATAATAAACAATAATAATAACCAGCAGCTACTGCTGCTTGAACTCCTAATAATAACAACAAGGTTTGACCAATGTGGTGATGTCATACCCCGAGGACTGATTGGTTAAAGAAGTCGAACTCGAAAAAAATCAGGATGTCCCACGGCCCCCAGGCAGAGGATACTGCAGGGTCTTCATGTAGTTCTGGATTGCCTGTAGCCAGTCGGGAATGGACATGGGTGGCCTGTAGCTCGGCACCAAAGGAGCAGGATGCTGGAAAGGAAGCAACACAGGCGCGGTTAGCGGGCGCTAATATAAAGCCACACACTCGTCGGAAGGGAGAAGCAGCACTGACATACAGCACTATGTTAGCATATGTTAGCATAGCGACAGGTCACTGGCTAACAGGTCCTTCAGTCTGACACTCCAGTTCTCAAACTTCACTCCTATAAGTGAGTTTTGAGCCTCTGGAGCATCTTCCCAATCGGGATTTTCTTTAAGGCGATGTAAACTCCTCAGTCCATTAATGACTAGAATGATGAACACGTTTATGTCCTTGTCAGCCAGACGGTGTAAACAGACTTTGCTTTACCGCAAAACCCCCCCCATTACTCAGCCTGTTCATGCACGTCAGCCAGATAGGTGCAGCCAATGTCTATCCATGCGAGATCGCAGCAGAGTGGCCAGGTTGACAGGAACCCGTCCATACAGGTCTGCTCCCAAGATGAAGGTGGGACTTATTTTCGGATTACAGGGACGCGCCACAGTAGCGCACGGGGAAATAATCCAGGGTGACTGGCAACAGAACAGGTTGTGAGGGAATAAGTTTATATAGACAACTTTCCCAGCCTCAAAAACAGATTTCTCAAATGACAAAGGGGATCAATCTTTGTGAAAATCCATTGATCACAGAACACTGGCCCCATCTTTCAGTCCAACAGCGATTTAACAACTGATAGCAGGAGCAGGATACAGGCCAATAGAGAACGGTGCGTTAGGCGAAAGAAAAACTGATGCATCAATCTGCTTTCTAGACCTTTTGAAGAACAAGATCAGAGACATTAAAGGGGTTTGAAAAGGCTTCCTTCTGAAGCTCTTCCTTATGGTCCGTTTCAGCAGCTATCCTGGAGATTAGCAGAACGGCAGACCTAATGCCTCCGACAGAAAGAGCAAACTTCCTCGCGGAAGGAAACAGTCTGGTCGCCTCACATTCCATGACCCGTTTCTAACGCAAACCGTTAGCGTTTGGCAACGATCATTTACTACACTCCCCCATCCTGTAATTAATAGGTTGTCTAACAGGACCAAACCTCCTCCCACGCATCTTCAAGCCATGGGCACAGGTGGAAGCAGTCTGGCGCGGCAAAAGGCATTTGGGCTTATTTGTGTGTCATACAAAGAGAAACCTCAACTGACAGAGTGTGAAAACAAGATATTTCCTGGTCTCGCAGATTTCAGACACATCTGGCACGTACGATGCATCTGGGAACAATGCTGGTCACAGGTCAACAGGACAAATGTGCTCCAAACCCCTCATGAAAGGATGTTAGCCATGTGCAAAACAGCATTTTTGGTGATGGCGATCCATAGATGTTGCCCACATGGTGTAATTACAGTTCAGATTCAGATGGTGTCGTGGATGGTGGTAGTGGTGCACCAAATGTGGAAATTTTAACCAACACGGTCAACCGATACAGATAAATTGTGCCGTCAGTGAAACTTGCCATACTTGATGGAGCTGATTAGCAGAATCATGTCACTTCACTATGTCTGTGGCCTGATCTCACTGACGGGCCAGGACTTTTGAGACCTCTTCTAAATGGTGACTCAGTCCGTTGAAGTCCCTCGTCCTCCATCAAGAAAAATGGCTGACCATCTAATGCAATCATATCTATTATTTTAGCAGTCATGTCATTAGCTCTAGTGCTGCCTTTAAATATTAACTGAAGTCAACATATCAGATGAGGACTGATGCATCAGACTGATGCTGATGTCTTAATTGTTAAAGATTGGCTGATACAGTAGCCAATACATCACCAGCTGACAGGTGTAGGCTCCTCCCCTTCTGGAGGTAGATATGCATTCCTAGGAGATGTACCCCGGACCCGAGAGAAGCTCCTATTACACACCAACAGTTCCTGGCTGCATTACGGCTTCTGTATATTCCTTATAAACATGATATTAAATGTCAATCTCTAGAATATCATTCCAAGCATAGGAAGTTGTAGAGTATAGAATTACATCTGGCTGTAAGTTGCTCTAGAGAGAATGGACTTTTTTCAGTAAATGTGTATAAGAAGACCTGCCTGTACATATGAGTGATGTGTTGCTCAGTGGGTGTGGCCTGTTATCAGACGATTGCCACTTAACTCCCATACCTGGCAGAGTGATCTCACCACTGGGCCCTTGAGGAAGACCCTGAACCCCAGTGGCTCCATGGATTGGCCGACTCTGCTCTCTTACCCTTCTCTCGTACATCGCTTTGCACAAAATTGTCTACTAAGCAAACGCGATCAAATTAGTAGGGTGCAGTAAGTGAAACACTGCAAGTCTTTGGACTGTGAGAAGAAACCTATGAAACACGAAAAGAACATGGAAACTCACACAGAGTGAGGGTTGGATTTATTCCTTCAACCCTAGATGTGAGGCAACTGTCCTACCCACTGAACCACAATGTTTCCACGGTTCCATTACAACTCGCTACATTTTATTTACAGCCCAAAATACTTGTCCAAACAAGACCTATGATCAACAATTACATAATTAAAAGAGTCTGGGTGGTAACACATGTTTTCATCCAACTCCTGTAGAACAGTGTCTCCCCAAAAACAGCCAGTGAGACCCTCATTTGGGCAACCTGTGTTCCAGAGATTTTTTTTTTTTTAAAGAATTTCTCTTTTTTATTTATCTGTAAAAACAAAACACATGTGACATTCTTTCCACAAACCTCTAAACTAGCTTGACAGCAAATGTTTTTGTACACTAATGTGAGATTCCTTTGCAGGGCAGTTAAGCAGCCATAGGACAAAGACAAAGCCATTCTGGGACGAGTCTATAGAAACTTCAGATACATCAGTCCAACAGCCACCCGTGAAAACGTCAGTCAGCTGACAGTCAAGCTTCGGAAATTTATCCTTACCCAGTGTCACCTGTAGACAATCGCCTTAAGAAGATCAGACTGCTGACTACACGTAGCTCGCAAATCTGATAAGCAGGAGCCAGCGTAGGCTGCAGAGACACTTCCAACCATATGTGTTTCTCTAAATCCCCACCAAATGTTAAGGAAACAGATTCAGTAAGAATATATTAGTGTACACTGACTCAGATCAAAAGGTCATCTTCGAGACACAGGGGACAATCGCCAAAAAAAAAACTATACCATTTAAAGGCTTATCAAGCCAACACATGACAATTACAAGGATACAATTACATATAACTTGTATGCTAAAATGAATAGTGAGAAACTTTGGTCTGAGGTCATAAATATTTTATCACCGTTAATGGAAACCATGGACTGTAGTTAGCTACAATGCCAGGGCAGAGTAAAAATACAGTAATTTAGAAATAAAATATAGCAAGAGAAGACAGTTTTCCATACAATTATGTGTTTTAATTGATCTTCTCTCTAATGGGGCTAATTGTGATCCAGGTTCTAGAACCTAACAGACAAAGCAATGGCAATGTAGCTCTTTGCTTTGCTGGGTTAAAAGCACCATGTCCTATAATAAATCAGTCTCAACAGGCTGCAGTCTGGCTAATTAGCCCGAGTGACAAAATGTGTGACCGCTTGTTCTGAAGACAATGGGTGAAGGAACAAGCTCACAAGGGATCTTTGTTGCGGTTAACACAATGACGCCTTAGACATTTTGGCTAATATTAGCTAATAAATACTAGTGCATTAGCTAAGTAGTCTTGTATATGGCTACATGTGCTGTTTCGACAGTAAAGCTGTCAGGGCTGTCAAACAGAACCATACATTATCCTTAATGGCCCCATTTTACAAAAACTGTGTCCTGATGCTTCTAACACATGTTTCCCTACCCAAAGCGTCTCTCTCAGTCATCTCATCGCTAACATCACTCGCCTGACCCGTTTAACTTGACATCTCATCTTGTCATGAATGTCTTTTCAGGGGGAAGAGGAGGCACATTGGCATTGACCCCCGTCAATCTGTATGGTTTCTTTCCAAGTTCTTCAAGTAATGCTTAGTTCAAACATGACCAAAGGGTGTTTGTTAAATTCACTCCTTCTGCCCCAACTGTAGCATTTCTCCTTGGAGTATTCCTCGCTGCCATTTGGGGTTATCACTGTGTGATTCTCAAAAAGGTGACAGGTTTATGTGCTTAAAGAGGGGTTACTTAAATTAAAGCTTCGTGTGCAGTGCAGCAATATAAAACGTAATAACAACAACATGATTATTATTATCATCACCATCATCATTATCGTCTTAACTAGATTAAATAAGAAAAAAGCGGTATGAGGATAACAATGACAGAATGCTGTTTCTGTTCACTCACTTTTGGGAGGTAGGCAGCGTTCCGGATTCTGTCCACCATCTCTTTGCCATCGGGGTGCACTTTGGCCACATGACTCCACATTCGTTCCCAGGTCACACTTTCGATGGGAAAGCCGCTCCTGTTGACGTAGAATAGCGCGCTCCCGTCCTTCTCCTCTTCTTCCCCCGACGAGCGACCCGTGTTGGCTGCACCCCTGGCGGCGGATTCAGCGCCGGAGACGGAGTTCAGGTGCGCGTTGGTGCTTTTGGAGCGGCCGCGTCTGCCGATTTTTGCCGCCGCGGTGCAGCTGCCCGAGGCGCCCGGTCCGGTCATTGTTCAGGCTGGACGATTTGGTCTCGTCAGGGCAGACGAGCAGTAAGCATCCCCCCCTCCTCAGCAAGACAAGCGAATAAACATTTTCTAGTGCAAAACTGACATCTGCACCTTTCTAATTAAATGCCACCAGAATATAAACAGCTACTATCCCTAATCTATCTAAGAACGCCTAAAAGAGAAATCTAACAGAAAACATTATTTTCTTATGCTGTAAAATATACATGATATATGTCCGTATAATATACAAATTTTCATTTTGACAATCGGATTAATATATTTCTATAAACTGAACCTGATCCCGGATAAGGTTAAATAAGTTCAGGCATGCAGAAGAATACGGAGCAAACACTGCATTCGTGCATTTTAGCATGGGAGCCACAGATAGTAATTTAATAACGCTGGCTGGCGGTTTAGCGTCAAGCAACTAGCTAGCAACTAGAAAAGGCTAAGTAACTTCATCTGCATTGTTCGGAGCGATGCAGGGACTCCGGGCTGCTGCTGCTCTCGACTGAAACTACGTCCAGCGTTATTTCACCCTTTGACGAAGACAGATCCGCAGATTTGTCGGGACTGTCCAGCCGTGAACGCGCCGCAAATCCATCAGATGGTTAATCTGTAGCTGACTAAATTTATTCATTTATGTTATTCTAGCCGCTGTAAACCGACAGCCTGCCGCGCTCTGGCGTCTCTCATTGGTGGTGGCAACAAAGAGAGGCGGGTTTTGACTGAGTTTTTCCCATATAAGGGAATCACCTCTTGTTGTAATTGGTGCTTCCTCCGGATAATGGTGTGGCCAATATAAGTAGAACAACGTTTTGGAATCTAATCGGTTTTTATAATGCAGATGTAATTATCTCCCGAATCCGAACATAATCATACCTGCGCCAATTGAGACAGTTGCAGCTATACTGACGAACCCCATTATTCTATATGTATATTGCAGTTACAGTATTCTATATACTATTGCAACTACAAGACTGGGTGAAAACTGCTACTTATTTTTTGCAAGGTCAGAATTCTTACATGTGCGCAGCCAGTACATTATACCTATCCATGCTTGCAACTGGAGTATCTTCTAGACTACCCAGGACACGTAAGGCATCTAGTAGGAGTACACATTTACATTTACATTTACAGCATTTGGCAGACGCTCTTAGCCAGAGCGACTTACACCCTGGAAGGGGTCCATCGCAGGAGAGACACTAACACAATCGTCAATATGAGTAATTTAGCAATTCACTTGTACGTGGCTTTGGACAAAAGCTAAATATAAATATATTTTACTAAATAAAAAAAATGTAAATGATGTCGATTAATCTAGCTGGTCTGTGGGGAGAAACCCGCACAACGCAAGGAAAATATGTAAACCCGCACAGACAGTGAGGCAATAAACACAGGTCCCGACTGATCCGCTATGCTGGTATGAATGTCGAAATTTCAAACATGACACTGATGATTCACACAGGTCGAATACAGCAGAAATTAAATATGAACAGCATGTAATTTTCATTTTCAAATTAAATCTTTTAAGGAATCATAATCTGGCTTTTGCGTCAAAGTATATTGTTGTACGGGGATACACATGAAATTATTTGTAATGCACTATATATAACGTAAACAAAGTAATAAATTTATATGGCTGAATTATACAAAAAAAGCAAAGAACTTACATCAAAACCTGCATTTGTTGGAGAAATCCAGTAAAATCAGGCTTCTGAACTCTTTCTGGAAATGCAGATATGCCCCCTTCTGGAAGGCTTGCGAAGTGGCAAACGGGTTATCGCCATGTCCTCGTTTGACACTCGGCATTTACATTCCCGCAATTATCTGAACAGAGCAAACTGACCTAAATGCTGTTCGGTTCTCGTTTTATATCGCATGTGAACTTAAACGGGAAGGATGAGAATCAGCACGTCCAGATCAGCAGCCATTGAGGAGGTTCACGGTGAGTCTTAAGTCTTCTGGTCAATGCCCTGTATACTCCGACCGTGACCTATAGGTCATAAGCTGTGGATGATGACTGCATGAACCAGGGCTGAAATGAGGATTCCCCGCTGTCGTGCCGGCTGACTCATGACAGCATGAGGAGTTCAGAGATCCAGATGGAACCTTCAAATAGACACGTACTGCTCCTTTGGATTGAGAAGATTGAATCGACAAGATTCGGGCACCTTATAAAGATGCTACCTCATCTGTACCCATGGGAGCTGTTGCTGGCAACCCCCGCTGGGCAGAATGATATGTTCCTAGTTTGTAATGCTTTTAGATTCCTAGAACAAGCTGCAGTCTGGCTGAGAAAGACTAAAGTCTGTTTAATATGCTACAAACTCGACCCACAGCGGAAGAGGTGGTGGGAAGAGGAGATGTCAAGTTCATCAGCAAATAAAACAATCCATTGTTATCTCTTAAAAAATGCCTCTTTGCATCTGCCCAGACCTTAATAAACACAAGATAAATGGAAAAGCATTACAAGCTTCTACAAACACAAATAACAGCAGGGCTTAAAACGAAAGGGCTTTACAATTTCAATAATTGATAAGTATGAATAAAATATGGCAGCTAATTGTTTAGGCATATCTAAGTCCGCTAGCAGTTGCTAAGTAAGAAGATCAAAGTAAAAAAAACATTGCTCGTATTCTGTTATGTTTTATCCAGTGAAACTGAACCTGTTACATCCAGGGTTGCCAGTTTAGTCCTGTGAATTTCTGCACACCCCATAATGACCAGAAATAAGTAACTGTAAGTGACAGACAAATGATACAAGAAAAATATTCAATGACAATCCAGGCCATGATCAACAAATAAATGACTGCATATGTCAGGGTCAGCGCCCATCCGACCCTGCCCTTCGTGTCTCCTCTCCATTTGGCCAGCAGGTGTCACTCACCATCCTTTCTTCCTCTCTGTTACCTGCCCTCCCTAATGTGTTTCCCCTCTTCCCCAGACTGCCACTTAGCTCAGTGGGTTGAGTGTGTGGCTCAGAGACTGTTGCCCCGTCTGTAACTTTGTTTCCGTAGTGTTTATTATCCATTTGTTTCCCTTTCCTAAGTTTGCAACGCTTGTGTCCTGTTCTCTTCTAGTCCTATTTGTGTTCTTGTTATCATCTTAGTGTAGCCTTCCCAGTTTGTGGTTTGTGTTTTCTAGGTTCAGTGCTTGTTAATTGTTCCATCTGCTACTCGTTGTCCTGTGGCCTCTGTGATTGGTTGATTGTCTGATGTTCCACACCTTGCCCCCCTCGTTAGCCCAGTTGCCTTTTGTATTTAAGTGCCTGCCCTTGCTCACTTCTTTATTCAGTCGCTATGTGAGTCATGTTGCTGTGTGTTGGAAGTTCTGGCCCCTTGTGTCTTTTTAGTTTTGTTAGTGTGATCCAATTTGCTAATAAACCCCTCTGTCTTGGAACCGCAAATGGATTGTCACCCCTATTTCTCACCTGCGCCATGTCGCACCGTAACAGCATATCGTCCACTGAATCAATTATTTTTATTATTTTTTCTTTTTTTGTATTAATATAATCTATTTGCAGAGTTCTATTAATGTAGCCACATATGTATTTTAGATATATATCTGAGTCTAATCTAAGCTATTTCATGGCCAATTCTGAGCCAGTGGTTCATAATGTTGTGAAGAAATCCCTTATGAGTCTAAAGGTAACATTTAAGATGTTCTGCAGATGATCTGTTTTATATTCACATCTCGGCCTCTCTTGGCTGGTCTTCCTGTAAGGTCTTCAATCTTTACAAAATAGAAAGTGATTTAAAATGACTTGTATTGTGTTCCCTTATAAACACCATGGCTACAATTTTGCTATCCGGATTAATACAAAGACCATTTGTGTGCGTATGTGTCTGTCTGTGTGTGTGTTAATGCATTTTATTTCACATCAATCACAGCTTTTCAAACAACTAAAATGAAATTAATGAAATATAAGATAATATAAGAGACATTTGCCATCAATATATCAACCTACCCTTATCTGCTAATAAGAGAGTCAAATTCAATAAAAGAGTTTTCCTCTTTTTATTAAAGAGTGAAGAAAAATCAACTCATGGATATAAAAGATAGTGGCTGTCAATATACGGACATGCTCCCTAAATGATCCTCCAGTAAGAGAGCGGAGTTAATGAATGGGTTTGGCTGCTTTCATGAAACTGTGAAAACAATGAGAGAATCATTTCCTGGAAAATGGCATTGACTCAGAGACTGTCACGGACAATGTGCTCCTGTTTCACATTTGATGGCATTGACTATGGTAAAGATGCGTACAAATGAAATCAAAATCTCATTGCCAGCTAAAAATAACTTCGTTGTTTATTGAAATTCTTTGGAAGGTCAGTTACATGTCACATGTGATAATGTACCTGAGTGATTTTCAGATATCTCACATACATATTTGCCTAAATATTAGGAGAAACATTATTTGCTGACATCCAGGATATTTGGTTCCCCCCTGTTAAAACAACTATACAGCAACTCTGGGCCTCGGTACTAATATCAATACAGTATTCACATGTAATAATGTACCTGAATGATTTTCAGACATTTCACGTACCTCTTTGCTTTAATATTAGGGGAAACCTTTTCCTGATTTCCTGATAGACAGGGAAAACAGGGAAATCGATTTGCCCGGAACACCCGACACAGCTGTTGCTATGCATGCTTGTAATCTAAACAGATAAAACTTTTCGTTTCTAGAAATTATTTGTATGGATAAAGTCATCAAAATCATTTTACATTTCACAAACGGTACTAATACAAGTAACAACCAAAAAATCGAATATGAAACATTTTGTATCCAAAAACAGAATTAATTTTTCCAAAACAGATGATCAAATTCCAGGATGATTTGGGAAAACCATAGAAGGGTGACCATCCTAGCCATGCTTGGTTCATTTATTTTTATACTGTGCGTCTGACTGTCATCATTTATTTTTAAGAACACATTTGATTGACTTCACATGCGTGACTTGTATATTAATAACCATGTTTGCCTACGAGATCGTCGTTTGCACCAACACATTACAGAAAACACTGGAAAAGATATATGCCCACAGGACTTCCAGTCTTCATTCAAAAACATATACATTCAGGGTTTGCCGCGTACATAACGTAATATGAATAATTTCCGTTTATCTGTTATATTGCAGTCACTATTTTATTTCGAAGATCAAACTCGATTCCTCTCACGTCGCTGTGTCATTATTACGTTGAGTAAAGAAAAATGTTGTTTTGTCCTTAAATTCTATTAATTTATAATACTATCCTGCTGCAGACTCTGACAATAAAAGGTATTGGGTCTCAATCATTACACCTCATTGGATATATATAACTATCATTCTTGGGTAAGATATTGATTGAATACTGTGACTGTGTTATGGATAAGCAATTAGAAGATGAATTTATGGATTGATTTTTGGTAAATAAAAAAAACATTTTCTGTTACAGTTTTGTTGCAGTGCTGTACAATGAGCCAAATTTGTGTATTCCATAGTAATGAACGTAACTAATACATTTCCTGGTACAGTACTACTTTACAAAAAGGCTCCCTTTTGATATTCATAAATGTTAGTAACTCATTAATTAAACAAACTGCTAGAACTTGTTCATAAATGTCTATTGATGATTTACAAATTGTTACAACCTAATTAATAACCTGAATATAAACCATTCATAAACCCTTTATAAAGGTAGTCCTCTTGTTCAGTGGTACCTATTTATTACTTTTTTTGGTAATTATTTCCCGCGTCACATGAGGGCACTGTTGAAAAGCAGTGTAAAGCGAAATGCCGTACTTTTTCACCAGTTTGACTGCTATATACAATCATTCTCCGAGATGTTTCTAGTGAAACGTTCAAGGGGAAAATTTATGCGATTTTGAGTATATTCCTAAACGAGGAATATATACATTACATGAACTTACATAATGGATGCTTCTATCCAAAGTGACTGAGAAATGAGAATGAGCAGTCCCTCCAGCAGATGGGAGTTAAGGGCCTTGCTCAACACTCTGCTCCTGCAGGAACTGAACCCTCCCCTTCTGATAAGGGGCATCCATGCCCCAGATTGGGGTTAAAGAAAACAAAGACAGATGGATTTGCTGAGCAAACAGTTTTATTTTTGTGTTCTGACAGATATCAAATGCTATGAAGTTCCTATCTCTGACTTCTTGTCCTTACATAGCAATTTTTTATCAACCCTGTTAAGATCAAGGTGCAAACACACAAGTATGAAAGAGTCTGCCATTCAGCAATTTACATTCCAGCACTAGGCGTAGGACCAGCCGCACGGTCAGTGGGAGCATGTGACTTTCAACCGACTGAACGTGATACTTTATTGCTGTGCACTTGCAACACTCATTCTTATATGATTGAATCCTTCACAGTCCGAGCAAAAAGTACTTTTCCAGTTATAGTCCCAGCACTAAGTGGACCGGTACTTATGAGCTCCACCCGGGAAAATTTGGAAAAAGGTGGCACCCATTTTGCCCTTTTGCAAAAGGGTGGGGGCTCTGTGCTTTTCAGGTCTCAAGCGGCATTCACCCCTGTAAGAACCAGAATGAAATGGCAGCGCCTGTGTTGTGAAATTTCTTGCAGGGACTGATGTCATCGGTCTTATGATGTCATCAGTGCTATCAGTAAATATGGGGGGAGGAGTGAATGACAAAGGTAAAAATAATTCTGCTTGTTGCGGTTTCCCTGACTCCAAAGCTTCTGCGGACATACGGTCTGTGCTAATTAGAAGGATCGTGTATTCTCTTAACTGCAGATTGTCTCAAACACAATTCGGAGTGCTTTTGATTGGAGGGACAGAAGAAGGAGGAGCCATACAAATGAAGCCAATTTACAAAATAAATACAACCGCAGCCAAGAAACCAGACTATCAGAGTAAGACACTACAGCCATTTAAACTTGTGCTTTCACCAAAAAATTGTGTTAAAAACAGAAAAAAAAGCAGATTTTGTTTTTTCGTACAGTGTGAAGCCTGGACCAGCAAGCAGCTGAAAGTGGTTAGTGAGATCCCTCTTGGAACCTCTTGTGCTCTGCAAAATGAACCACTGACCCACACGCATAAATACACACGTTCATGAAATAAAAAGACAAATACAGTCGAAAACAGTTTTAAATAATCTGCAGCCTTGTGGCCTATTGATGTGACGTGAAACCGTGGAGGAGTCCCTATACTGAAGTCTCAGGAGAGGCTGGGGACGAGACCTGGGTGATGGCGTCCGATGGCTTATCTGAAGGACCCTCAGTGGAGACCTGGAGAAGCAATCATAAGAGAAGAGAGAAAGGAGTCTCCTTAATACATCTTCAAATCTCACTTTGCCAGATCAGCTGCTGTGGAGTACCTTATCCAAAAGGCAGCGATGTGTTCATTGATACGGAGGAGAGACCAGATATGCCCCAGACCCGCCAATCTACTCCAGTGCATCACTGTGGCATCCTGTAAGCAACGACCTTCTCTGGAGGAGATACACCTTAGAAACCCCCTTTAAAATACTAACCTTTAGAATACTGGTAGGGAGCAAGCAAAATTCCAGTTAAATGCAACTAATAGCCAATAAATAAATTCAATCCTGTTCCAGCTAATATATATCCTGCTGTGGCAGTGTGGTAATTAAAATACCTTTGAAACTGGTTTCTTAGATTCAGGGAACAAAAGTATGTTTTAGTGAGCTTAAAGTATTTTTAATTAAAAGAAAAGTTCTTTTCAGGTGATGCAATGTTACTGTTTGACGGGTAAATCTCCAGGCTGAAAACCCAGCAGCATATCTGATCGCAGCCACCTCCTCTGTCCAGAAGCACCTCAGCTTTTATTTTGAATGAATATGTCTGTTAAAGCCTCTTTCACTAATATTATTTGGAATTACTTGTATGACGTTTGATCCATTTGTAATTAAAGACCTAGACGCCTGACCAGAGGTCTGCTGGTCCAAGTCCCGGAAAACACCCAATACTTTATGGCAAATGTCTCCTTGACAAGTTTGCCTGTCAAATACCCAGATAAATCAATGAAGTCTGAAACCACGAAAGTATGAGCAGATTAAAGCATGAGCCCAGCAACTGAAAATAAGCCATATATCACGCCGTAAAGCATTCAGGGGTTGCAGATTATGATTATAACCAAATAAAGTGTGTTTTTCAGGCTGAGTAGCCTGTCAGTAACACTAAATGTCACCATAGCATCCCATTAAAAGAAACCCAACTTACTGCCTGCAGAGTTTTCTTGTCATTGCTGCTGTTCATGTTGTGTCTCTTGAGCTCTGATTTTATCAAGGCTGAACAAAGAGATAAAAAAAACACACATTGACACAAAACCCCACAGCATTCATCTGGCAAACGTTTCATAGAGCTTAAAGTTCATTGTACAGATCAGAAGCAGCATTGACTCAGAAAACACAGCAGATAGAATAACAGGTAGCAACGCAATAAGAGTTTCAGATTATTCTAGTAACTCATGCTAAAAAGATGTACTGTAAATCATATTATTTAAACTTAAAATCTTTCACTGTGACCCACTGCATGCTTCAAACTCAGTAAAGTTTACAGTTTGGGACCCCTCGAGGCTTAAGTTAGTCTTATAATGATGAAACCTGATTGGGTGATTCTTTGCACAAAAACAGAGCTATATCTTAAGAGAGGGAGGGCATTACATATAACTGCAGACCTAGTTCAGGAACTGTTCAGGGAAACAACAGATACTATGTACAATTTGAAACTTCCTGAAGGTTGGCTCTTGATAGTCAGCTTTCCTGAACCAATACATGAATTAGCATTAGCACCAGAACTAAGGCAGCAATCAGAATATTACATAGTTAAAAGTTAAAAAAAAAATATCACTGCTATAATCTTTCAACTACTTGTCCAGTATAGGTTTGCTGGAAGTGCAGGATCCTGGATGGAATTCTAGTCTACCGAATGTCTCACACAAACTACAATTACACACTATGGGCAATTTTGAGATGCCAATTTGCTTAACTGCAGATGTTACATTTACAACTAATAAGTAACAAAGCTTATTGGAAGCAATCATTTAAACTTGTTCATGCGTTTTTAAAGGTTAAAAAAAAACTAAATTTTTGGTTCAAGGTCAAGACTAAGACTATTTCTGCTTTGTAACGAAGCATGCCAATCACATATTTTGCTTAATTTTTACGTTTGCTGAGAAATCACATATATGTAGAGAAGGATGAAGAAATGTATCAAATCACTCAACGGAAACAGCCAACGTAAATGTTAAGCAGGTTGTAATCACAGAAACCATTACACCCATGGGAGGGTCAGACAGAAGTCGGAGCTGCAGAACCAGTTTTCAAGAGCCACCAGGCAAAATACGGCTATCACCTGTCAGAATGATGCCCACGAAAATCCACACGCACAAGAACAGGTTTCCAGCCAAGGGGTGGTGATCA
>JAODUD010000039.1:6356517-6373123 GCA_026784285.1 Stomatorhinus walkeri | reverse complement strand
AGGTTTATGCCAGTGTCCAAACCCCCCCCACCCCACACACACACATTCAAAATGCTTCTGACGCCCCTGATTCCAACCCACGTGTTTGTCTGGTCCGAGGGCAGGCGAGTCAGTCTCGAGGCAGATGTGCTCCAAAGGAATCTGTTTAATAACCTTGGCCCTCTAAAACCATGAGGAGAAAAGCTCATTACCCACAAAGTCTGAAACAAAGACAATTATAAAAAAATTCTGTGGTTATCGCTTAAAAAACTGTTCATAAGCAAAATGTCAAAAATAATTACAACAGCAGTTAAAAGTTCAGAAAGAATGTATCTAAGAACATGCATTCAAAGACAAAAGGTGAAGCAAGGAATTAGAAAGGAAGTGCATTCTTTAAATGTTTGGGAGAAAAAGCTTATCCAGCATGCTAGGTAATCAGGAGGTCGTAAGGCGATGGCTGTGACTGAGCAGAAGGGCCCGCGACCTGTTCATTCCTGCAGGCAGCTGGGGGGAACGAGAAGCAGTAGCCAGCCTTCACACCTTCCATGGCCACCGACCGCCTCCCTGCAAAGTTGTGCAGGAGAGCGCAGCCAATACCTGGGGAGACAACAGGCACGAGTTCACATGCTTCTGTCGGCAGTGTCACTACGGTGACAGTCTGCCATTATCACATGACCCTCTCACCCTGCTCCTTCAAGATGCTCAAGGTCTGCCTTGCGGCTGAACGGGAGTGTACATTCCTGTGAAGATAAAAGAATGATAGACTGCGGTCCGGTTTGTCATCTTTGTATTCTGTGCAACTGCAACAAAAAATTCAATGCCTTCTTAATGTCAGAAGTTGAAAATGCAGGACTGCTGCAGCTGATAGGGTTAGTATTACAGCGTATATCCATTGGCTTCTGTATGTTCAATTCTGGGTTGCTACAAAGTAAATTATAACCTACCTAGAGTAGATCAAATCTTCACACTAGTAGTGTGAATTTGCCTCTGCCAACTGATACACAAATATAATAATTGTCCTGCTGGGTCTTTTGGAATGTATTAACACTTAGTACTCTAACAATCATTGTTTTATTCAAAACCTTTACTAAACACTCATTTGATTAGTGCTTATTTTTATAAGCAGATTTAACAACGCGATCCAGGCATAGTCTCCATATCAGGCTCACACTGGCAAATCCATCTCTTTGGCGATTTCCAGTTGTTTTCTGAAGACTTGCTGCTGCTCCGCACGCTGCTGTGGATAGGGGCTGCACCACGGTGTGAAGTCAAGGCCAATCTGTAATTATTTTAATTCGCAGTTATTAAAACTTAAATCATTAAGAGAGGTGGTTAAAAAGAACACTACTCATGTCTAAAAATACCCCATCAACATAAAACATCCAATTAATTAAGACCAGTTACAGTTATTAATGAATCAATGTGCGTTCCCACCCCCAGCCTTAATGGGTACTTAAATACTTCAATGCTTTCGTCAAAACATTTTGTTATTGCAGTTACAAAAAACGTGATACAGTGTATCACTCCTCCAGTAGTGCATTAGAAAGAAACCTGTACCACAGTGTGTAAGATGCTTTGGATAAAGATGTGATTAAACATGTATTAAATCACACGAAGATGACAAGAATAGCAACAATGGCTAGGCTGCTGTCTTATACATACCTCTCCAATAGCCACAATGTCATCTCTGTACTTTTCAAATAAAGGCAATGCACACTCCAAGTCCTAAAATGAACATTTTATTTTTATTTTCACACCAAATAATCCTGATAACTAAAAGTGGACTAGTCCAATATTAAAACCAAAATGTGCATATTTCTGAAAAACACAGAATACTCCCAGTAGGGTTAGGTACCACGCTGCACAGTATATAGATAAACGGTGAAATTCAGGATACTGTTCACTAATCTGTACCTCCTGTCACAAAGCAAGTAAGTGAGACTTGCCTGAATCGTCACACTGCGGTGTTCCCGAGAGTCCGAGCACTGAACGGGGTGAATTCCCACACATGGCGCCAGCAGACCCGGATAACTATGACAGATGACAAATCACCTCAGAGATGACTATCACTAAATAATTAACTTAACTGCGAAACAAACAGGGAAACAGCGTTATTATTTATACTGTTCTGCAAATATTGTCATGAGATACCAGGAAAATAAATTAGTAAGGCATTGTTAGAAATTGTACTGTAACTGCATCCAACCCAATTTTACAACTTAAGCTTATTTGAAGTTTTTCCAAAGTTATATTCATGTGTTGCCCATATTTGGTAATGTTGAGTTCAGAACAGGTGAAAGAGGAGACAAATGTTGCCTAGGGGTCATGCCCTTTTGTCTCTGTGGTCTGGGACAGCACGGCCTGAGTGTGCCTTTCCAACCTAACATAATAAATGCTCATCTAGCCAAAGTGTCCGACTTTCCCAGACCTCCACACAATGGGGTCCATGGATCCATGCCTAATGCAGCTCACATTCTGTTTAATGTGTAACATCACCCACCACTTTTCTCCAAGGGTGTTGTGAAAATTATGGAAACACTAATAGTTTTATTTTTCACCCCGCAACCAAGCTAGGAAGGTCTGAAGACTCCCCGCTAGGGGTGAAATGGAATACGAGATCCTTTAAGGCCGCAATTCGCCTGGCATTCCAGATACAGTACACTTGAACACTTTTGTATTAAACAGTCTATCCCTGATTGACACAGAGGTAATGAACTGTTCCACTGTTTGATATTATTAAAGATGTCATGCTTGCCTGCCTTAAACAAAAAGTGTTTGTACTACAAGTGAAAACACTCAGACACAGGCATCCGTGTGCTTCGTACATTAATTCCACAGAAATGCACAGATACAGAATTAGACATTCTTTAAATTTCAGCAGTCTGTCCCCCTCGCTACCATACACATGCATGATCCCTTACGATTTGGACAGCTGGATTGCCTTTTCAAACTCACTGGCCTCCTCTGTCACTGAAATTAGCATCCTTACTCCAGCCTATGCAACACAAACGGAAACACTTCAGTTATTACACATTACAAAGTTGTTTTATTGGCACTGTCACAATAACGAAGAATGTTTTACTTTAGTTGTTATGATAAAGGCAGCATTTATTACATCTAATGTACAATCTGATAAGGCTTCTTTTTACTGAAATAACCCACAATGTGCAGCTGGCCAAAAAAAACTGAAATCTAAGCCATCAAAACATTATGCTGAAATATTACATTTTAGAGGAGAGATTCATAAGTTTATTTTGCGGCAAATGAAGCGAAGAGCATATTCAGATTAAAACGAAGCGCTACAAAGAAACAGCTGACCGACCTCCTTGGCACGCTTAATCACATCATCTGTGTCCTGAGGGGGAAAAAAACACACACACACCCACAAGGTTAGAATGCAAAGACCCCACCATATGGCAAGAGCTGTAAAATGAAACACATGCTAGATTACTATGTCATTCCTCTCCCTCCAAATTAGGTTCAGAATGAACAACAAGGAGGTCCATCGACACCACACCATATTTGTCCACAAAGACTAAGGGTACCTAATCTATTTCAGAAACCCCACTTATGGCCACTCCTGCCATCAGTATTGGACCATGGGGCTCCAGTCTTTCTAACTTTAACTCTGAATTTTGATGAGGCACAATATTTAACCCCCCCCCATAGTAGAAGGAGCTCACACATCTCACCAGCAGACCAAACGCTGGCTTTCAACCATGTCACCCAAACGATCAACCAGAGCTTCTAGCACTGTTACCTCTATCTTCGATCAGAACAAAATCCAGGAACTGAAGGAGGCCTTCACTGTCATTGACCAGAACCGTGATGGCATCATCAGCAAGGACGACCTGATAGACACCTACGCAGCCATGGGCTGTCTTAATGTCCCAAAGGATGAGCTGGATGCCATGATGAATGAATCCAAGGGGCCTATCAACTTCACAACCTTCCTCACCATGTTTGGGGAGCGACTGAAGGGCTCTGACCCCGAGGATGTCATTACTGCCGCCTTCAAGACATTGGACCCAGAGGGTAAAGGCACCATCAAGAAGGACTATCTTGAATGCCTGCTCCAAACTCAGTGCAACCGCTTCTCTGATGAGGAGATCAGGAACATGTGGGCTGCCTTCCCACCAGACCTGGGCGGCAATATTGACTACAGAAATATCAGCTACACCATCACCCACGGTGAGGACAAGGGAGAATGAACATCGGTGCTGATCATTAATGGACTTACTGCTAACGTATCAGCTCATTAACCTTGGTAACAAGATGCCCTGCTGTCCTATTTTCTGTTACGACTTGAAACTTTTTAAACACAATAAACCATATGTTATTACCATCACGTCTTGAATTATAAGAGGAGAGCTCATATCCACTACAGAAATCGTCTGTCAGTTACTCTGCATCCCTGATTAGTTTATATGCCCACCGTAAACTGCGTTCAGATTATGGGAGGTCATTAGGCAGAATGTAAGCATTTTGTTACCGCATTAAGAAAGTGGTGCGTAATATAAAAGGAAACACAGTGGGAATTATGTTACGTTTATGCTATCTTAATGTTCCATGCACTCAAACAAAACAAGCTTTGGCAACTTTCACTGTAGGAAAATAATCTATTACGAGTCTAAGTATAACTCCGTTCAGTTAGCTGTCAATTCCATGTGCCAATTTTTCCCATGTATTTAATGCCTCGGTTGCGTTACCTTCGTAAACTCAGCCGCTGAAATGTGACAGTGGCAGTCGATAAATCCACCATCCATAGTCCACCAGCTAAGGGCTTAATTCTTAATGTTGTTTTGTGATATAAAATGCATGGAACTACAGAATTACATATTTAAAATAAAAAAACACCCCCCCATCTAGTATTGACACTAATTAGCAACTGCAATCCATTAAGAAGTATGCATACACAGAACCACACGGGGATATTGAAATGTAATACATATATTTTTAAATTGCTTCTTCTTCTTCTTCCTGGTTTTTTACGGCGGCTCCCAAAAAACTTAAATAGGTGCATTACCGCCACCTCCTGCTCCGGAGTGTGGAACAGAGTTTTACAATCTATGTATCAAATCCGTTTATTGAATAAAATCGAAGAAGACTTTACTATTTACTTCACTTGCCCAATCTATTAAAATCTTAAAATTTAATTCCTGATTTACAGTCCTTCTTATTACATCCATCAATGTTCCTCTTTCTTGCTCATATTTCCTACAATCAAGAAATACACAAGTTATTGTTTCTTCAGCGTTACAGTGATCACACAACCCATTTGGGTGTTTCCTTATTATTTTAAGCGTACTATTTAAATTTGAGTGCCCTAATACTATTCTGTTGAAAATAACCTCTTCTTTCCTTGACTCACCTATACACTTTATGTTTTGATTTACCTTGTTTCTTAAACTATAAAAGAATCTACCCTTTGTTTCATTATTCCATTCATCTTGCCATTATTCTATTAATTTACTCCAAATTAAAACCTTTAGCTCTGATTTACTTAACGGTACTTGTAACTGTACTATTTCTTTCTGTAAAGCTTGTTTTGCTAATTTATCCACTTCTTCATTTCCCCTTATTCCTATATGTGCTGGAACCCACATAAAACTGATTGACGTATCATTCTGAACAATCCTTGAATGTATATGTAGAAGAATATTTTAAATACCCTAGTTAAATTGATCACAAAAACCAACGTACCCACCCCCGCAGTTTAGGAAACACCCTTCCGAAATCTGCATACTGCCACCTACTGTTGGGAGGCGAAATAGGGCAAACATTCGCATTAGTGATTTCTCGGCTGAATTCTATTTTAGGAGTTTATTTTAGGAAACCTATTAATCAGTAGTAAACCTTAAAACACATATGTCACTAAGACATGTAAACGTGCGTAAACCATAAACTATTCAATAAGGAGTCAAATCCCGCCTCCTCTAAAACGGCCAATAAAATTTCAGCATTGGCGGGGTCGTTCACTTCCGGTTTGTACTGACGTTTGAAACGAATGGCGCTCAACTTTTGAGTGAGCATCTGATCATTTTTGCGAAGAGATGGAGAAAGACGATCATAGGATCAAGCTGTCGTCGAAAAGACAAGCATGCGAGCAACTGAAAAAGTATCGCGAACTCTTGAATAAAGTATTAGATGGACAGACAGGCATTTCTGATGAGACTAAGCAGCTATTACTGGAGGAATTGATGCGGGTGAGATGGCTTCTATCTTTCCATTACGGTTCGTGAAACAGCCAAATATACGTTGTTCTTGGTACTGCCAGTAAATAGAGGTTGTATTTTTTTCCAGAATTTTGAGGCTGGGGTAAAGGACAACATTCTGATTAATGGCGAAACATGGGATGAAGCACCTGATGAGGACGAAGGTGTGTTTTCAGATGTATTAATCCCAGAATGATCAGGGTGACCTACGCGTTTTGTATAGCGTGACACTTGAGTGTATAATCTCTATGGCGTTTGTTAGATTGTGTGCTTTTCTGTCATTTTAAATGTTTCACTCGTTAGCATTGTTAAACTACCTTTGGTTATGTTGATTTGCAGAGTTAGTCTCCCTTTTCTTGGAGGAGAACTGGTTGTTGGCGTGCTAATGATCCTTTGTAAGTTTTACAATTACCGTTGTAATGAAGATGTTGAGTAGAGCATAACATTCTCCTCCAAATGAACGGCAGAATGAGAAATGTGTTTTAGCTTCATATCATAAACCATTATCTTACTGGTTTAGGTGATTTACAGTAATCAACAACGCTTTATGAAGGGCATTCCTTGATATGTTTTTTATCCATTGCGCTTTCAGATGATGATGATTGTAAGAAGTTGGACGACATGCTGGATGAGAACATCCTGGAAACTTCCCTGAAACGCAGCCGGTACCCGAAACAGATCCTCCCGCACGTCGTGCGTGCTCTGAAGGCAGAACGAGAAACTATGGTATGATGTAGTCTCTGATTACACATTTTGAGGAGGAGAAGCTGCTTTTCTATGTTTTCTATATTCAGAAAAGGGAAGTGGGCAGTCGCCTTAAATATAAGGCTTGTAGATAACGATTTTGAAGGTATAAAATATGTGGTTGACTTTCCTCAAATAGTACAATAGAGCAGATTGTTTTCCGCTGGAGTACCACAGTGCAAGATGGGAGAGCAATTTTACCCTTAAGTGATATCTCATTATAAGCAGTATTGTTATCTGGTGATTTTTTTTAATTCAGTGATGTAGTGCTCCTTTGGCTGTCCTTAGTGGGGAGGAAGCTGCAGACAGTAAACACTGCTTTTCCCGTGCTGTTTGTCCTCCATCCTGGTCTTGGGGTGCCCCTCTGGCGGCGCTAATGCAAAACACCGATGTCGTAAAACGTTGATTAATGTCATGGGCCTTGCAACGCCTTACAGTCCTATCACTTTTTCAGGTTTTCATTTCCGTCCATTATTGTTTTTGATAATCATTTACACTGCTTTCCCCAAGAAGGCAGCATTGAGCTAGTTTTTAATATGCCGCGGAGGCTTATTTAACAGTTGAAGTTCTTAATGTTGTACTTCGCAGTCAAATCTTTAAAAAAAACCACCGTATTTAGAGTTAGTTAGGTTTTTATAGTTATCCAGTTCCTTACTTTACAAGTCCGCTACCAAAGGTGGAGAAAGTTAAAAGTCCAGAAAGTTAAAATCAGACCAGGATTATAATTCAGACTCTGAGGCAGTCACATAGTACTCAATTGGTTGGTTGAAACAAAATCCTGGTCCGGATTTTTGCTTTCTGGACCTGAAATGTCCACCTCTGCTGTTACCTGGGTAGTTACCGTCTCCTCCGGAAGCTTTACTTAAGCTACCACTAGATGTCTCCCGTATGATTTTTAAAATGTGTTTTGAAAACTTTGAAAGCTATGGCTGTAAGTATTGCGATGTGAATTTTTTGCAATAAATGTTATATATTTGCAGAGACAAAATTTATTTTGAAAATTTACCCAAAATAAAATATAGCCAAACAGAGCATATTGGCGCTGACATAAGCAGTGCTTCCAAATCACTTGGTTTTGTTCAATATCATCTTTATGGAATCCAAAATATTTCCACACACCATCATTAAAATCTCAGACCTTGCTAAGTTTTGTTTTTTATAAAAGAATGGATGAGATTTAATGAAACGTAATAATCTGCATTGTTGTACGTGTTGCGTCTGTTACATGAACCAGTATGAATATATATCAGTGCCGTGATCATACTTTGCATCTCATAACATGCTTAATATGTTGTCACACGCTTAAATGCTTTGGGCTGAATGTGTTGTGTCAGGTACTATATGAGAATTAATTGAATTGAATCCTTAGATTTTAATGTATTTTCTTTTGCTTTTAGGGTTTGTATGAACAAGCAATAAAACCAGTAAAGATGATAAAGGATCCTATTCAAGGTAAATCTCACAGTTTGGCTGCAAACTTCATTTTACCCAACCAGCAATGTCAGTAGTATAATTCTTAGGTTAGATTTCCAATTGAAGTCACAGCGTGACCCGATTTCTTAAATATTTCATGTGCTCTTGTGGTGTCTCATGAGGAAGTTGTGGGAAAGCTCTCAGAAAAAAATGTTATACACTGAATAAAGTTAATTTCATTCATCCTGAGTACTTGGATTACTTTTATTTGAGTTTAGTCTGGTTCCTACTGCCCTGATAATGTCTGATTTGAAAGTTGTGACCAGTGGGACCTTTGCATAGGAAAAAAATAACTCTCAGTGGTTCTTCCCTTGAAGCTGATGTCAGCGCCTGATGAATTTCTTGTATATGACTAGATCAAGTGCTTTGTAATCCAAACAGTAGTACACCATTTGGGTTTTTGGCTAATGCAGTGTAGAGAGCATCATCTCAAACACATGGTTTAATTAATCGAATTAGATATCCGTCTTATCTTATATATCACATAACTGATTTGTCTATAACACCGTGTCCAAAACTTACTTTGTGCCGTTAAACCCTTTAGATGGCTGTATTGTTTCTGTCTTGTCACTTTGACAGAGTACTAATGCGGAACCTGCTTCCTTGGGAATTCGTTGCACAATCTTTATTTCTGTCACGTTATTTTCTGCTCTTTTGTTGGTTTTTCTTCTGCCGCCCCGGCTTCCATTAGCTGTCGCTGTGCAGGTCTCGGGCATGGATGCCTGTGGGCTGAAATAGGTGTAAGCTTGACCTTTGGGTTCACTTCTCCTTTGCGGAAAGGGACATCTCCGCCCATGTTTTTCGTTTAAGGACATATGCAGAGTAATTTAGGTGCGGGTGGCCACAGTGAGTTCAAGGGCGCTCAGCCATTTCCCTATTTGAGGTCAACTTGGTCACCGGCCTGAGTTGAAAGACCGCATTCTTACCTATCGCCTTTCGGAGCTGTGTTGATGAGTGCCACAACTTCTCATGTTCTCAAGCTCAGAAATTCCCCATACTGTGTTTACTTTGTGGCATGTAATGCTCTTTTCATTTTTTTTTCTTCTTTTTCCCCCCCTCAAGGGAGCACGGTGAGCAGTCTGTCAGAGTCTGTACCCAAGACGGTCAGGCAGGCTGCTGCTGTGATAAAGGTGATCTTCCAATCTCCATTTATTTGTAGAAGCACCCCGTTTCTCTAATTGGCTTACTGCTGCTTTCACTTCACCATCTCAGGGTTTTGTGTCCTGACAATCTGTAGTTGTATATTCTACTTAGTATTAAAACTAACTACCTGGTGTGTTTTACATAAAACGAACAGCCCAATATATTATTTATTTTAGAATGATATAATTCTCTGTATTTTGGTTATCTAATGAAACGACAATTGGAACCATCTCCCATTGGCCAATGTTCAGTCCCATTCTTACAAGTATAAAAATTGGCCTTCCATACAAAATAATTTTGAGTTTGGGTTTCGGGGAACACTTGCAGTTCTGTATGGATGGGGGCAATTTTGGTTTCTGTTTTTTTTTTTTTTTATTTAAAGTATAATGTTTGTCATAGAGTAGCTGTTCAATCAGTAAGACTCGGTGCGTCTACTGAAATGTTGTTGTAATTGCAAACGCTCTATTCTCTTGCTGTGTCCAGTCCCTCCAAACTGTCCAGCAGCAGGCAGAGGGTCTCCAGCAGGTAATGGCTATGCAGCCTTCTGCCGAGTCCTTGGAGCTCCACCAGGAGGTGTTCGGCAAGCCCTCAGGGGTTGAGCGGTCATGTGACGGCAGAAGACGACCCCTCAAGAGGACTGCAGCCGAGATGGAGATGAACAGCATCTACGTTCTGAACCCAAAGAGAGAACATGCATGTGAAGAGCCACAATGAAATCTTTACCCTGGACCTTCTTGTAATTAAATCAGTGTTACTTGTTACCCGTTGCTTGATCAGAAAAATGCCCCACGCCTTTATGATGAGTATGACGTTCAGGCCCAAATGAGGAAGAAATCATAGTTTAAAGCTTGACAAGTCTTTCAAATTGCTGTGATGTTAAGCTGTTTATTGGGTTAAATAACTCTGTGGGTGCAGGGGTCGCATTCTTTATAAATATGGCAAAAGAAACATCTTTATTTGGATCAGATTTAAGGGAAGAAACTATTTTTGAGCACTAAAGCTTTAGGTCCAGACAAGGCACAAGCAGAATGACATCATCAAGTTCTTTGGATAATTGGGAATTTTAACGACGTTCGCCAGCCATGATTGGAAAGTTTATTTAATTATGCTACTTTAATATTTAACATGTGTTGCAGTTAAAAAACATTTCTCATCACATGCGTAATAGAGATCACTGGAGCTTTTTTGCCAGTTCCCTAATGTTTTGTATGACATATTTTTAATACAAACCTCGGTGAATACATTGTCTAGACTTACTCGAAAAGAGGTTTTCATTAAGCGTAGACCGAATTGAAAACCCTCCCGAAACGGTAGGCGGACACTGCTAGATATTGCAGAAACGCACAAACATGTGACTTAAAAGAACGCTGGTGACCATTTCAAGAAAGAAGTAACTCCACTCTAAAAAGTGAAACTGACTTTGGGGAGGATGCATCGATTGCATCACCGAGACTGCGGAGATGGAGCCATGAAGTATCCATCACGTAAAGCTCAGCCAGGGCATGGCGAACGCTCAAACGGGACGCGATTAGGTGTCAGTCTGCTGCATGAGGCATGTCGGCAGCCGGGCTCTCGGGCGCTTTCCTGCGCAGAACCGCCGACCTGCATGTGCTTCCAAGATGCGAGGTGAGATCGCTGTAGCGCAAATGAAAGCAATAAATAGTTCTTCACGGGAATTCTTGCTTTGCGTGTTGTGTTTCGTGGAATTTGAATATGATTCAAGTGCTTTTGTTTAGTCGTGCAAAAATTCATTAGAAAACGCACTAGTTAAACCACACTCAGTACCAGGATCAACTAATGGTATTACTAATAGATGACAGACAGACAAAAGATGTTAGTGTGCAAAGACGCGATGAAATACTATAGTATACTCTAAACACTATACTATTAAAAATACTATTTTTAATAGTAATAATGGTTTGTTAAATTACGCAGTTTTTTACCTTCCGTTTCTAAAATGCGAATTAAAATCAGGCTCTCAGCATCTTGGCGTTAAATCATGAGTGTGCAGTACCCCTCTTCCTGCCCTTAATTTGGTTTAAAATGGGCCTGTTGTATTAAATGAGGAGGACGAGCATGATGACCGAAGGCAGAAAAGGCGGGAGAAGAACAGGGCAGCGGCACAGAGAAGTCGCAAGAAACAGATACAGCGAGCTGACAGGCTGCATGAGGTACATCAGCGGGGTCGCCGTCCTCTGCGCACACTCAGTTCAGTCGTCCCCTCCCTTTTTCCAAACACCGAGAACCATCACTACGCAATTAATAAGTAAGAAATTGCAAAACTGGTGGTTAGCTCTTGCCTCACACCTCTCAGACCAGGGTTCTATGCGTGGAGTTTGCATGTTCTCCTGGGGTTTCCTCCAGGTTCTGAGGCTGAATGACTGAGGCCCTAACACGTATGTAACGTGATTGGTCCGGGTTGCTTTCTTGGGGCCCAAAACCTATAGTAGCCCCTGATTTTGTGTCCCTCCCGCAGGAGTATGAATGTCTGGAGCAGGAGAACCTCTTGCTGAGGAAGGAGGTGCAGACTCTCACGGAGGAGCAGAGGCGACTGACAGAGGCTCTGAAAGCGCATGAGCCCCTCTGTCATGTAACGCAGTGCTCTGCTGGCCTGATGTCATATACGAGGCTGGAGCTCCTTTCTGGGGGCCTCCCCAGGTAAAACGGCAGGCATGGTCAGGGCGAATTCAAGCACTTCTCACATCCTACGTGCAGGTCAGGAATCGACGAGCCCTGGACTCGGTCCCTAGGCAAACCATCGGAGATTGGGAAGAATTCCCAAAGGCTGAAGGAGCATGTCATTTTCCAGTGGGATGTGTTGCATTTGGGCTGAGCTGTGTTCAGTGGAGGCAAAGTCTTTGCCAGTTGCATCCATCCGTACATCCTGGTCGGTCCCTATGGTCTTGTGATTCATGATTCATGGTAGACATGTTCAAACCCACCTAAAGTCCTGATTTATTATCTTTATCCATAATTATCTGTATGTATTAGTAAATTATAATCTGCATTACTTGAATGTACCATGACAACTTTTGTGGAGTAAGCTGTTCTGTACTTTTTATGGGAGTTTTCCTCTTTTATATAACAAATAAAATAATTGTTGGCTTTGTTGGATTTGCAGTATTTAAAAAGCTGTTGTCCTTGAATTTATATATAGCTATTTGTATATTTCTTTGGATCTGGTTTAACTCCCCACATAAACATTTTTTGTGTTTAAAATGCATTTATGTTTGTTATCAACTGCAGTATCAAGTCCATCCATTTTTAGTGCGTAGCATTTTTTCAGTGTCCTGCTGAGTTGCATCCTATCCAGGTAGAATAGGGCGCCAGGCAGGGGACAGCCTGGGTGGGGTGCCAGTCAATTTCAGGGCAGATACTGTGCGCGTGCGCGCACACGCACACACACAGATTAGGTGTCCCCACCCAGCCCTAACCTTAACCATGAGTAACCAAACAAAATACAAGACTCTCAGCATTTTTAGGGTTTTTATTGCATTCACAGACTCTTATAAAATTGAGTTTCCCCTTGTGGGGACTAGAAAAATGTCCCTACAAGGTCAAAATAAGTCAAGTAAGTCAAGTTTTTTTTTATCACATTGTGGGGACATTTGGTTCCCACAATGTAATATATACATGGCTACACATACAATATCTACTGGTAATTTAGAGTTACATAACAAATGATGGTATAGTTAATATTAATGAAAGGCCGACATTAGCTGAGGAACTGGCCCAGAGACAACAACCTCTGGCTCCAGCCTTCATGTTTAGGGCTTGGATACTAGCTCTCATACTCTGGAGCTGCAGCATGTTCTACCATATTGATGTCGCTTTCTTCTGGGTTGACATCCTTCTATCCAGGGACATTAGGACTGCGCACAGTGCTGTACAATAACGTTCTATACAAACATCCTTTTTATTTCTAGACAGTAGATGAATGGGAAGTGTTTTTTTCAGTAACGTTTACGGAAAGTAAAAGTACAAACGAAAAAATAGCACTCTGCTTCCTGCCAAATGATTTTCTAGACCTACGTTCGGGCAGAAGCTTATTCACAGGCTGTCTGATCAAAAAAAAAAAAAAAACACCATCGAAGCTGAAAAGCAATCTGATTGGCTAATAATTCTCCTAAATGCTATGACTGCGGTTCTGACAGCCACATGTCAATTAGTGAGTCAGTTAATGTCTACTCGTTCATGTTCGGAGCTGCCAGTCTTTCCGGATGTTAGTGCTCTTAAAAACACGACTGGTGACAGGTTTCTTTTGCTCCATGTGACTGTTGTTTGGATACAGAACTTTACTGAACGTTGACTGTACACTCTGGGGTGTCGCACTTCCGCAAACAGGCGCCCAGGCTGCAGTCTGGACATTTTTGGAGAGCAACATTAGCGCTTCCCCTTTTCTATTCCAGTTTTCCCTTCTCGCTTTGACATCAGATGTGTAGTACCTCAGAGAATGCACTCATCAACTTGATAACTTCCAGTTCTTGCATTTTACGGTTTATCGCATTTCGGGGGGGGGGGGGGGGGGGGGTTTTTTTTAAAATCTGATGTAGCCAAAGTTCATCCAGAACAACTTTGTATAACCTACTGCTGGTGTTTGTGTGCATGATTATAAAAAAAAACAACATCGGAAGGATGAACTTTGAAACCGAGTTTCACATCAGTTCATTAGCTTCTTGTGTCTCGTTTGATATGTTTGCTGAAAATATGTGGCTTGTGAACACACGTGGGTTTGCACACACATGCACGTACACGACGTGTAATTTGTTCCGTTTGATTTCCTGATAACCTGACAGTGAAAAATGACTGTTTTCCTAAGGCAACAAAAAGACGCAAAAAGCTCGTGACCTGGTGTCTTCACGGGGCAAAGTGAGTGTGTGACCTCTAATGTTCTGGCATTCGATGTCAGTGTGGATCCCGCCCTGCACTTTTGAGGAATAGGCATTGGGGTTGATACCATCTTTATCCTGCTTAAGTGGTTATGAAACCCAATAATCTATAACCGTTTTAAAGGCTTTTTTGCTGGAACGTAATGGTAGTTAAAAGATTTGTTTGCTCAATTAGCATACGTATGTATATTGTTCTGTGTGTGTGTATTATAGTTTTTCTCGATTGCCTTGGAGCATTTCTCAAATGACAATTAACATTTTAACATTTGCCAAACAGCAAGTGTAAAACCCGCACCATAATGTCACTTCTGTACAGCAGAACATCATTTTTCATTGCTTCACACAAATTTACAAATGTTTCAGTACATACTACATATATTGGCAGTATTCAATACCAAATGGTAACTGTAAAGGACTAAGTAAAAAAAAAATCCATATGAGATGCATATTACAGTAAGATGTGCAACTGCCAATCCAAGGAAGAATATCCATTCAGCCACAGCAGCATGTCTCGGCTGGATCAGGACGGAGAACATTGTCTACATCACAGGAAATGCTCTCCCTTGCTGGGTGATGTGCGAAGACTTGTTTGTGTGACCCACTTCTAGTTTGATGTCGAAATTCAATTCACCTGTAGTACCTGCACTCTGATCTGGTACATATTGTACCTTCTAGTCACTCTTTGGCTTCTTCTCATATTTATAAACGTGTGAACAGTTTGTCATTGTGTTTAAGTGATGACTATTGTGCTTCACTTTTGCAACCGGTGTGTTTGCATCAATGTAGTGACTCAGATCTGCAAATTGTATCTTACTAGGTGAGCACTGTTTACAGTTTCGCCAAACGAGTGACTGAATAAATGCATTTTGGCAACTGGCAGTTTTGTTCTAAGAATGAACTGCTTTAGCAATTCAGAAAAACTGTAATTTTACACCTGAAACTTCATATGTGTGTGATTACCATGTTAGCCACCACATGCTAACCAGTTAACCCAGCCATAAAAATAATCTATAAGCAAATATATTCTATAAATTGCAGTTATGCAGTATTGCAGTTTTTGGTTATCATAGTACATGATTAATTGTCATCTCGTTGGTCTTGTATTGCCATTTTGCTGTGTTGTGTGATGCAGCACTGTGTGACCATTTTGTTTGCTATTTTACTGTCTTGAGATCTGAAGAAGTGCTTCCTCTTGCCAGTGAACTTTACACACTGTAACATAGAGCCTTGCAGTGTTGAAAATGGTGTTTCTGACATGAATAGGTATTAATTTGCTAATGGAAAAATGATCAGTCATTGACACCGAGAAAGTGGGAACTGACTATCATTCAGCATTGTGGGGCTCAGGAGCAGACTTACACTGACATATTTACACGGACATACTCACACTGACATACTCACACTAACATATTTACACTGACATACTCACACTGACATACTTATACTGACATACTCACACTGACATACACATAACACACTCACAATGGTTGCACTAATTCATTGGTGGAATTATTTGCTTTTGAGACATGAATTGTTTTGGGTAACTTTTGCATCCGAACAGAGTGGGTGACAGGCTTTTGCAGCTAAACCACAGTGTTGTACCATATGCATGAATTGTATTGAAAAACGCTCTTATAGTCTTGACAATGTTAAGTATATTTCATAAAATGTGCCAAAGCAATACAGAAAAAACTGTAATTTAATTTATACAGCGAATAGGTTTCTACTTTGCTTCCCTCTAGTGACAATAAGAGGGAAAGCCATGAATGCTGAAGTGCGCCGGCTGGGATACATGCAATACAACAACGAAAGAACAAAGGTTTTTTTTTTTTACATTACCACAGTGCATTCAACAAGAAACAATACATTGTAGCTTTCAAGGAAACCGAAGAGTCAGAATTTTAAATGTAAACCTTACAAGCGGTGCTATGATGGTGCAATGAATAGCACTGTTGGTTCACTTCTCTAACACTTCCGTGGCGTGGGCTTGCATGTTCTTTCTGTCTCCGTCGTCGAAGGGTTTCCTCTGGAATAAAACTGTTTACAGAAAGAATTAATGCTCATCCAAAGTTTATACATTAAATGAATCTATCATCTATCTATCTATCTATCTATCTATCTATCTATCTATCTATCTATCTATCTATCTATCTATCTATCTAT